>JBBCBC010000027.1:117901-282544 GCA_037126765.1 Stenogyne calaminthoides
GCGATAAATTGATATATGATCACATGATCTAAATGTCATCATTTGATATAAAGAAAAGCCTAATAAAATTGCCTTGTAAGAAAGCAGCTGTAAAATAGATCCTTCGTATTTAACACAACAATATTTAAAGGTGGTGATTTATTTACAGCTATCAAATGTCTAGATTAAATTGTAATTGAATGAAAAGTAGCGATCTTATTTGCGATTATCTTATAATGAATATTGGATAAAAAGCTCGTTGCTCTAATTCTAATATTTATGTCAACTTTTTGTAATTAAATATATTTGTATTAACCATGGAGACATAATATATTTATTTATCATATTATATTGTGAATCTATAGAATTTTATGAGTTAACAATTGATAACATATATGCATTATGTTAACGTGTATTTAACATAGATTCTCATTTTATGTCAGAATATAATATATAAATTGACATCCCTACCTTTTTACTCGTAATTTGAATGATATATAAATGCCGTTCTTTAAAAAAAAAAGAAAGAATTGATATTCGATGCAGAACATCTCAAAAATAGATATTTGTTACGTAATTATCTGTAATTTTTTATGCCTTTTATTCACCTTAAGGTGCCGCAATTAATGTCTTTTTGTTGAATACCGCTTCATTTGCTCGCAAATAATGGACTTTGATAGGGAATCCTGCTCAATCTTCACTTTTGGTGACGTTTTTCGTGAAAAAAAGATGCATGGGATATAATCCATATCAGACACTTAAACATGGGATAATAATCCAGATGAAATATAGCACATAATTAATATGGCGTTATAAGTCAACCGAAAGAAACAAATGCAAAAGGATAGGCTTCATAAAGAGTTGTAAAGTGGTTTATTTGTTTTAATTTTCTAATATTCTCCCTCATTTCGTTAGTGAATTCTCTTAATCGCCTGTTGGGAGGGAGTTCGGAGTGAATAATTTAATAGGTGAAATTCGCTTTCGTAGAGCTGGGACCATGTTTATCGTAGGGGCGACTTTGGGCATGGGCATAATAAGACAAAAGAATTATTTAGATAATTTTATATTTCAAGTTGTCCACTTAAAAAAAAATTATCAAAATTCATGAAATAAAATTCTCTATAAATAGAGACAAATATTGATATATTTTGGATCACAATCTCAAACACTCCTCTTTCTCTTCTTAACTTGTGTCAAATCTCCTAATTTTTGATCATTTTCTACATGGATCCAAATCATCTCAATTATTCCCCCTACTCCCAAAACCATTCAAATTCTCAAAATTATCAAAACTTCGAATCTTTTTTGAATACTGATGATTCTTTTGTAATTTACGCATATATTTGTAGTTCGATTTATTTATTTTCTTTTGTATTTCAATTCTTGTAATGTTAATTTTGTTATTGGATGTTGTAATTTATTTTAACTGTATTGTAATTTTTTATTATAATTATAATTTTTTTAATATCAAATAATTGTGTATGTTTCTTAAATATTTTAAATATAATAAAAAATAATTATAAATTTAATTGTTAAGTTATAAAAGAAATAATTTATTAAAGAGTTGTTGTGGTTGTGGGTGGACATGGATAAATAATGAAAAAAGATGAAATTGAGTTGTAAAGTAAAATGTGTACGTGGAGGAGAGAGAAATGAATTATTTATTATTTGGTTATGGTTGTGGGTGGACATGGATAAACATGGTCTCAGAATGTGAGACTCTGATACCATAAAATAATTCCATAACATTAATAATCAGTGATACCATGGAATTCTCTGAAGTTGCTTTCACCAGGAATCAAACTCAGAATGTAAAGCTCTGATACCACGGAAGAATTCCATAACATTAATAATCAGTGATACCATAATTTCTTCATTAGATACTCCAATCACTTTCTAACTATCTCACTAATTCTGTGCCTAACAAATCACGTGCACCCCCACTTTCCAGAGATTTGGATCCCCTGCAGTTAACTGCACCGTATAGTTAACTGCAGGGGATCCAAATCCCACTCTCCATCTATATATATACACATAACTCTCTAGTCTTGGTAATAAACGTACGATGGAGTTGCTAACAATTCTTTTTGTTGGTGCCATAATCCCATCACTACCCTTCTTCGTAAATGCTGAGGTGCCAACAAACTCACCATCTTGTAAGTACCCTGCAATATACAACTTTGGTGATTCCAATTCAGACACAGGAGGAAGCGCCGCCGTGTTCTACCCTCCGGCATCACCCTCCGGCCAGACCTACTTCCACAGACCCGTCGGAAGGGCCTCCGATGGTCGTCTCATCATAGACTTTATTGGTAACAAAAAATATCACATTATGATGACTCAGTCACTGTATGAAACTTTCATTTAGTAATAATATTCGGTTAATAATATTAGGGAGAAAAACATTCCACTACAAAAAGTCACAAAAATTTATGATCGATCTGAAAGTCTGAAAATTTACGACTTTACTTTAATAAATGAACTAAAGTGCCACGTCTTTTTAGTTCATATTTACTTTACTTTTCGATCTCGATTGTAATAGTTTACTCAATCTTGTATCTAGTTGTAATTTTCTCATAATATTATTGCACTTATAAACTAATATCACATACGATTCATAATATTATTATGATATTATATTGAATGTATTCACTATATATCCATTATCAAATTTGTTTATAGGAAAGTTGTATATTATAATGTGATAATATAATGTACAAATCAAGGGACATGCATGTACAATATCCTTATAAATAAAATGTCATTTTAAGTGAAATTAGGTTTTTTTTTTTTTAAATCAAGAGGATATTAAATATATCCATCCATATGAATATCTAATCTTTTTTTCTTTTTGTTGATATATGTAATGAAGCGGCAAATCTGGGATTACCATATCTGAGTCCTTATCTGGATTCAATAGGATCCGATTACCGGCATGGTACAAATTTTGCAACAGGAGGTGCAACCATTATCCGCCCAACAGAGTCTTGGTTCGTAAATGGAGTTAGCCCTTTTTCTCTTGAAATCCAAGTGGAGCAATACACACAGTTCAAAGACAAAACATATTTCTACAAAGGTAATTAATTAATAATATAATATTACTATTACAGTGTCTTTTACTACACCCTTCTTCAATTACTTTAATAAAGATTGAAATTAACTTTGTATTTTTAGACAAGAAGGGTGTTTTAGACAAAGGTTGCCGAGGCCTCAAGATTTCTCAGGATCTCTTTTCATATTGGATATAGGGCAGAACGACGTCGCTTCTGGTATACGAAGCCTAGGCTTCGACCAACAGAAAGCAAACGTCCCTAAAATTGTTACCCAATTTACCACACAAGTCAAAGTAAGTACGTGAATTAATGCACCTAACAAATTATTTTTATACAAATCCAAATAAAATTAATAATTTAAAAAATGGACAGTGTATATATTAGTGTAAAATAGTCAAAATATTTTTACTATTTATAGTAATATGACAAGCATGTTCACAATAATTACTAGTAATACACCATGTATGATAACAAGCACATTTATGGGAGGACCGGCCATGCACCAAGCACGTGACATTGCTCGTTTTCTTTAATTTGTCAAAGATTTTTGGTTTTGGGAGAAAAACATTCCACTACAAAACATTTACTCAAATTCTTTACAATCTGAAGTCACAAAAAAGTTTACAGAAAGTTTACGACTTTAGTTCAAATTTGAACTAAAAGTCTTGGCGTCTTTTAGTTCAAATTTCTTATTTTTGTCTTTTAATTTGTTCAATTCTTCAGATTCTTGTAAGTTGTAATTTTTTCTTTGGTTTATGTGTAGAATTTGTACGAAAGAGGTGCAAGATTTTTTTGGATACATAATACGGGGCCCATTGGGTGCTTACCGGTAGCCATAGTTAAGGTGCAAGATCCAGTCAAAGGGTACCTAGATGAACATGGGTGTGTGAAGCCACAAAATGAGATTGCTATTGAATTTAATAAACAGCTCAAAGATGAGATTTTCAAGCTAAGATCACACCTTTCTGGGGCTGTGATCGTCTACGTCGATATGTATAGAGCCAAGTATGATTTGATCAGTAATTCAAATAATCAAGGTATAATATTGTTATTATTACAATTAATGAAATTTAATTTCTAGTGTGTATAATTTTTATATTTGTTTATGTGAACAGAGTAATTATTAATTTAAGACATTTAAATTGAATTTGAAAAAAAAAACAGACTTTAAAAGAAAAAGATTGCATCTTTTCTCAACTTTTTTCATTTTGGAAGGCTTTTCTTGCGTATTGCTATTTTGGTGCTCCACTTTTAATTAATTATCAAAATATGCTTTTCAGAAAAGACATGATTTTTGGAAAAGTTATTAACTCGAGTAATTGTTTCTATTTCAAATATTTTACAGAAAAAAGAAAAGATTTAGCCATTTAGGCAGATGATTCAGCAGAAACGGTTTGTCTGAATTCTTGACTTTTAACAGGATTTGAGGGCCCTTTCAGTATTTGCTGTGGGTATGATGTTTGGTGTGGAAATAGAGGAAATGTGAATGGAAGTGAAGTGTTTGCGGGTTCTTGTTCGGATCCTTCTCGGGTCATAAGCTGGGACGGCGTCCATTATACGGAAGCTGCAAATAATTAAACGGGTCCTATTCGGACCCACCAGTATCGATCTCACGAGCATGTCGCGGAGCGTAAAATTAATGATCTGAATATTTGAACTGAAGCTGTTCGAATAATATGTATGAATATGATGAACAATATTGTATGATTTACCTGATCATAAGAAATGGAATTGATCATAAGATTGCAGAATGCAAATACAATCATACTTAAATATAACCATACATTTTCGAAATTATTTATACTAATAGATATCTAACGCTACTGTTGACTAAAGCGGATACAACATGACAACATGTTTTGATTATTGTTATTATGACTTATGAGCTTAAATAATACATTAGACATACATATTACCACTTCCTCACCTAAACAACAAGGGGAAAAAAGACTCATTTTCTACAATAACAATCGTAATATAATTCATGGGCGAAAGCCGTCTGGAAGAGCGACAACCCTGTGGAACGGTACCACTCTTTGTGGTAAAGCTCCTTCCTCTTCGTCATCATCGAATTCCAAAACATAACTGTGAAAGCCAGATAATGATAATATTTAGGTGGTTCATCAAATCAGAAAACGAGCAATTAAATTGAATACTGAATAACCAACTAATCGATCGCCTAATGATGTTGTTTATAATGTCATCTGAGAAGAGTTCCATAAAGACAGTAAGGGGGTGATGAAACTTACTCATCAATTCTTCTCTACATGATTGAATCCATGATCGCGTATGTAAAAGAAGAAATAGTTAGTTCACACCGTTATATTTATTTATACACGTGATGAATGAACGATGAGCAATACACACCTTACGAGCCTGGACAACAGTTGCTTTATATAGTGCGGTGGTTTCTGGATAAACGGCCAGTACATGTTTCCCAGGAGGAAAGTCGGGGACACTAGATGGATCATTCCGCTTAGGAAAAGGTATAATATGCGACCAAGGCAGATTGTATTTTCTGAAAGCACAAAATGTGGTGTAATAAGTCTAAACGATCAATACCAATCACTTGATCATAAAAAAAAAATGATTACTAAAAATTAAAAGAAGTTGTGCAGAAACTTGAGAGTGATTATGTGGAAAGACCCAAAATAAGCCAACAGAGAAGTAAAGAATAGCAAACATGCAAAAACCGGCCAGAACCGAAAATCTGACTGAACTGAAATAAGAAATTTGGTTAAGTTTATTTATAATGGTTCCATTTTCGGAATGCGTATTTTTATTTCAGTTTGGTGACGGTTTCCTACAATGGAAAACCGAACTCACCAAACCGACCGAATTAGATAGGTTATTATCCAGAGTTATTTTTATTCCTTATATGTTATAATCCACAATACGGATTTTACCTTTGGACAGTACTCTCTTCATCTTCACCTGGGTCCTCATCCAAGACTTCAAATCTACATAGAGATAAAAATAAAAAGTTCCATCATCTGTTTATTTCGCCGTCTTAATATCAATACCTAATATATTCTCAATGTCTCAAGGTAGGATATATATAAAGAAAGGAATTTTTTTTTCACTGAAGTTGTTAACAACTCAACAACTTACTCTTTCTTCTCCTTGTCAAAATGGATAACTTTAACAACAAACCATTCATCCTTCCCAGATTCCTCTTGGGCAATCCTTGCAGCCACCTAGATTATGTGAAAGTTAAAACCAAAGAGATACATTTAACTCCAGCCATAATAATAACCCAATTAAAAAGGTGTGCAGCAGAGAATGAGAGCCGCCTCCAAAAATCAAAATGAACGGAAATTAGAGTAAGATGAACACATACTTGTTCACCCTTCAAATTTGCCGAAGACTCTATCTGAAGTCTCATGGAAGGGGACAACCTCGGGACTTCGGAATCAGCTTTCACCCTCTTCTTCTTCTGCTCACTACCTTCTGTGAGTAATGAAGTTTTGAAAGTTATCTTGATGGCTTTAGTTACATGTACAAAATAAAAAAAGGTCCCATTATGGATGCCATCAAATTCAAGTTTGATTTCATTTTCTAGACATCAAACTTAATCTAACCCCTGCATCATAACCTACTTCCTTTAATAGCTTCACTGTTTTGGGAAAGATTCACATGTGTATTTTTCAAGTAATTTAAAATAGTAAAAAAATATAAGCAAAATGCACGGAGAAGCTTAAAAATTCAATTATTTTATGCCAAGCTTGTAAAATATGCGACACCACATTGACAGACACCGTGCCTGTATTAAAATTTTGTTTTCAGAAGGTACAAACCTGTCCTTCTCCGATGTTGTCCTTGAGCTCCAGTAGGTATTAATGCATCAAGTTGTGCTAACAATTGACTGGATATACTGCAAGAACAAAAAGATAAAGTAGCTGAGAAGTTCAACATATATAGAGATAAGGATCGTGGTGTATATATTGAAAAGAATTACTTAAAACTTAACAATATATGTGGAAATATATTTTGGGGAGTATGCTACGGGAAGTATCTTATTGCTTATACGAGGAACTTCAGCAGTCCCTGACTGGTATTCATTAAGTTGGAAAGGAGTTTTTGCAAACTGAAACCACATATTCAAAAATTCAGAAACGTCAATGTACGATTCAAAACATACGTCACTTCATTCTCTGAAAGTTCTTTGGCTTGAATGTATAACGTCTTAAGCCTTGATAGTGAATTATCACCAGGCTTTTCAACCATCTCTGGAACTGCACACATAAGCAAAAGTGCCAAAAGCATCAGAGAATATAATTTACTAGATGATCTCTAATAAAAACATATGATGTATAGAAATCAAGACTCTTTCACCATAAATACACAACCAAGACTAATGGAACAGTTCATCAATCATAAAATTTGATAAGGTATACCACAAATCTATACCTATGTGCACAGATAGTAACTAAAATATAAATATGACATGAATGACATCACAAACACACTAGATGTAATCGTTACATAAAGATTTCTTATCAATGTTGGTAATGCAACATAGACGTTGAGTCATGGATTTCCCTAAATCAAAATTTAGTGCGTCTTTCTGTAATAAAATTTCATGAAGCGGATATCCAAAATATTATTCCACATACAAATGTTGATATGCACCAATGAGTAGATCTCCATAAATAAGCTTTGACATGATAATTCTCTAGTTCCTTAAAACACACAAACTGCCACATTTGTATAAGGACGATTTGTGCATAAGGACGATTTTAGTAGGCAGCAAGAATTACATATATCACAATCCAACAAAAGTCAGTAATCAGTTCAAGATTTTCTTCGCTCGCCAGATACTGGTATAAATAAAGCTAGAAACAGCCCAACCAACTCGTTCCGATACAAGCTCATTTGAGCTCAACACAATACCTTACTAAACCAAGATCATTTCTTAGCTTAGGAAACTTAACTCAAGCTCACCGAATTTATGCATTTGCCAACATTTGAAACTAGCTAATAAATTCAACAGAGCTTGAAAATTGGGGCATTGAGCTTCTTTAAACCCAAGATAGGCACACATAACAAATTGAACTTCACCCAAAACACAAAACCAACAAGTGTCAAGTCAGAGTAAAAGCAATGGCTGTAACAGAAAAAAAAACAGGAAAAAATTAAAACGCACATAATTAAAACCCGTGGGCACATTTTCCCATCCCCACAGAAATTCCATGCTTTAATTGTATCAGCAGTACCTCACAATCAATCTTTCCAAATCAGGACAATCGGAAACAGAAAATGCACAATTCCGATCAACTACGATTTTAATCGCGGATAACAACAATGCAGCAAAATTCAAAAACACAAATACAATAATCCGCGACTCACTGGATTGAAGCTTCTTGTGCAGCTTGTTGATATCGAGGAGCACCTCCTCCTGCAATTTCCTCAACCGATCGAGCTCCTTCGAGTTTTCCAGGATTCCTGCTAATTCCTGAGACGACATCGTTTCGCCCTCCCCGGAGATCGCGCTAACTGAACAGCTTCAACAGATTCAATAAAGTAATCTGGATTTACTTCTGTATATTCATCACCTGCTTCAAGAATCGAGAATTTCGGTATTTTGTAGGAATTGGCATTTATTTAATTTCAAACCAGAGATTTTTGTTTTTGTTTTTGTTTTTTTTTTGGGTGTTAGTTTGGAAATTTAATATGAAGGCAGGGTCAAACTGCGGAAGCAGGAGATGAAGTGCCACGTGTACATGCCCAAGTGTGGCAGGGTCGTTTTGTCATTGACCCGGGGATTTATGGGATTATTATGGTTTGAAATTGTAACTTGTAAGTGAAATTTTGGACACTTTTAATTTTTGAAATGGAGAAATGGCCTATTTAGGTAAGTGGAAATTAATTTGTGCTGTGGCAAAATTAAACACGGTTAGAAGATTTTAACCTATCAGTTGTGAAGATTTTATTAATAGAATTCTTGATAAGATAGGACAAATATTTGTCTACATTTGTGATTTCTCTATATATCTGTTTAGAAGAGGAAATGTTTGTCTCCAAGATTATTATTATTAGTATTTAGTATGAAAAAATACAATATTAAATGTTTTTATTATTATTTTACTTACTCTATAATAAATTGTTATCTTCTTGTCCTTTTATTTTACTGAGATCTATTTCTTACTCTCTAGATGGGAACAAATGAAAGAAGAAAACAAAAGCATGGGAAACATGAGACTAGAAGTATTATTTTCAGACATTATTACCCATAATTTACATTTGCACATTGCCAGCTCGGTCAAACACATCTGTCCTAGGAAGAAATAAGAATGATTACTACCAAAAAATTAAATTAAGAAGTAAAATTTGATTTTTAGAATTTTAAACTGAATTTAGAAATATTAATAGGCTATTGACAAAATTCGTGTAATCTTACTAAAATGCACATGATAGGAGTTAAGATAGGCAAATCAGTCCACACAGATTTGTGTGTCTGTAACTCAAAGAAACCAGGAAAATTTTAAATATTTAGAATATATTTAATTAATCCAATCGAGAATAATCAAATTTCAATTTGACTGATTTAAGATAAAGAAGAGGAACGTTTGTAATCACTTGGGCCTAACGTAGGCCTTATGTACGGTATCTGAGCCCAAATTCTAAGGCCCAATTTGGATACCTATCAGTTGGGTACGTGCAAGCCCAATAAAAATATAAAGATATATAGGCTAGGGCCAGGTTATTTTTTTGGAAACTTAACTTTATTGAGTAAGAAATAAGAGTACAGAGCAACAATAAGCTAATACCTCTAATCAAAAGTTTCTAACTCAACCCAAACAAATGGGCAAGTATAGAAAAAGAAAAACTAAATTATACAATATCGAGTTCAAAATCATCCTGCCACATGATTGCTAATACCTCTAATCAAAAGTTTCCAAACCGAAAATAGAAAAACACGAAACACAAAGAGGAACCTACATGAGGAAGAACCCGCACAAGACGCGGACAACTCACATCCAGAAATCTAGAGTAACAAACTAAAACTGCAAATATCAAACACCAAACACCAAACAAACCAAATACAAGAAACAAATCATCTCTACCAATGGCCCTTTGTGGCATACCGAAAAAAACCCGTGGATTCAATGTTGTGGATATTGTGTGAATTTTTGTTATTTTCTGTAATTCTTACAAGGAAAGTTACATACCACCACACTTCATTGTTTTCGAGCGTTTTTTATTTTATTTTTTTGGAGAAAGTTTGTTTCGATCCTGATCTATTGAATAATTTTGACCGAACTTGTGGTTATTTTCGACCCATTTTGGTCTAACTTTTAAATATATTTTTTTTGTTCTCATAATTGAGCAGAAAGGCTTAATTTTCATTTTTTTTTTGTTTTTTTTACCAAAACCATAATTTCATGCAAGACTTACTATTGACCAAAATATGCATATTCCGGTTTGAATGGTGGAATTTATACACATTTACGGAAGAATAGAGTCTAAACGTGATGCTCTATTTTTTGCAGTGCCTAAGCCAAAGAAGGTGGGATAATATCATCAGTTCAAAATATTTTAATGCATCGTAATCCATGTAAACCCTAACTAACTAATATATTAATGGTTTCTGTCAATGTCACACTTAAACCATAACCATCACCATATAAATATAGTTACTAATGGATGTATATACCAATGACCAAAAAATGGGTGAGTGTTCTAATCTTGTGTGTATGATGGATTATGATTGGTTGTATCTACCAATTACGAGGGTGCGAATAACGTGACCATATAGGCGTTTTGGTCTCAATTTCCGAAGCCCATTTAGGAAACCTTATTAGTTGGGTCTATTTGTAAGCCCAACTAAAATATTTGGGTCTTAAATAGGCTAATGTCTTGGCCCAATTTTTGAGTCATTGTCGAAAATTAAAATAGTTTGGGTCTTATTGGTCGAAAATTAGCCTAATCTCGTCCATAATCATAAATTATTTGGCCCTTTCAGACAACAAAAGTCGTTATCTGCCTGCAAAATTCAACACTTTCAAAAACTCACAGGTCAAACAAAGCCTAATAACGTAAGACAAAAGCTCCTTCCAAATTCCAATCAAATATTTTTTATAAAGTTCCATTTACATGTTCTTCCTCCAAAAAAAAAAAAAAATTGTTCCTTAAAATGTTGTAATATATTATTTTGTGAAGATGCAGTGTATGGTACTTGTGATAATGAGTGAGATGTATATAAAAAATAAATTATAAATATTTGTGCATTTCACTTAATGCAATACTCCTTTAAAACATTTATGAATTCATCGTATCCTTTAAGATGCTAAGATATGAATATATCTGATCTGGAAAGAAACAATTCATTAGATTCGTAATAATATTTTACAACCTAATGTATCATAATCTTGATTTAGATTTTCGCCAATGAAATTTCCAGAAAAAGAAAAAAACATATCATGGATACTATTGGACTTTTCAATTTTCAAAGCAAGAAAAAGAATAATTAATGCTATTCACTAGGCATCCTTTTCAGAAAATAATAAATATAAATATTGACCTTTTTAATATACATGTATGAGCACTTCTAATTAAAGCCTAATATTAGGTCGCCTTAAATATAAAATCTCACACTCCATATTAAATTACTCTCCAATATACAAATTTGGCGGAAATTTTTCATTAAGAATTCAAAATTCCAATATATTAAAAATCATACATTTATATTGAAAACAATTATGGACCCATCAGTTATTGTCTTGTACCGAATTTTCAATTATAAAACCTGTTTATTCCAACGCTTTTTCTTATTAATTAGAACTCGTAATAATTGCAGTGGTTTTTGCCATTTTCCACCGTCGTAATCTGTTAATCATAATCCTTGGTAATTCCATCATTTGATTTTTTTTAGATTTCTGCCTTTTTCCGTTCATCAGTGCAGAATCATTTGATTGTTTGGTTAACCTCGGACTCGGGCCCATCCGATTTTGAAGGCGATTCAAGATTCTTGTATAAGGGTAAGAGTTAAATCTACCCTACATTTTCTATTTTTGAATTATTAAATCTTGTTCTTCAGTTGCATTGTTTTAGGATTAATCTTTTGTTTGATTCTGAACTATCTTTGAACGAATCAAGCATTTATTACTTCTGTCGATTTCTCTTTGTCGCGATGGGGTTCAAGTTTGAAATGAGATGCTTTAGAATTTTGGTGGAATTTTGGTTGTATTAGCTCTGGGATGATGATTGATTAATACATGTGTGTGTATATATAATTATATAGAAGAATTAAATTCTGGGATATAAGATTGATGAAATTCTGAAGATGTGCATATTAATTCTTGAACTAATGGAAACTTAACAGAATTGATATGTAGAGTGGACATTGCCTGCTCATCTGCTGCAAAGATTGTGAGTAAAATGGGTACTCCTATTCGAAGGTCGGCGAATCAGAAGTAATTTTACAGCTTAAGAAATTTTCATTTATGCTGAATTTATTGAATATTAAGTTATTGAAAATGGTACACCAATGGTGATGGAATTCCTTGTTTCGGTAGCAGCTGGAACACATGGAGAACAAATGAAACGATGAGGCTAATTATAACGACTTTTGTGGGGATAATATTTGGCTTCTTTTTAGGTGTATCTTTCCCCACACTTTCATTGACAAAGGCAAGAGAATTCTGACTCTTGCAGTCTCTAATGTCTTGGTTTAATATTTCACTTTTGTGAAACACTTATCAAGATTGATGTGTTGCATAATTTTGATCGTTTCCAGGTTAATCTATCATCAAACATATTTCCTTCTGTTGATCTTACTTACATTGAGGACAAGTACTCGGGTCTTTCGACTCAAGCACTATTAAATGTTTGGTCGGCTCTTAAAGGCCGGAGAGGCTCACACAAGTTTAACAATACTAAAGTAAGCTGTTTTGCATATCTTCCTCTCATTTCTTAGATAAATTACTTCTACTTTAATTGGTTGAATGAAGCGTGTTAATTCACTCAAAGTTGAAACATTGATTGCTGAAGTGTGTATATATTCTTTCATGGTTTTTTGGCAATACCTAGAAGTTATACTGAAATTTTGGACATTATGTCCTGTCCATAAAGTTGAGCACATTATTTCATTTGGCTTGGAGTTTATGACCTCTTGATTCTATGAGAAGGGGATTTTTAGCATAATAATGGATGAATTTGTGATTGCTATTTAGATGTATCAGAACTTTCTTAATTCTTGGCGATTTTTATTCAGATCTGGGTCCCAACTAATCCCCGAGGTGCCGAGAGACTCCCACCTGGTGTTATTGTCTCTGAGTCGGATCTGTACAGTCGCAGATTATGGGGTCTTCCTGGTGAGGTGTGTATCTATTGCTAAAATTTCATGTTAACTTTCAAATGCTTAACAATTTTCAGCTTTTTCCTGCCTAGAGTTTATGATATTAGGGAATTTGGTTCGATTTATTTATCGATTGTGTGTCATTCTTACACCACTTGTGACAAAATTGAGTTTCCATTTCAGGACTTAATCATTAAACCAAGATATCTTATCACCTTTACTGTCGGAATCGAACAGAAGAAGAACATTGATGCTGCAGTAAAGAAGGTAACTAGAAACTGCACTATTTTTGTCCTGCTAAAAAGTGGGTGATATTCGTGCTTTTCCGTAAGTATATGGTGTAGTTTCTTTGACAAAGTTGTACAGTTGACAGAGAACTTCACGATCTTGTTGTTTCACTATGATGGTCGGACAACTGAATGGGATGAATTTGAGTGGTCAAAACGGGCTATCCATGTTAGCGTGCTAAAGCAGACAAAATGGTAATATATCATGTGCTCTCCACTTAATGGCTTACGATCAAAACATAAATAATATTGTATATCATCTTCTTAGGTGGTACGCAAAGCGCTTTTTGCACCCTGACATTGTGGCACCCTATGATTATATCTTTATCTGGGACGAGGACCTGGGGGTTGAGAATTTCGACCCAGAAGAGTAAGTATATATAGTTTTTATTTTTTGTTTTTAATTATTCCTTTAGCCTTTGCTAAAACTATATCCACCTCGATAGATACATAAAACTGGTGAAGAAACATGGCTTAGATATATCACAGCCCGGTTTATCCCCAGATAGTGGTATGACCTGGCAAATGACAAGAAGACGAGACGACAATGAGGTTCACAAGTAGGAACACCTAAACTCGTCTCTAAACCTACTGCACTTTCAGTTGTTGATGGTTTTAACCTTATATACATTGTTATTTACTCACAGGGACACAGAGGAAAGACCGGGCTGGTGCTCAGATCCTCATTTGCCACCATGTGCAGCGTACGTAGTTGGATCTAACCATTATGATTAAACCCCTGCTCTTCTGTACAGTTTGATCAATCAACATGTTTGTTGTATGTACAGATTCGTTGAAATCATGGCCCCAGTGTTTTCTCGAGAAGCATGGCGCTGTGTTTGGCATATGATTCAGGTACAATGTCGTTTTCTACAATTTTCTATAATTAGACTGTGAAATCTGAAATATTGATGGCAATGCTGCAGAATGACTTGGTCCATGGGTGGGGTCTCGATTTTGCTCTTAGAAAATGTGTAGAAGTACGTTACACAACTTGCAGTGAGTGAGTATTTGTCTCCTCGTTTCTTCTCTCTGTACTAAGCGTGAATCTTTTGAAAAACAGCCTGCTCACAAAAAAATAGGGGTTGTTGATGCTCAATGGATAGTGCACCAAACTGTTCCTTCACTCGGGAATCAGGGTCAGGCAGAGAAGGGCAAGGCGGCATGGGAAGGGGTAATGAAGTCATTTCAACTATATCCTTTCACTCATCATATGGATATAGTTCTAAAATTGGTTTTGTTTTATTGTTGGGCGCAGGTAAGGGAGAGGTGTAGAAACGAATGGACGATGTTTCAGGATCGTCTCACTGCAGCTGAGAAAGCCTACTTCGAGGCTATGGGAATCGACCCTCCTAACTCAACAGCTCGTTAGGTTCGTTGCCCCTTGAGAAAAGGAACGAACGCGCTGATTTTGATAGCGGTTGTGTGTTATTACCCTCTTTCTACAGTAGGGTGTTTTCACATCCAACAATCTAGTCTTTTTTATGTGATCCTGTTTGCATCATAGAAATGAGCTTAATCTTCAATTGCAGTTTTTCAGCCTTATGTAGTAGTTCAACTGAAACTTTATTCTGTAAAAAAAATTAGTTATAATAGTAACAAAAAATTGGTACCCAGGAATGTCTTTTTATTCGATTCGAATATCTTTTCCGAATTCGAATAAGAAACATATGTAATATTGAATATTTTTTCTGTATACATAATAGATTATCATGATGCTCCTGTTAGATTTATTCTTTTACAACCCTGGCTACTCACAGGTATTTCTCATCCCAACAAAATCTTGACAGATTAAATAAAATAAAAGGAAAATTAATCTTGAAATGGTGTTTCAATGACATAAAAGATGTTACAGTATGCAACTGAATTATCAACCAAAAAAATTATATATATCCTTTGGTAATTCCTTCTTCCAACTCTTGGAATTCCCATGCATCATCAGCTGAATACTCTCCTGAAAGAGATTGTTTACGAAAAAATGAGTTAAACTATAAGAAGATGAACAAGCAACGAGATATGTAGAAGGCCTAACCGATTGAATCTCTGCGTAGGGCTGTCAAATGTGCACAGCTGCAACATAATAAAATGAACATTATACTTCAATTAGAACATAATTATCAAAGAATGAGATTATAAGTATTATGCTTATGCAAGGACTGTTCAATCTTACCTGCCAAGAGTCTTGCCAAAATCAGCACAGAGAGATCGAATATAAGTTCCTTTCGAGCAAGTCACACGAAAAACCACATTTTGTCTGATAATGAATAAACATCATCATTTTGTCAGAAAATATGGAATATGAATGACAGATTGAGCATGAATTATACTTTGCTTATAGCTTGCGTGGAATGTTTAGCTGTTCAAAATAAATCTTGAAATGGAGTATAAAAATATATATGTTAGATTGAGTTATAGTATGTTAATGTATATAACAGTATTGACAAAAACATATGTTAATATTAGATTGAGTTATAGAATGATCATCCTACCTGTCTTCTAAACTTCTTTCAACGTCGAATTGGAAGATTGAAATGCGTCGAGGGGAAAGTTCAACGGTTTCTCCTTTTCTAGCCTTCTCGTACATCCTCTCTCCTCCAACCTACCATGCATATACAGAAATACAGCAAGAGCAAAGTATATTACTTAAGAACTAAGTTCTTGAAACCTACATTTGAAAACTTTCTGTTCATGTATATTCACAGGGCATTCTTCTAGTCCTAGATATGAACTCTTTATCCCTTTGGCTGTATATTAATCCATCACACATATATTAAGAAGTAAAAACATGTATATTCCGCATGTTTTTTTCTTTTGGGAAATTCAGGTCTACTAAGTGATGCAGCATAGTGTAAAAAGGGAAAACAAGGTGAAAAGTTCTTACTTTAATAGCAGAGAACATTGGTGGGACTTGTGATATCTCTCCACAAAAGGATGCTGCGGCTTTCTTTATATCATCATCCTTAATATGTTCCCAAGACTCTCGTTGGATTACCTGTTCACTTATTCAAGTCGCATATAAGTTATATAATCGATATGATCATATCGCTACCTATCATTGTCAACAAAAAACCACGTAATAAACACACACCGGTGAATCAGCATCCCAGGTCGAGGTGGCTTCCCCTAGACGGAAGATTCCACTGTATCCTTTAATCATGCCTTGGTATCTGAAACAGAGTACATATATAACATTTTTCATCTATACACATAACATCAAACGCTGTCTAATTTCATCGCGGCCCAGCCTACCTATCAACCACCTTGGTAGCTTTACCTACACATACAATCAATAAACCAGTTGCCATAGGATCAAGAGTTCCAGCATGCCCCACCTGTGGAACAAAGATAGATACATAGTTTGTGGAATGAATATCACATTCGTATTCAACGACCATGTTATACGACAGACATCAATCACCTTTTTCACATTAACCAGACGCCGCAGCTTTCCACACACTGTAAATGAAGTCCAACCTGTTTAAACTAGCTATTAGTTTATCTCTTGCCAGCCAGTTTCAAACTTACTATATATGAATTAAGATTATGAATCATTCATTTGAAAGGTTAAGTTCATATATCAATCAATATCATGAAAAGTCATATAATCTTAAACAATGTATGAATCCACTAAACTTGAAAACTTCAAAGACACTTAGATTTTTCACCTTTAGGTTTGTTTACCAACACCACAGTCCCACTAGGACCATCCCATTTAGGCGGAAGCCCGACGCCCCGCGTCGACAAAAACGGCTCAGCAGCAGCAGCAGCAACATTCGCCCCCTTTTCATTGGGGAATTTCGTCAAACACTTGAAGAAGTCCTCAACTTTCTTCTCTGTAACATTTTCTACTTTCGCTTCCTTCTCTTTCTCATCAAAAAACACCATCCCTTTATCATTTTCAACACTCTCACCCCCTAATTCCTTCTTCTTTCCCCCCAATTTCGCATTCGATTTCCCCGGCTCAAGAAACGCATTATCAAAACACTGATCGGGATAATACTTCTTCTCCAACTGATACACCATTCTGTAGTGCTTGTTCTTCTCCCACGGGTAAGCAAACGCGTCGTAGAAGTACAATTCCTCCTCCCTCTTATGCAGAGTGCGTAATTCAACAACCTCCTGTTTCAATTCAACAAAATCGTTCTCATTTCCGCGGCGGCCATTTTCTTCGTCCGATTCCGATTCTTCATACATTCGTTTCCTCCTCTTGTTATAATACTTTCTCTTAGACTTATCCATCGCCAATTCACCGCCATTAGTACCGGCGTCTTTATCGGATAATTTCTTATCGACCCATTCGTCGAACCCCATTTCCGGGTCGGATCCGGCGTTTTCGGGCAGGGATTTAGGGACGGGTGGGCGGCGGCGGGAAGAGCGTGGCTGATTAGGGTTTACGGGGCGGGCGATGACCATGTCGTATTGCAGTGGGTATGGAGTGGCGGTGGTGGATAAGAATTTGGGTGAAGTGAGTTGTATTGGTTTTGGGTGGAGGAAGAAGAGGCGGAACGGCGTCGCCGGAGAAGCGAACATAGGATTGAGGCGGCGGAGGAGATGGAGGTGCAACGATTTTGCCGCCATTGTAGTCCGTTAATTGCAGAGCTTCTGAAGCATGACTGTGAGTGTGAGCTGCGGCCCGAATTTGATGTAACGAGCTAATATTACTGTTGTTTGTCATAGCAAATAAAGGAAAAATCACTAAAAAAAAGTATTAAGTGCTACGATTTTTTTTTAAAAATATCAATAATAGATAAAATCATTTTTTGACCTATATTTCTCGAGCTTTAGCCTTTAGCTGAGCTAAGCTTAAATGGAATTTAAACGAATTAAACTTCAAATAATGTTTTGGATATTTATTTTTTGAGTTGGTAAACTTCCTTTTTTTTTTTTTTTTTTTACAGACATGATCTTTCAATTATTATGATTAATATTATTTTATAATATAAATCATATTCTTCAATTATTACTCCTAATATCTCATGTTATAATATAAATCACACCCTTTAATATTATAAATTTATGAGTAATATTTTTTATAGTTTAAAATCACACTCTTTAGTTATCATAACTAATAATCTTCAGTAATATAAGTCACGCTTTTCTTAACTAATTTCATAAATTTTTGTGTGAAACTTGTTCATCTTATACTTTGTATACTTCTTAATAAAATCTTTTCGTAACGAGATTCCATGTTTGAAATATTATTTTACCTACTTTTATAGAATTATTATTATACAATAAAATAATGAGTTGGGCATAATTGACATGGAAGTTCTTTGTGGCATTGGTCCTGAATTCCACTTTTTGGCCCAATAGGCCTATCTAAGTGAAAGCTTAGATTTGTGGGCTTTCCTTTTAGCCCAATGGCCATATCTGGGCCCGTAACTAATTAATCCTCCAGTGGCCCGTACCGTTGTAAATGGGACAAATATATAGGCCATTATTCTTCCACCTAACAACAAGGTTGGTAAGTTTTGCAATTAGCTAGGTGAACTAAAAGTTAAAAGAAATAAAAAAAACTAAAAGTTTCAAAATTTAAAAATTGGAGAAAAAAATAGGCTATATTAAACTATGTATAAAATTAATCTTCATGTATATCAAACATATATTTAGATTGAAACAAATATTTTGAGGTAAATTTGCACAGTACAAATTATATTAGAACACTACATGCAATAATGTGTCCTATCGATATAATCCAAAAAGTAGGTGGTTATAATTTTATAAAATCAAATGTTAGTTTAGGAAATACGTCAGAAAATACATGTGTTTTTTTTTTCTGGTCTGGATTAACGAAAAATATCGATTTTATCGAAATTTTCGATTTATAATCGGTATGAAAATATAGAAAATTTGGTTATACCGTTTTTTAGAAAAAAACAAATAAATATGAAATTTTTATATTTTAAAATTTTCATATCATAATTTTATAAATTTTGTCAAAAATTTTCCCAGATAATCTTATAGAAAAATGTGAGAGAAATATAGATTTAATTTTATCCCCAATTCCAATAAAATCAAACGTTAGTTTAGGAAACTACGTCAGACAGAACACGTGTTTTTTTCTGGTCTGGATTGTTAGATTTAGAGCCCCGCGAGTCCCAACTTCTATCCACATTTTCTGGACTGTTTTCCACCAAACTTTTTCACTTTTTTTGAAAATTACACATAGAATACAATTTGATAATGGACATAAAGGCTACGTAAATGAAAAAGGGTTGAGCAAAAAGATGCTGCACTTTTCCTTAATATTCATCGATTCCTCTATATCTAGGTCAAAAAAAGAGAAAGGGAATATCCTTTATAGTAATTGCATTTATATGTTTTAAGAAATCAGCACTTGTACAAGAGAAGATATGTCTTTGCAACTAGTAATTTATAGTAATATAATTGCGTCTGATATTCTTTTGTAAATTTATTTTGTGATGTAATTAAATTAGATAAAGTATATAGTGAAAAAGTTTCATATCGTAAAATTAGATAAGAATATAATTTATATTATTAAAAAATTATAATAATAATAATTTAAGGATATTACTTGTGATATTAAAGAATAAATAAATTGCCTACTTATAAGGAGAAGAGAAAAAAAATTAAAATTACACAAAAAATTTTTGGGTTTAATAGAAGGTTCTATAGTTCTATTGATACACAAAAAAAAAAAAAAAAAATTCTAATTAGAAATTATATTAGAGATTTGAAAATCTTCTTATCTTAACATTTGATTTTAATTCTCTAAAATATCTCTTGTTGATAGAGATAAATTTTAAAAGATATATTTATTGAAAGCTTATGATTTTCGTAAATTCTAATATCTTGCAATTAATAGTATATAGAATAAATATAATAAGTAGTTAATATTTTGCTTTTATATTTATGGCAAAGTATAGGGTGAATAAGTTTAAATTGAAACTGATTATGGGTGTAACTTATATTACTAAAGAGTGTAACTTTTTATTATAAATGGTGTGACTTTTACTATAAAAAACTACTATCTGTCTAATTTTGATTGTTCATTTTACGTAAATAGTCCCACAATTTTGTTTTGTCCATTTCAAAAAAAAATAAAGCAACTTTCAATACTATTTAATACTATTATTTCTCCACCAAACTCACTTTACACCATTTAATACTATTATTTTTCCCTCCATCAAATCCACTTTACCCACTTTACATCATTTAATACTATTATCTCCTACTTTTCTTAATCTCCGTGGTTCACAAGAAGGATAATCAATAATAGGGCCGGAGGGAGTATTGCTTTATAAAAGTGAAGGGTGTGACTTATATTATAGAAGAGAGTATCGTGAAATGATAACTAAAGGGTATGACTTATATTACTAAAGGATGTGACTTATATTACTAAAGAGTATGCCTATAAAAAAAAAACAGGTTTAAACAAATTTCAAAAGATATCCCCATATTACTAATAGGGAGTTTTCCTTGATGATGTGTCAACTTCTACATTGATTTAACATATGTTAATCATTCTAGGAGGAGTTTAGTGTATATGTCATTCATAATAAATCCTACACGTCACTAAAAATAAATCCTCACTATGTTTCTCTTTTTTTTTGTATATCCTAAAACAATTCCTATATATCCATCTATATACTAATAGTGAGTTTTTTTTTCATGATGTGTCAACTCCATGTTAATTTAACATATGTGTCATTCAATGAGAAATTTGAGTACACATGTCATTTTTATGTGTTATTTTTATAAAATATGTAATTTATATTTATTATTTTATGTTTTATTTAATTATATAATATTATTCATTTATCTTTTTTTTGGTAATTTTTGTTTGACTTAAATAAAATATTCATTCTAAATGTATTTCATCTTAGTGTGAATTATATTCAATTATTAATTTCTTAATAAAATAATTTTATTTTATAATTGCTCTTATGTATATCTTAAGATAATTTATGTGGCAAAAATATTTTATATTATAATTAATTCATTTTTTTAATTATTACATGTTAATTAATTTATTAGTCTTTTCTTAGTCGATTTATTTTGTTTTGATTTGTAGGTTTCAACTTCATATTAACATGGATAAATAATATTTGACACAATAATCTTATTCAAAAGTTTAAGAAAATTTACTAATATACACCTTAAAAATTATTAATTCATATGTAGTGCATTTATACACATATTTATATTTTTAATTATTAAATATATTATTTATTGAAAATGTTGTAATTTTTAATTAGAAAACCAGTACGCTTGTGACACTAAACTAGTCAACTCTATATTTATTAGTTTCCCAAATCAATTACTACTAATAATATACATT
Source organism: Stenogyne calaminthoides (assembly GCA_037126765.1). NCBI lineage: Eukaryota > Viridiplantae > Streptophyta > Magnoliopsida > Lamiales > Lamiaceae > Stenogyne > Stenogyne calaminthoides. Next base: position 139,823 of record JBBCBC010000027.1, read on the forward strand.
AAGGGCAAATGATGAAAATAAAAAGTTAATGATATAAATAAATATAAAAACAAGTCTATTATGGTGAGATGAATGAAAATAGAAAATAAATCTATTTTTATGAGACAAATGATATATTAATTAATAATATCATTTTATATACGAGTTATTCTCTTATCTTGCATCAAGATATCGTCTTATTTCGAGATAATTTTTAAATACGCACGATTAATTCTTGTTACATAATTTATTTACGTTGAGATGTTGAGATGTACAATGAAAACAAATTACATATTTAATATAAATAAGTTGCATGCATAAAAATACACTTGAATTGCATGCATTCTCCGCGGGTGCTCACAATACCTTGATTTTATAGTCTTATGATCCTATCTTCGTATTAAATACAAAAATATAAGATAAAACACTAATTAAAGTATAGGATCTCGAACTAATCATATCTTATTTCTTTAAACACGAAGCGGATTCAAAACAAATTAATGCAATTTCCCTATTACCACCTACAAAATCTATATATAATCAATGATTTACAACAAGGGAAATTTACATTTACAACCTCTTCTCAAAGACAACAAACGCATTTAACTGTTTTTAATAAAAAATTATTAATTTTAACCGCACAAATTATTTTCCTATTTTTCGAGCAGCAATGCAATCTCCACCGTACACTTATTCCCCTTCTTCTTAAAACCAGAATTTCCATTCAATCTCAAAATTTGTTCTTCCCATGGTCATCATTTCGTCTTTCTGATTTATGAGAGAGAAAGTAGAGGAGAGAGAAAGCAGTAACAAGGCTGGTGGGATATATATAAAAAAATAATACCAACCCTTTTCTGCAAATTGCTTGCCCGTTTTTAGGAACATCAAGAAACGGATTAATTCTCCTGTTTTTCTCTCCAAATTTCTGTCTTTTTCTCTTTGAATTCATCCCCTTTTCTCTTTTAATCTGCTTATATATGGTGGGAATTTTGATGTATATGCAATCACGTATGAGAGAGAGAATTTTAATTTCTTAAAGAAATTCTCATCATTTTGAGGGAGAATGAAAATTTGGGTTCTTAATCATAAATGATTATTATTAGGGTTATGATGATATACAATTGAAGGCGTTTGTGGACATTTATGCCCCCCTCTCTCTCCTCTCTCCCTCAGTTGTTTAAAAGGAACTCAAGAGTGTTGTGCCATTGTTTTCCCGTCTGTAATTGGATGAAAAATAAGGCTGTTGCTTAGCTTTTTGGCACGAAGGTACGCGCCATTTCTTGTTTTATATTTCCTAAAAATGCCCTTTTACAAGATTGAAAAATTAGAATTATTTAATTGCGATTCTTGTTGATTTGTAGCCGTATTTTATTTGAATGAATAGTAATAATGCTTTTGTTTTTCCCTTTTCATTCTTTGTAATCATAAGCTTTAGCGTGTTGTTCTGTTTTCTTCTTCTGATGTTTTAAGGGACAACTGGATTTAAATGAACTCCATTGTAATACCCGAGAGTAATTTTGGATTTATTATTGTTGTATTTTAGGCTAAAAGTTTATACTGAACCCCAATAAAGTCACAAATTCCCAGCCAATGAAAAGACATTATAGCCCAATCCTATTATGCTTGAAATTCCTTATATAACATAGGGCATAAGATCTTACATGTCTATGAACACATGCACAAGCTGCAGATACTAAATTGCACACACAATTCACAGAGAAAAAAGGTATCAAAATCCCATCTTTATGTTATAGGAGTAGTACTCTAATCTTTTACAAGAATTGATTTTTTTATAATGTGATGTAGGTATCAAAATTCCATCTTTATGTTATAGGAGTAGTGCTCTAATCTTTTCAAGAATTGAATTTTTTTATAATGTGATGTTTTGAATGTGCAGAAGGAACCAAGCATGCCAAGATTCCGGTTCTCCCTCTTCGGCCTCGATTTCAAGGCATTTCTGTTCCTGTTCGTCATCGTCCCCACCACCATCGTCGGGATATACTTCCACGGCCAGAAGGTGTCCTACTTTCTGCGGCCGCTCTGGCAATCGCCGCCTAAGCCCTTCACCATACTGACCCATTACTACGACGAAAACGTCTCAACAGAGACTCTCTGTCGCCTCCACGGCTGGGAAATCCAAGAGTTCCCTAGGCGCGTGTACGACGCTGTTTTGTTCAGCAACGAGGTTGACATGCTCAAAATCCGGTGGAAGGAACTCTACCCTTACGTCACGCAATTCGTACTCCTGGAGTCGAATTCCACCTTCACTGCATTGCCTAAGCCTCTCAACTTCGCACTGAACCGCGACAAGTTTGACTTTGTTGAGTCTAGGTTGACTTATGGAACGATAGGTGGAAGGTTCCGAAGGGGTGAGAACCCGTTTATCGAGGAAGCGTACCAGAGGCTGGCACTGGACCAGCTGCTAAGGATTGCGGGGATTGAGGATGATGATCTGCTGTTAATGTCGGACGTTGATGAAATACCGAGTAGGCATACGATCAATTTGTTAAGATGGTGTGATGATATACCGCCGATTCTTCATCTTCAGCTGAGGAATTATCTGTACACGTTCGAATTTCTGTATGATCAACGGAGCTGGAGGGCTTCGGTTCATAGGTATCAGAGTACAAAGACTAGGTACGCGCATTACAGGCAGACGGACTACCTGCTGTCGGATTCTGGGTGGCATTGCAGCTTCTGCTTTCGGTATATCAGAGATTTTATCTTCAAGATGAAGGCGTATAGCCACACGGATAGGATTAAGTTCTCAAATTACTTAAGCCCGAAAAGGATTCAAGATATCATCTGTAAAGGGGCTGATTTGTATGACATGATACCTGAGGAGTATACCTTTAGGGAGATTATTGGGAAAATGGGTCCCATCCCGCCTTCGTATTCAGCCGTTCATCTTCCCTCGTACTTGCTGGAAAATACGGAAGAGTACAAGTACCTTTTACCGGGAAACTGCATAAGGGAACATGGGTGAGGGTTGACGAGCGTTTTCATTCAGGTCTCTTACAATGTTCGCCTGAGAAAGATGATGATGATGAAGAAGAATTAGCATTATTACGGCAATGTAGATAAATCTTTACACAAGAGCTAGAAAGATGTGGATATACTCGAATTCGTCTTTGATCGATTATTCAAGTGCAGAGGCGAAATCACTTGTTTGCTGGCTGTGCTTATGAATTTTGCCAGCAGCATTTGCCCACACTGACTAAATGATCACGTTCTTCATTTGGGTGTTCTCTTTGATTCTTTTTCAGGTTTACCTCTTTTTGTAGACTAATTTATCTATGTATTCTTACAGTTGATGTCAGTTCTTGAGATCCACAATTGAATTTTGTATCATGAGCTCTCAATATGTATAGCAACTATAATGATGCTAACACTGATATTCTCTGTCAGGGTTGAATATCTTTTTGTTTGCTTGGAAATTCGTATTCTTTCTTTTTTATCTTTTTGGTTAGATCTCTTTTCAATTGGTGTTTCATTTTTGTGTGCATGTAGTAATATGATTATTATAAATAGAAGATTAAATAGGAAAATCTGATGCACAGAAACTTGATAGAATTAGTTATTGTCCAGAGGCATCAAGTAAAATGTATCTTATATATCTTACTACAATCTTCAGGTACAAGAATGTCGTTCCAACTGTAACAAATATTTCAACAGAATTTTGGCACTAGACATAACTTATCAAAATTCCACTGGTAAATGCATGTACAATTTTCACCATCTGCACTTAGAAAAGAAAGAATTGGCGGGATAATGTTTATCACTATGGCAAAATTTGACAACGCCCAAGAATGCAGATAATTCAGCCAAATGAAGAACACACACACACTTTGAGGCGTGTTTCTTCGGGAGAAGGAATCATGAAACTCAAAGCAGTTTGCTCACTTCTCTCGATTCATTTCTTTCAATGTTCAACTTGGAGAGCTTGAACTGGCCCCAAGTTCATCCCACTTTTTCGAGCTTTTCATTCTATTTTCAATTATTTGTTGCCTTCATAATCATCCTCTCCTGATGTAGCAGCATCTGATTCATTGAACGGGTCTTCAGCCATAACATTGTCGTTCTGTCTCTGCAATTTCTCATAGTTCTCATCATCACTACTGCTCTTATAATTGTAATTTGGTGCTCCAGAATCTCTCAGGTTTCGTCCTTCGCTCTCTGAATCCCATTCCACATCTTCCAAATCACTTAATGCATGTTTTGTAGGAGTATACTTTTTCTTCAAACCGTTAGATTCAACTTCGTTTCTATTAAAACCCTTGCTGTTGGTCCTTCCAGTATTATTTTGCAGCCCTCTTCCTCCTTTTCTTGCAGAATACTTATCAACAGCTTCATCAGAGTCATCAGCATCATTCTCACGATCCCAACCTTCCTCCTCGCTTTTAGAAGTCGACCTCCTACGTGTCTGATTTGTGTAAGTCATTCTTTGTCTATTTCCATCATCTGAATCCTCACCCTCATTACCTTCAGAAACTCGATATCTACCGCCAAAATTATCTCTATTCCAGTATCTAAGCCGTCCAAATTCTTCTTTCTCTGCTGCTTCCTCCTCAGCCCATTCCTTATCAGCTGCATCTTCTATCTCAGCAATGAAGCGATCGAGCTCCTCCTGATCACTGTCATCTTCCGCATCTTGTGGCTGTTGAGAGCCCTCTGATTCCACTTGACTATCTTTCTTGTCCTCCCGAAAGATGTACGGGCTTCCTTCTCTCTTATCAATAGCATTGAAAAATGTGGAGGCCACTCTCTGAATGCTGGCCATGGCAACTGGATCATCAGGATTTACACCCTTCCTGCGAAGTTCTTGTTCTGTTTTCTTTATGTTGAGTTTCTGAGATTCAAGGGCTTGCTCAAAACGTGCCTTAAATAATGCCTGTATGTGAAAGGCATCAATAATTATGATTTGGTGGTAATTCAGATTAACAAGAATGCACACAACAAAGTAGGGGAAGATTATGCAGGACCTTTCTTTTTGTAAGGGTGTTGATGGGTATCAAATTCTTCGGTTGACGATAATTTCTGCCACGAAACATAATAATGGTTTTCACATTATGTACGTTCACCACAATCCCACCGCTCAATCTTGCGAGCATGGTTGCCATCTCCTTAATCTTTTCCTTGGGGAAATTATCACAACATACTTGCACTGTCTCATGGAATTTCCAGTGAAGGTGCATATTTTGCACAACCCCTCCAAAGACACCACGAACACCAACGGGCACATAGTTTCTGTTTCTGAAGCCAATCTTCTTGAATGCCTGCATCTGCTCCTCAGTTAACAATTCAGGGTCATGTCGGGGAGGTGGAAGCTCAGGTAATTCATACTTTTTCAGCTTCTGAAGAAGCAAAGCAACCTTTTTCTTTGCCTAGACTAGTCCAGCAGGAAACAAGAATGAGGACATAACAGAGATGCAAAAGAATGAGAGAAAAACACATTCAATTATAGAACCACCAGCACCATGTTTTTGAGGGAATCAGATAAGAAGTAGCAAAAATATATTAATAGTCAAGTCCAATCAAACAGGAAAGTCATGGACGAAGCAAAGATGAAAACTGAGAACAAAGGCCATCAGTGGGCAAAGGTAAGAAGGGTGATTGTCAAGACCCCACCATACATATGTTTGTTTACATGTATACATATACACACACATATGAAGATGATTAACAACTACTTGAACTGAAAAGTTAGAATCAGCAACTTAAATTCCAATAACTAGAAAGCAAACAAACTGAAGAACTCATTGGATTAAAGAATCAAAAATAAAACTTGAAAAACAATGCCAAGCAACTAAAATTCCAATAACTAGAAAGCAAACAAAATGAAGAATACATTGCATAAAAGAATCAAAAATAAACCTTGAAAATAATTCCAACCAACTAAAATTCCAATAACTAGAAAGCAAACAGCAATGCTGAACTAATTGAATCAAAGAATTAAGGCAAAACAGTCATACAAACAGTTTCAAGCAACAACACCTTGTAAAATTAGCAGCATACCCTCCTAAGATTGTAAATAAGCCGTTCCTCATCAGTCATCAATTTCTTCCTCAACTTTTTCGCCCTTCGAATTTCCCTTAGGGTTTTGCCCGACTCCCTTTGCATCCGTTTTTCCACTTTACTCCTCATACTCTTCGCTGAAAAACACCGAACTCCATAGCTAAAACCCCACATTTTAGCAGAAGGAAATTCTGAAGCCGGCAAACACACGTTGCTAATGACAGGTGTTAATATTTCACGAAAACTGCTTTTCGCTTGAATCTCATTCCTGAATAAACATATCAGTCTCCATTAATATAGATAGGCATTATTCTTCGGGAAAATTAGTTAGAAATATCAAAGAAAATACACCAAAAGAGAATAAAGGAATTACCTTTGATTGAGGAGCAAGGAGGAGAGTGTTCGAAGAGACTGTTTATGAAGATTTCTCGAGACAGAGAGCATTTTTACTGCAAATCTTCGGGAATCAGAAACTGGCCGCGAATCGAATTGGAGTGTCAAGGGTTTTTGATTGTGATTTTGGGGGTGGGTTGTTACCTGTTAGGGGTTTAGCAATTCTTGTATTTTCACTTTTCTCCACTACACTTTGTCTTATTCTCAAATTGGGGCACCTCTTAGGCCCTGGTACTAAAATTTTATGTGCCTTTTAATGATTTACCAAATTCTAGTAAAGTTCATTAGATATATATATATATACATATATATATATATATATATATATATATCCATTTTCATTAAAATAAGTGCATATAAGTATAATTGTGACATTTCATAGATTGTATAATAGTACAACTGTGATCCATCTCATACAAATTTTTATTTAAATATTGTAATACTGGCTATAACTCAAATGAAGCTAAATAGATTAAAATTCAGAACGCATTAAAAAGAACTATTTCATAGTTGCATTGATTATCATCATAGTAGCAGAGTGAATGGAGTAAAGGCCTTTGGATGGACCTTATTTTACAACTATAATACATCACAGCAACCCAACCCAGCCCCCATGATCTACAATATCTTCCTTCACTAAATGCAAGTTAATCTCCATAACCACTTATTCCTCAAATTATCTCATCAATATAACACTTTCTTCTACCTACAATTTCATCAGCATTAATCTATCTCTTTCAAAACAGTCGAATTCTTCAAGTATCTTGAATGAAACCAACATCGTCGTCTAAAGATCAACTAACTACAGCAGAAGAAAAGGCCTCTTGGTTTGTCTTCCACTTCCATTGGAGTTTTGGGGGTGTAGCCTGTCTTGTCTCTCCTGGTCATCAACGAGCTCGTTCCAGGAGACTCTGGGGCAAGGACGGCATTCCTACTAGCCGAAGTGAAAATGCGGTGTGGTAAAACGGGCTCTGGTGGGGAGACTGTAGATAGATAGTGCAGGAGCATCTGTATTATCTGACTGAAGTTGGGACGGTCGTTTGGGTCTTCTTTCCAACATAAGGTCACGATTTGAGCTAGATCCTCTGGAAGGTCATCCGCACTTGGTCGTAAATTCTGTGAAAACATACAAATATAATTGTTGGTACACTAATTATATGATCAAGGGTAAATTACCAAAAGAACCCGGTTGTTTTAATGGTTATCAAATACCCCAAAAAACCAAATAAAATGACAAAACTAGAATGAGACCGTCTCATACATGTATTATGAGACAAGTCTCATTTACTCTATCATATGACCCGTGGGCTTATGGAGCCCCGGCTCAATCAAGTTTTGAAGGTTAAAAAGACTCAAATATTTAAATGGAGACCCATCTCATGTATGAGACTGTTTCACACAAGACTCATGAAATACACAAGACTCACCCCCCTCCCCCTCAAACACCCGGCAAAAAATTTGTTTGAGAAATTGAGAAATGCAAAATCATTTCACTTGTGTTTTCCTCGTATTTGTATCTATACATTGTTTCTTTTAGCAGTTGGCTATGAATATGAGAGCTTTGGGAATCAAGAACTTCTCTTAAGAGATTTCGAGCCTAATATTGCATTACTCATCAGTCAAATGAGGGGTACATTTGGTAATTCATTCAAATCACGAGGGTTCTTTTGGTAATTTGAACAGACTTAGAGGGGTTTTTTTTGGCACTGAGAAGTACGGAATGTATAGTCAAATATTCAATGGAGACCCCAAGATCCAGCATTATTCATTTAATTGGTCCAGTGGTTATTCGGATTCCATAAGTAGACACGGGGCATCACAAATCTTGGAAATAAACGTCAACTCAAAGGAAGAGAGAAGGCGATTACCTTAAAAGCGGCAGCATAGGCAGCCTGCAGATTGGACATGCCCTCAAAGGGCAGCTTGTTGTGAATGAGCTCCCACAGCACAATGGCGAAACTGTAAGCATCCACCTTATGGTTATAATGCTTCTTTTCTCCATGCCTTAGTGTGACCGTACTATACAGCTGCATCAAAGTATTATATAACAGAAATTAAAGAATACATTTTTAATCAATCCTTTTCATCCAAATTATTACACAAAAGGGTTAGAAACTACCTCCGGAGCCATCCAGCGATAAGTTCCAGTCTCGGCAGTCATCATCTCAGTCAACGACTCTTCTCTTGCAAGACCGAAATCAGCAAGTTTGATCGTTTTTTGGTCTTCTGTCAACAGCAAATTTTCTGCAGGGTAATCTAGTCAATGACAGATCATCTAATTTGTAACTTCAACAAGAGTAATGGCTAAACATCGCCAACACGAAAGTCATGGAGCGTTCAGTGTGTCCATGTAACTAAAAACAATATGGATAAGAGTAGCAATTTGATGCATCAATTGTACTATGCAACTGGTGCAGTTTTGAGTTTTGACCCAATTTTGACAAAGAAATTCCAATCGAACTGTTTTTTTATATTTTTCCGTGTACCATAGGAAAAAAACAGCTTAAAAGTATTAGTTCATGTGATGAAAAGTATTAGTAATACATTAACAATGTACTGATACTGTTCAACCCACAAACTAATACCCCTTTCTTTTGTCTGAACTAATATTTTTTTGTGGACGGGTCAAATGTTTTAGTCAAAATTGAACCAGTTATATAGAAGTTTTTACCTACGGATAAATCAGGCATTCATACTTCTAAATAAGTCAAATTTATTACTGTTCAATAGCAAGAACCATACAAATTCCACACTATAATCAAGAGCTTCTATTGATGAATTTCAACCTTCAAAAAGAGACCAAGAAAAGCGTTACCAGGTTTAAGATCACGATGAATAATTCCATGCGAGTGTAAACATTCCATTGCACGAGCAATATCAAGAGCAAAACCAATAGCAACCCGAATATCCAGGCTCCTCGGCCGCAAGTTAATCAAGTATTTACGCAACGTCCCACCAAGCAGAAGCTCGGTTACTATTACCATAACAGGATCTTTGCAAGCTCCAATGAACTACAAACAAACAAGAGTCACTAAAACATTACTAACTTCCATTTATCAATTTTATTTACAAATACACAAAGCTACACGTTTTTCATTAAATCAAAATTGCATTAGTAGACAATTCATTAAGAATTAAATATCAACCTTAACTAAGTTCTTATGTTGGACTCTGGAAAGCATCGCAATTTCTCTTGCAAATCTGCCCTCCCTTTTGGCAATCTCTTCTGGTGTCTCTCCTCTCTGAACAATTTTGATAGCAACATTCTGGTTTTTGTATCTAAATTTAAACAAATCCAAAATAATAAAATTAAAATTAAATGTTAATACTCAAAATAGCAAATCAGAGGTTTCATCATTAAATGCAACTTGTTCCCATAAAAATTCAAGATTTTCAGGACAAAAAAAACAGAACCATTCCAAAATCAGGGAATAATAGTAATTCCTTGTTCTTAATCATAATTACTGAATTAAAAACCATTAAACTTCTAAAATCAGGATTCAAAGAGAAGAACAAAAAAAGTCAACTTACTTTCCCTCATAAACTTTGGCATGGGCTCCTTCTCCAATCTTTGGGCCTACAAAAAGCAGCTTCGGATCAACCAACCATTTCGGGTCCAAATTAAACTCTGTTCCTGAGTAAAACCCATTTGCAGATCCCATTTTCTCTCTCTAAAATTCCCAATTAAATCACCAATCCCTATCCAAAGTTCTCAGACACCACCAAGATCACAACTTTATCACTTCCCAACACATTTCAAGCAAAAACAAATAAAACCCACAATCACAATTTCTTAAATGACAAATTTCTCACAGTCCAAACTTTCATTTACCACAAACCCATATCTTAAAATAAATGCAGATAGCTTCTTCGAGCTAAACGATGAGAACCCACAAGAATCAAGAATTTTTCACCCCCAAAAATCAGCAGCAGATCAATAAGTGCTTATTTGAGAACAGGGTGAAGTATATAAATGGATAACAGAGTTGTGGAATTTGCGTTATATAAAGTGGTGGGGGTGGAGAGAGAAAGTAGTGGAGAAATTAATTTTTTCTCACCCCGTAGCACTACTATTTTGTGCTCGGGTTTTTGTGTAGTACGATTTGCAGAGAGGGAGGAATTGTGTCCGTGTCAGAAAACAGTGGGGTCGTTTTATCTTGTCTTTTTCCTTTATTTTAGCCTGCGTAATAATGGGTTATGTACTAATGATTAAATTAGTTGCCTATCTATTCGTAATATGCTTGTGGCCGTGGGTACAAAAATGATGTTTATCCACATTTTAGATGATGAGGGTGGGCCCAATCAATAAAGAAAAAATATTAGAGTGGCTCACTTTATAGTGCAAAGTTCATTACCTAATTGTTAAGAGGTTCAAGCTTTTAAATAAATTGCTTATAGGTGCAAATAGGCATTAGATAAGACATATAACTCTTATTTTAGAACAAGACAAAAATGTATTTTTCACCTTTTCCATTTATGGTTTCTTTTATGCTGTGATTAATGGTGTCATTAATTCACCCATAAAAATAGACATGAGATCAAATAGATAGACAAATATTAGTTGCAACCTATAGATTCAAGATAATCGTTTTTGTTCATGTATAATTATTTATTTACATTAAATAAATACTTCCTTGTTAGGCTGTAATTCATCCTTAATTATTTATTTACATTATTGAAATTTACAGAAATTACTACAGATTTACAGAAATTGCATTATAGATTCAACAGAAATTTACAGAAACTGAAAATTTAAAAAAATTGCAAAAAATTACAGAAATTACATACATTACAGAAATTACAATCTAAAAAATTGTAGAAATTACAGAAATTAAAATCTAAAAAATCTCAAAATTATATATTTTCATCCTTATTTCACATTGTTGATAGTCAAATAATTATGATCGGATGTGGCTTGTTGAATTTGACCATCAAACAAATAAATAATCGAACAAAAACACTGCGGGAAGAACCCTTGAATTCTTCCCTAAAATATGGGTTTTTGTATATATGAGGAATGGGTGAAACATTCCAAAGAGTCAGAGTTTACAATGAAGGGTGATGTCCTCTATTTACAGAGGACCAACACAAAAAATCATAAACATGACAAATCATATGTGTAAGCATGACAAATCATATGTGTAAGCACGACAAAATAAAGCACGGTAGATCATCTTCTGTTTGACTCTTGACCTCCTGTCGGGTCGGGTCGATTCAGGTCTTTGTGGGTATTGTGAGGTTTTTACTAGTAATTTTGTACTACTAGTAATTAAAAAAAAGCAGTGTGGACCTAAGATAGAGATGAGATTTACTTTTGCACCTATAAGTCATTAATTCAAAATATTACTCCCAATGATAGTGTAAAATTTATGGATCAAATTGAGAATGAGTTCATAATGATAGTGTATCCTTTATTAATTATTTTTATTAAAAAATAATGAGTAGTGATTAATAAAGATAAGCTTATAATGATGAGAAAAACAAAGTGAATTTTTTATTTTTATTTTGAGCGCAAAGTGAAAATTATTTAAAATATCAAGTATTTTGAATGAGAACACTATATTAAAATATTACTTATTTTGAATAAGAGGGAGTAACATTTCATTATATGAAGAATATTGATATGGGTAAAGATAAAATTCACATTAAATATGGATAAGAAATGATCTAGATGTTCTATCTAGCAATGATCTGAATGGGTGCTTAAAGGATTATGATATATATACTTCAAATATATCATTCAGATGTGCAAAAAAAAGAGTTTGGAGGAAGATCCGACGAAGGAACTCTAACATTCAAGTTAAAATTCAACTAGAGAAATAAATAGTTGCAATGAAATAGTAGTATTTATACCTATTCATATGTAGAGACAAAGTTATCTTTTTTGTCTTTAGATTCTAACAACTCATTTGCATTTTTCAAATGATATTAGCTATTTTTATTGAATAATATTATTTAATTAATATTAATTATTTTTATTGAAATATATTAATTATATGCCGTTGCAGTGTATAACTGGTTTACAAAGATATTCACGCATATTTAATATATCATTGATATTGCCATAATAATAATTTTCTTTTGTTTATAAGTTTTCTTAGGTGTTAAATAAGTTATTCCTCTATTAAACTTGGCGCACATGGAAATGGATACTTGTAGAGCCACCATTTTCTGTTTCTAGATTTTATATTTCCTTTTCAATGCTCCTCATTTGTCTTTTTCTACATTATTTATTAATTAAGGCCTTTGCATTTTATTTTTAAATTCTACGTTTTCATTTCCCATGATCCATTCAGTAGATATAGATTTAAAAGAGCAACAACCAACAACTGTTTATTGATGAAGCTAAATACATAAATTATGTTAGTATTATGTAATAGTTCATAAATTGCAGGAAAAAAAAAAACAAACTGACAAAATCATATGCAATTAGCTCAATTCAGAAACTTAAAATAAAATATTTAAATTTAATTTAACTATAAGAATTACGTAAGCTGCATATCACGGTCGATAAACAATTTTATATGCTCCCAAATTAATAAATCAAACCTTGAATATCTATTTATATTATTTAAAAAAGTGTAATTTATTTAGGAAATGATTGACGTTTCCCGTATAAGAGTCAAAGTTGTTGACTTGAGAAACTGCGGATGTTTTATGCGTCGGTGGTAGAAATTTCATCACAATAAATTAAGAGAGGCTGACCTTTTTGTCCTTTTTCCTATTAATTACGTCATTTTCGTGTGATATTTTATTTCCTGGTCAAATTATAACCCAAAAAGCAAGAGAAAAAAACTATAAATAAATTGAAATAAAAGAAATCTGGTGTTGCAAATGAATCATGTGAGAGCAGTCGGTGAATTTGTTTAGGTTTGACTATTTATTAATCATTGCTTTAACAAATTTCAAAAAAGTTTCCAACTAATTCAATGAATTGGTCACGCATCAATTAGGTAAGTAAACCTCTTTGTTCAAATCTAGGTCGGAGTATATAATTTGACTTTGGTGTCATTAAATAGATGCTTGCATATAATTATGTTTGGAATCAATTTTGGATAAACAGTAGAGTTTTCAAATAATTTAAAGATCGTATAAATACAAAAATAAACTATTTAAAGACCATAAAGATATAAATACACAAGTACACAACCTCACAATTTTCCGTTCAAGAATCATAGCATTGAAAGGGGATGATTGTATATGGATTGAAATATCCTTGTACGTTAAATCATTTATATATATATTTGATTGCTGATAAAAAAAGGAATTGAAAGGGGATATAGGAATAGGACAACCTAATTTATAGCCCCTCTTGGTTATCCTCTACATTTATATTTGACTCGTGTATTGTACTATCTCTTCGATAGTAGCCAAAATTTGTACGTTTATGCAAATTTTCCTAAAATTTGAATAGTATACAAAATAATATCGTGCTAGTGATGCTCTTGTTCCAACCTTTTTTTTTTTTTTTTTTTGGGTGGGGGGTTTAGTATCTCATTTTGTATTATTGAATTACTATTAATGTGATATTACGTATACCAAATGCTATACAAATATATACGTTATATATATTTAAAATATTATATAAAGTTATTGTTATTATAGGGTCTTCTGTTTTTTTTTTTTTGGTGTTCCAAGTCTCCAATAAACAGACGCTCAGAGGTAATCGTCTGATCGGGCCGTGAATCAATAATTTCTATTGGGCCCGTAGTTCAACATTTAATTACGCCCATAAGTGAACATGTAATAGGGCCCGTAAATCAATACGATCATATCGAGGGGCCACGAACCAGTATAACCTAATTGGGCCAAAGCGAGCCATAAATTTCCAAGCCCAATTAAATGGACTGGGCTACAAACAAATAGAAAAGAGTTCAAAAATAATAATAAAAAAGTCATATTCTTTAGATGACTCCTCGATTTCACAGGAGCATGTCACTCATGCACGTATGTATGTATCGTTCTAATTTAACAGTAGACTCGATTTCTACACCTTATCATCAAAATCACCCCATTATGCATTTATGTATCACATAAATCTGATGACTCATACTCGATTTCTACACCTCATCATCAACATACCTCATTATGCATTCAATGTGAATGGAAAAGACTTAACAAAATTTATTTTCTATGGGAACCAGATGTGCAAATCTCAACTTCTCATATCACAAATTCATGCACATACCGAGGTGACTAAGAGAGTCCACCCCCCAAAGCAGAATCCATTTTAAATGAAGCCCCAAAATTTCTCCCTATATAAAGCACAATAAACCTCAATTTCTCAACCATCCACTCAACAATTCAAAAAACATTTCACTTTCTTTGCTTCAAATTTCCAGAAAAATGCCCACCACTGTGAGTGATGTTACAGAAAAGACTGAAATGTTGGAGATTGATCCCAAGAGCGTTGAAGCTCTGAAATCAACTACGAACGATAAGAGCAACGACAACGAGCAAAAAAATGAGAAGCTGGAAGGTGAGACAGGTGACAAAACTATCGAAAAAGAGGAGCAGAAGGAACCAACCAAAGATGGAGTGAAAGAGGAGAATGTACCGGATGAAGTCGAGCCCAAGACTGGATTGTCTTTCCCAGTTGTGCTGGAGGACGGGAAACAGCTCAACGCCGTCGGTATGAGAAAGAAAAGCATGCTCGGCCTCAGCATCAAGATATATGGATTCGGTACAAAGCCACCTCCTTTGTTTTTGACATCATAATCACACATTCTGTTAGATAAATTCATTCAGACAAACGTTTACTAACTCATGATTCTCCAAAATGCAGGGATATATGCAGACAATGAGAAACTGAAAGATCACCTAAGGACGAAATTTGTGAAAGCGCCATCTAAAGCAACAAAGGAAATGTACCAGATGGTGATTGACAGCGACGTGGGAATGATGGTTCGACTGGTTATTGTATTCTCTAGCCTAACAATGAGCATGGTAAGGAAAAATTTTGATGAAGGACTAGGGGCTTCCATCAAGAAGCTCACCGGAGGGAAGAACCCAGAGCTCACGAAAATGTATAAACACCATAGTAATTCTAACTAACTGGTGTAAAATACGAAATGAAATGAGCTAACTATCATTGTTTATCGTTACAGGATTATGGGAGATGCAACAGATGACATAAAGCTAACACCAGGTTCCAAAATTGAAATAGCCAGGCTTCCAGGATATACACTCCAAACTAAAGGTTACGATAACGTCTGATTCTATTGAAAAATATAAATGCTCCTGGTAAACTTATTTGGATTTTTTTTGTTAATGCAGTTATGGGTGAGGTTGTGAGCACGGTTGAAAGCGAGCTGCTTTGCAGGGCATTCATGTACATGTATTTGGGGGAAGATCCTTTCGACAAGGATGCAAAGGAAAAATTTGGGACATCTATCCTTTCTATGTTCTAAGGACTTAGTATTGTCTAATGACTAAGAATCAATAAGTCTACTCTGTATCTCCTAATAACTTATAAATAAGTGATGGTGACGGGAGAGTTCACGAATACTCGAAGCTTCAAATGTTTCAGTTCTTTCACCTTTGCTTTTGGAATATGTACCTCCTGTTTAATTCTGCACCTAATACAGAAAAACACAAAGTTCTAGTCTACGTAAATGAATCCATACCATCTCTATTGTTATTACATATGATTCTTGCAAAAACAAAAATATAATAACTAAAAAGCTCGGAGACAGGAAAAACCCTTACATTATTAAATGAAAGGTGAGGAAAATCATCAAATAAGATGCAAATGAGTGTACTATAACATAGATGCAACTAATGTACGGGCATATAAATTGCTTACATCACTAAGAAGTTCACAGCCGTAAATGGTTTTCTACATACAAGAGAGAGAGAGAGAGAGAGCATATATACATAATGGAGAATGATAAATATATGCCAGAACCTCAAAAGCGCCAGGAGTTCACTATTTGAAACCTTGAAGAACTTTTCGAGGATCTAACTGACCACTGCAATAACTAGAGGAAACAGTTGACAGCTCTTGACGACCCTTCCACTCTTCAAACGGTTTCAGGACTACTGGGGTTTCAATAGAAGCAGAATCGATGCATAACATAGTCTTGTAATCCTCATCGCCTAAATCTGGAAGAGCCTTTGCTTTTTTGTCCCAAGGGTTCCATACAACTGCACACAGTGGTGACTTCTATTAGCCTTTTCCAGAAAATGAATGCAAAACTTCGGATAATAACATTGAAAGAGCAATTAAAGGAACGCTAGAAACCTGCATCCCGCATGCCTTCTTTACGAAGTACATAGGTTCTCTTCTGCTCATGGTCTATTATCGCTGTCTTTGTTGGAGTGCTTAAATATACTCGGTCAATCTATCAAGAGAGGAAAAACATGCTAAAAAGTGACCAAAAGTTTTGATGTTTCCTTTTGCATAGCCAACTAAGCTAATGTGCATTGAACTACTAGGACACTGAATGGTTGATCGATTTTATAGTTATTTGGGAGCAAGCCAAACAAATACAAGAAAGAGAAACTAAAAAAGAAGACAAATTACCTCGCCATCAAAAGTAATTGCATCTGCCTGCTCAGTGTACCTTTCCCTTTGTGACAAATTATCAAAATAGTCAAGTGTCTCCAAGCCCTCAACACGCACTTCACTGCAAATCCAATAGCATCAAGCGAAAAAATATAATATTAATGCACAATATATCACACATAGTCGAATTTAACCAAATCAAGCATGTTACATAACATATCAACCATGAATGCAGAAGAATATTTAGCAAGCAATGTTGAAAACCTGATATCAGAAACAGATAGATAATTGCACAAAGCAATGGTGAATGTGAATGCCTTGCTATCAGTGTTCCGCACACGAGGGATCAAGGTCAGCTTGCCAGCACTCAGAGAAATCCGTAGACGTAACTCAAATCTACAAAAAGCACCAGAACCAAATTGAAAATTGGATAAGAATCTCCCAATTCACTAGTACTAATAGGGATGGTCATTCCATATCTTTCTCACCTATGTGGCCAAGTCTTCAGATCCTCGTCTGTTGATTTCAGCATAAGATCCACCGTTGACTGACTGTTTGCAGGGGGCAAAGGCGCGGGAGAGCTGTCCAAGGACCATAATCGATTCCTTGCTAATCCGTGCTCCAGTGACCCAATATTTGCACCCTCAAATGTGCATGTAATAGGTAAGAATTCAAAAGCTATAGATTTTTCTAGCTAAGTTAGTAAGTCACCTGTGGGAAGCAAATGGAAATTCCACCCCTAATTGGTTTACCTGGCTTCCAAAGAGCCTGATAAACAACACGAAATGCTTATTTATAATGAACATTATATCATATTATCAAATGCCATACTATATGTACATATTTAATACTACATCTCTAGAGTTAAACAGCATTGTCAGCAATTCTACTGCATTATAACACACTTTTCATTGAACATGTTAATCAGATGCTACATCTCTAGAGTTAAATACCTACTCTACATCTCTAGAGTTAAATACCTACTCTACATATTTAATCAGATGATTAATATGTACATATTTAATACTACATCTCTAGAGTTAAATACCTACTCTACAACTTGATCACACTTTTCATTGAACATGTTAATCAGATGCTATATGGTAAGTTTACCTTATTTGTCGTAAAGAGCATCTCTTCTCTTTTTCCATTTTTCCAAGATAGCACCTGCCCACCAAACAAAAGCACCTGCGCAGTTGGATAAAACTTTACTGATTAGGCTTCTTTTAAACGGCCAACCATAAATATTTACTGCGAGTTGCTAAATTTGAATCAATACCATCAAAGGAGAAATAAAAATTGTACAATAAACACACACATATTAATGTATAGTTGCATTTGTTGGAATCCCTGACCACAAATCACAAAAGGGAATAGACAATTTCTACGCTACATTAGATGAGATTCACCAATGCCATCAACCAATTAATCAACGTAAAATTTTCAGCATTAGAATCATACAACCATATACACAAACCTCAACCGTAGAGCCAGTGGGCTCCGACAATATGACCCGACCCGATCCATCACCATCCACAACTTTGTTAGGCGGAATCGCGTTTATCCTCAATTTCTCCCCCGAATTACTAACCATCGGGTGTACTTTCCCTTCGTCCATTTTCCCTAGCTGCGACAAAATCAAACCCGAAACAGAGAAACAAGGAAAAAGATATGAATCAATTTCAGAGAGAGATCGGAGTGTAAACGAGAGCCCCTAAAATTCACCTGAAACAGCAAATTAATTATACATCGACGATCGAAAAGGGAAAAACAGCTGAATGATTAATTAATAAAAAACATTAAAAATAACTCGAAATGAATCCCAATCATACATTTGGCGTCACCAGAATCTGGCTAAACGATTAATATAATAAGAAATCGGTTTCGAGTTTGAAGAACTGGCCACCAACTTTGAGTTCATTTCCCCCTACGGAAACGTCGCATTTATAATAAAAATCAGGATTTGAATTCAGTACTTTATTGTGCACTTTTTCACTGTGTATACACGTATGTGATTTAACATTGCACAATGAGAAATATATCATAATGAGAGAGGATCCAAATCCTAAAAATCATGCAAATTGCAATAATCGAATCACATATAATGAGATTATAGGAAATTAAATACAGAATAATATATTACTAATATATTTATTGTCATTCAATTATTGTATAAATGGGCCTACTTTTTTACCTTGATTTCGGGCCTCTACGCCACGTGAGCACCTAAGACACTTGAGCCTATAGGATTCTGACGCTGCTTATGGCTGTCAATTTTTTTTAGGACGTTAACAACTTTATTGATTTGAGAGAGAAATTAGCAAATAAGGATAAGTAGCTGAGATATTCTCATATTCATGATGTTTAGGTTAAATTAATTTCATATTTTACTGTTAGGATTCACGTGGAGGTTGTGTTAATCATAATATAATATTAAGGTTAATCACACGACCTTTAGGTCAAATATAAATTTAATCACGACTTTCAAGATTTTTGTATTAAAACTCAACCTTTAATATTGTTACAAATTAATACATGTTTTATTTTCTCCAGCTTGGAAGAGATGACATGACTCACTGGAGCATGTTCATACTTGCCTGTTAGGATGACACATATTAACTATTATTTTTTAATTTTTCAAAATCATATTACACATCTTCTATCATTAACACTTTTGAAATAAATTAAAACACAAAACATAAATTTAAAGAAGTAAAATCTAAACAAACAAACAAAACAATTAAAAATAAAAAATGAAACAGTTCATCTTCATCAAAATGTCGATCGGTTTTGCAAAATCCAAAACCCCTCATAATTGCAAAACCACAGACCCCATCCCCAGAATCAAGTTCTGCGAATCCCCAAAATTGAGTTTTGTACTTCTTAGAATCTCCAAAGCAAACCTCCGCCCAAAATCACATACGCGAATTTGGTTCAGATTTGCAAAAGAGAAAATTTTACTCTCAAATTTACAGAATTACACATCAAATAAACAACAATTAAAATAAAATCAATCTCAAATTGCAAATAAAATTTCTATCCATCTCATAAATTGATCGAATCCCAATAAATATATCCCAAATTTAGTTTAAGAAAGTGGGCTGCAATGAGAACAACATGTGATAGATTGAACGGGCAGCGATATACAATGGGTGGATTGAAGGGGGATGGGAAGAAACTAGAATTTCATTTAATTTTGGAACATTGAAACATGTTTAATTTTGAAACATTGGCGGCGATAATTATTTTTAAGTTTTTGAATTTAGATTTATATGTTTTATTTTGTTTTTTTAGATTCTATTTAATTTATTTTTTATTTTTTATTCACCTTTTTAATATTTTTTTATATTTATGATTTGTACATTTCATGCTACGTGTAATCTGATGTGCATTAGACATGTCAAAAATAATAGTTTTGGCGAGCCACATCATCTTTTCATGGCCGAAGGAAAAAAAAAACGTGTATTAATTTGTAACAACATCAAAAGTTGGACTTTTATACAAAAATTTTAAAGGTCATGATTAAATTGATATTTGATTTAAAGATCGTGTATTTATTTAGAATTAACTATTTATTAAATAGTTATTTATGTATGGAAAATTGCACTATTATTGAATGTGATCATATTTGTAGCCACTAGTGAAGTGGGCAGGGTTACATGCCTTGATGTCATTTTAATTGTGGCATAGATAAAAAATTAATGAAGTTAAGAAAGAGTCATTACAAGTACTCCCTCCGTCCCGCTATGTTTGTTTCATTTTTTTTGTTGAATGATTTAAGGAATAATATTAAAATAATAGATAGTGGGTTTTTATAATATTTAATGGATGAAAAGTGAAGATATGTGGGGTAATTGAGATGAAAAGTGAGGGGAATAATATTAAAATAATAGATAGTGGAGTGTTACTTTTTCCTTTTATGGACCGAAACAAACATAGCGGGACGCCCATAAAAGAAAAGTGGGACAAACATAGCGAGACGCTTATAAAAGAAAAGTGGGAAAAACATAGCTGGACCGAGGGAGTATATCGCATAATTTCCTCAATTCTATTGTCGGGTTCATGGAGATAAACAAGAAAATACCTCTTATTATAGATAAAAAATTATCATTTATATTATTAAAAGCTAAATATGATTTCAAAAGTATATTTTTGAACACGATGAGATAAAATATAAATTGAATAAAGACGATTTAATACTTTAGGAGGAGTAAGTATGATTTTTGTTAGATTATACTCTTTCTCATACATGAAATCGTCTCAAATGAGTTTTTATCATTTATAAAAGATAATACGTATAATAGAATCCATTACAACTTCCAAATTCCATTGTGATGGTGATGTGCAATCTTTACTTTACTCGTAAAAGACAAGACAGTGTGTCATGTGATAATTGACAAATAGCATGTTTGATTTTTCCACTTCAAGAACAAAATCATTCTTGATGTAGACATGCTAAAATTGATCAAATATTTTTTCTTTTAAAACATCCTTCAAATTCAGATATACATCTACTACCAAACCAAGTTTGTAATGCTACAGAAAACCAAATCTTGTGCAAAAATTATGAATATTGAAAATGCTGCAATTTACAACGGTTCAATTGAAGGAACAACATATTAATATTCCTCGCATTTAAAAAAAAAAACTAAAAAAAATCAATCTCATAGTAATTACCCGAAGGCTTAACATCAAGACCACCCTGCACCTTACTCGGCGATGGCGCCGCCGGCGCCACCACCGGGGCACCACCATCAGCCATCACAAACGGCGGTGGAACATCCGGCGGACTAGCACACCTTATAAGCGCCCAATTCACGCTCTGAAAAAACGGGTGCTGCTTAATTTCAGTAGCCCCACGCCTATACGCAAGGCGGTGCTGCGGCTCTTTCACCAGCAGCCCTCTGATCAAATCCCTAGCAGCAAAGCTAACCGTCGGAGAATCCGGAAACCTCAGGGGCTGCCCCACGACATTGAACAGCGTGGCGCGATTCCCCTGCCCTTTGAAAGGCGTTCGCCCGAACAGAAGCTCATACAGAAAGATTCCGAACGTCCACCAGTCGACCGCGCTGCCATGGCCTTCGCCTTTGATGATCTCCGGGGCTAGGTACTCGTGCGTGCCCACGAACGACATTGATCGGGCGTTTGTGGGCTCAGCCATGAGTTCGGGAAGAGGAGTAACTTGGTTGAATGGTTCTGTTTTTTGGCGGGATTTCTTTTCTTTTTTGGATTTTCCTAGAAAACGAGGCCCGAAACACGTGGGTTGGATGCAGGCGGGTTGGATGGCACACGAGGGCTCGATGCAGGCAGGTTGGATGCAGTATCCAGAGGACTTGGATTCGAGGTTGGAATTGGCGGACTTGACTAAGGTGGGGCTGACAGTGCACCTCAAGGAGAGGTCGAAATCTGAGAGCATTATGTGCCCGTCTTCTCGAACTAATACGTTTTCGGGTTTGAGGTCTCTGTAGATGATTCCAAGCATGTGGAGGTATTCTAAAGCCAGGAGGACTTCGGCCAAATAGAACCTGAAAGATTAGGATAGGATAGGATTAGACGAAGTGTTGAACTTCATGCAGATGTTAATAACTCTGTTTTCCCTGTTGAGATGTCTCAAGTATGGTTATTCAAGAAAAGAATGAAAAACTACAATACAAATTCAAAGAGACATAATACAGAATGAGATTAAAAACATTTAACTTTTTGCAGAAGTAGACCATGCTTTACACTTTGTAGCCATTTAATCACATTTCTCAAATGCCCAAGAGATTTTAGATACTTTAGAATATCCACATAGTTCAAAAATGTCATTTTGTAATGAATATGGGATCATGAAGACTCAACAAAATATTTTTTCAATGCTTCATTTCACAAAAATCAGACATCATAACTGGAGTTCAGTTTCTACCTGGCTGCGTGCTCTGGGAAGAACTTTCCAGGTTGTTTCTGCCTAAGTGCGTGCAAATCTCCACCGGGGCAAAACTCCATCACCAGAAACGAGAACTTCTCGGTCTCAAAGTGAGTATATAATGTGGGAAGAAAGGGATGATCCAGAGACTGAAGAATCTCTCTCTCAGTTTGAGCTCTGAGAACCTTTTTCCTACTTGCTAGAGCTTCTTTGTCCATAACTTTCATGGCAAAAAGGGTTTTTGTCCCTATCAGCTCTGCCAGATGAACACTACCTATATCTCCACATCCCAATCTCTTAAAAATCCTGAAATTTTTCAACTCCAACGACCCACTGTTCCTGGATCTAACGACCTGAATTGCTTCCCACCTCGAATCATTAGCTTTGTGGGGTTTGTACATAGCACTGCTAAAGCTACTGGAGCTGCTCTCATCACTAAAATCACTGCCCGTGCTGCCTCTATATATGCTTGTTTTCCTACTCTCGATAAAGTCACAAGAGTTGCTAACTTCCCCACTTTCACCGGACTTCTTCCCCACACTACTCGCACATTCACTCACTTCAGTATTGGTGAAGCTTTGCTTAGCTTCCGTGTACTGCGTTGCAGAGTAAAAACTCCCTTGAGGGCTCGGACAAAAGCCAGTCCCTAACTTAGTCTGCACTTGAGCATTCAATAAGTCGACAGCTCCTTTAGCTGGCAATTCTAGAACATCATTGGAATCACAATTCTTGGAATCCTCATCTGGTTTTTGGATATTATTATCATTGTTTTCCTGCTTCCGAGCATTATCTTCATCGATTTCTTTATCTCCATCACCAATGATATGCGATTTCTCTTTCCCTTCGTTGAATTTGCTGCTATCCCCATCTTTTTTCGTAACATGACGAGACGATTTATAGGAGCGTTTCGAAATGATGGATGGTGAAGGGGCAGTCTTCATAACATGATCCTTATGAACAGCATGAGATCCAGATGAGGCCCCTTCATATCTGTAGTGTTTCGTGGATGGATGGTGGGGTGGACGAGTTGTACCGGGTGCAGAAGGGGAGTTGTACTCTACATTAACAGCAGGATTGGAACTCATCTGTAAGGTACCCACTGCTAGAGCAATTGATTCAATTGCGTTGTGAGGCATTTGGACTGCAATATATGAAGATAAATTTGAAGCAAAGAATCATATAATTCAACAAACAAAATATAGACATCAATTTTATTTTATTTTGGGATAAGAAAACTGGCATAAACATAATTCCAACTACATGATAAGGAATCCTTTCCTTTTTTTCCTCAATTTCCAGAAACAAGAGAAAACAGCAAAATCCCTCCAAAACCCCACATACCAAAAAAAGCAGCAGAATCCAAGAGTTTTCACACGCAAAATGCTTCTTCCTAATTGTTAAGTGATTCAATCTTGTGTCTCATTACATAGAGACACTCTAATTTCACTCACATTACCGCATAAACCAAAAGCAATTCCCACAAAAAATAAAAAATAAAAAACCTAACTAAATTCTTGGTTTACCTGATCAGATAATGCAAATGGCTGACCAATCTTTCATCCCCCTTCAAACTCAGTAAATGCGACTTCGTATCGGCCGAAAGCTTCGCTATTCCTTTTTTAATTTATTTCAATATTGTTGGGGAAGTCCTTTTCAGATCCGATCGGAACAAGAAACAGATTTTGATAGATAGATTACATCAACCGCCCAGAAAAAGATAAAAGGAAAAGAAACAATCGCGAGATTTCACCGATTAAAAAAATAACCCAGCGAATCTGAAACTCACTTCTATACTTGTCGTTTAATTAGAGAAATGAAGATGCAAAGAAAGTAAGGCGAAAACCGAAACTCAGTTCACAAGCAAAGAAGAGTGAGAAAAAAGGAACAAAATCGGAAAAAGCCGAATTAGGGGGAATTTCTTGAATTGATACATGAAATTGAAAAGCCGTCTTTACTCCATTAATCAGATTCTGTTAATTTCATCCTTTCTTGTTTCCATAACGCTCTCTTCTCGTTGTCTGTGTAGTACAAACACACTGCTATATGCACTTGTTTTCCATGAATGGAGTTAATGCTCTCTCTCTCTCTTACTCTCTCTCACTAACATTGTTTTCAGTTTTCACGCAGTATGTGTGTGTGGTTTTGTGGGAGAAAAGTATAAAAACTGCTGTAAATTTTGGCAGATATTTTTCAAAATATTAATCGTGAGCCTAAAGTGAAAAAGATTCTCTGTTTTTTATCACTTTTTTTTCGTTTTGTGTGATTATTATAGATTAATAATATTAATTGCTTGGAACTTTTCAAATGAGCAGGAACTCTGTTTGATGATTTAACTTTACTCACGTTTTATTCGTTGAATATGTAGTGGGAAAAAATGAATGTATTTGTGTACTAATGTGAATTTTGAAGATATAACCTAGATAGTACAAATAACCAAGAAAATAAAAAAGTTAAAGTAGTTTTACTACGGATGAGTACATTTTCTTAGGAATTTGTTCCTAATATAAAATTTTATTACACTTATAAATTAATATCATTTCATTAATTGATATTATTACATTTATAAATTAATATTATAATATTAAATGTTATTGATATTAATTTATAAAAATAATAGTATTATTTATAAATATAATCGTATCAATATCATATTAAAAAAGTTTCAAATGAGAATTGGTAGTTATGAATAAGTTGTATAAGAACATGTATAAGACATGTTTTATTTATTTTAGTATAACATTCATGAATGAAACTCCAATTGAATTATGATCCAAATATTTTTTAAAGATCGTCTGATCCAAGAATTTTCTTTATTATTTGTTGAAATAGTATTTAATATAAACATCAAAAGTGTAAATATCATTTTCATTTTCAAACACTTTAATTAATAGCATAAAAATTATTTAAGATGCTCTCATTTAATATACATTGAAATTGCACATTGTTCTTTTTGTATTCAATTAATATACGCATATTAGAAATTTTATAAGTACACAAAATCAAAAGCAGAATAAACAATATTGTTTATTTTCTTGATCTATGTGAAAAATAAAAAAAATGATCATCGTTTTGGAACTGAGGGAGTACAAATATGATAGAATAAGTAAAGATAGGTCTTGTATGAATACATGTGCAATGTGCATTCATAGTGTATTTTAGAATCGTACGACTTGATTATACTGAAAAATGTAATTTATTTACATTGAACAATGTAATTATTTGTTTCAAAATATACAATGAGTGTACAGTGAACCTAAATGTATATACTAGTAACTAAATATACATTATAATACGTACGGCGAAATTAAGGAGAAGTCACATGCATACACGTGAATGAGGGCTGTGGCATGTGGACCGCCTGCCAATAAGTATATAAAATTGTAGCGCAATAATCGTAAATCCTAACCCCTAAGAGCAACTCCAACAGTTGACTCTACTTTGGAGCCAACTCAGCACTACTCTATTTTAGAGTTAAGCAAAATCTCTAGCAGTTTGCACTATTTTTTGCATCAAAATAGAATATTCTATAAAGATTTTTTATTATTGAATTTTTTTATATTATTTATAATTATCTATATTTATAATATATTTTTATACTTATTTTTAATATAAATTAAATTTTAAATTTAAATTTTGATCAAACTTTTAAAAATATAAATTATTTATAATGTTATATTATATTTTCAATTTATGTGTAATATTTAAATTCATAACATATTTTAATTGTGATTTTTTTAAATTAACTATAATACTAATTTATTTTTCATTAATTGAATACAATAATAATTAATTTTTTAATATTAAGTAAAAATAATAATTTAATTATATATACTATCACACAAATTATTCTAAGTTATCCACAATTAAAAAGAATACCTCCCCAACACAAATACACAAATTATTCTAAATTATCACTTATCATATATTAAAACAAAATAATATCTTTCTAAGTTATCACTTATCACATATGCCTCCCAAAAAAAAAAGTAGCGCACGAGAAGGATGCGCTAGATTCAACGCAAAAAAATTGTGAACAGTATTTTCCTCTAATCTGGCGCTAGGATATAGCGCACTGCTGGAGGTGATAACTAGAAGAAAACGCCACTTTAACGCATTGTTGGAGATGGTCTAAGTCCTAGCAATTTATACACCCATTAAACTAGTCATTAAAATTAAGAGATAACCCTATAACTCGATTACAACCATTATTTAGTACGCAGGTCAATGATCCAACTAATACCCTTCTTATTTAAACTTTTTGGTTGTTTTTTAAATCATAATAGTCCTTTTCTTTAGTAATAAGTGTTTATTTAGAGTTTTTCTTCCAAATATATATGGAAATATATTAGGTTGAGCTAAGTTTGAATTGAGTATACGAAAATATGCTTACAAAATATAATTATCTTGGGCCAAGTCAAGTTCTTAAAAAGCCAAGAATTAAATTCTATACACAAAAATATATTTGTATATTTTTGGTACAAATATTGTTAATGTCCCTTCGATAAGTATTGAAGGGAGACTAAAAATATTTAAAATAATAAGAATTCAGTTTTTTTCAACCAGATTCATTGAAATCGAAATGGGACCAAAGTGATTAAGGATGTTCGATTCCCTTTGGGAGCAATTGAATTGAAGTATGAAAAAAAAAATGTTTAATTTGTGGAAATAATTAAAAAGATTAACTACTAACATCTAACAACTAACTTTGTCCGATAAAAAAAAAATAAGAATCCAGTTGACACATATGAAACAACTGGGAGATATGTTCAGATAAAACAAAACACCTTAAATTTCAGTCATGACCCCTGTTTTCCACCCCCGTGAATTATTATGCTTTTTTTTTTTCATTAATTCATGTTCCCAAATGATCCATCCCAACTTAGGAAACTTCCAAACAGAACAGAGGAAATGATTGGACACAACATAAGAAATATATATATTTTTCATGCTATATTCCAGAGTAATAAAAAATGAACAAAATAGTGTAGAAATAACTAAAACAATTACGAGAATATGACGTATTAATGTTAGTCCTGGAAATGAAGAAAAAAGATCAATGGCGTTCTTTGATTATTTACTAATGAAAACTTAATCCTACCCTCCATCCAAAGCTCAAAAAAAACAATTATTAAGACGTGTATATATATATATATATATCTTTTTTTGCTCAAAAAAAATATGTTTTACAAGAAAATAGTGAAGTTAACCTTCCATGTGAAGAAATGAAGAGACAATTTAGCCTCCTAGGGGACCACTAATGTCACCCATCAATTAAGCATGTTTAAAAATAATTATATTCAGAGTGCAGACAGATATCATTATTATCTTTTTCTTTTACATTATTTTATTTTTCTAAAATAATTAAAAAAAATCTTAGTTCAATCACAATGGCTTCTAAAACTCTAACTAGAGTAGATTCCATTTCAACCAGATTCATTGAACTCTCCATCTTCTTCAAAGTGATACATATTAGCCTATGTAACATATCACGGTTTAGTATACAAAGTATTACTGTTTAAAAAAATATTTAATTTTATGTGTTATTCTTCTCAAAATGCTAAACAACATGTCGAGTTTACCATAAAACTTCCGTAGACCAGTTTCACCAAAGTTTTTGTCCTCTAATTAACTTCCCATCATTTCACAAGTCTTGAAGTGGCATTCGGGGATGCTAAATCTTATCAACATTACCCTTCAATCAACTTGAATAAATGCTATGATTTAAAGGATAACTACGCTTTAAGGGTAAGTTAACTAAAGCAAAAAACAGTAACAATAATTAAGTAGGTTTTCATTAAGTTCAAAAGTCTAGCAATTCATGAAATTTCTCTTTAAAAAAGTAAGAGAATTTGGGATAACATATTCTATTTGATATTTCATCTTGTATAGCCATATTCTATTTCACTGCACGATATATATTAACAAGACAAAAAAACTCATATGGGACGATCTCATGCATGAGACGGGATACGGCTTATCACAAATCACACCCACCCCTCCCAAAGTGTTAACGTGAGACTGTCTCATGCAAGTGTGTCTCTATTAACAATGCATCAATATAATCATGGAGTGTATCGACACGAGATGCATCACAAAAGCCAATAATTCAGATAAGAAAAGCCTAAACAATGAGTTTAGCTATGTGAAAAAAGAATCAACAACTGACCACACATACTAAAGCATTGTGACAAACCCAAGCCGAAAGATAAAGAAGATTACCTTTTTCTTTAATCATTTCATTTTCATAAAAGTCTTGTTCAGTCAGAAGTTAATGCTATAACTACATAGAATACTAATCCATGAACAAACCTATAGATTGTTTCTAAATTGTGGACAAGCAGACCATGAACAGAGTAAGCATGTCTTATAGAAAAAACGGGCTAATCCTAACGTACATTCTGAATTACGCAATTTCCAGAGATAACATAAACTTCTAATCACCAGAAACTGAACTCATACTAGAGGTTAAAAGGTGAACCAACAAACAATAAATGAGGTCATGTATCCAAATATTTACTTTGCAATTTCATAAGTTAGGTTTAAATTTAAGATACAACATTAATTATAAATAAGAACCTGGCTTTCGTTTAGGTGAAGATGGGCGGAAAGGGCAGTCTCCAATGAAGATCAAAATCAAGATTGTTCGAGCAAACTTTCCAAATACAAGTTCAATATGTATCTACCAGATGACAACACATCAAGCCTTTTCTCACTAGGTTCATATTTCCCTTTTCTGAGCTGATAACGATGTGTTACAGCTGAAATCATTTAAGCTTGCCCTTCTATTGTGACACTCTCACCGCTGCCAATTACAACAGTACCACATTGTAAAATACACTTAATTTCAACTACTGCAGCAAGTAAATTTATGCTAGAAACCTACCAACACCTAAAAATCTAATCACAGTATGCCATTCTCTGATCGAATTGAGAACGAATACACCCTAAATCCAATCCATTGAAAGATGAAGCTGCTTATTTTCTTTCTTGCTTTGATCTTCTTTCATTCATTCCCCCTTTCAATGATTGATCACTTTCTTAAATTTCTGTCAAATTATTTGATACCCAAATCCAAGGTCCACAATATATGGAGCGCCTAAAGTAATTATAGACCAAATATCACATGGACAGCAAATAATTCATACGCATAAATATATAATAGGAAACAAGAGAAAATCAGCAACCCATCAGGAAATCACATCTTCAGACTGCAATTAATCTTAACCTATTCAAATTGTAGTAGAAAATTTCTGATTCCAACATTATGTTGGATACCGAGCAACACTCAGAGTGTGACGTAATTACTTTTTATTAGAGAAAAAGAGTAATTACAATTGACACTACAATTGCCAAGACTCAAACACTCAATTTACAAGACTCTAATATTTGTGGAGCACTCAAACTTACTTTTGGAAACACACACTCTTTGAGGGACACACACCTCACTTCACTCTATCTTTCTCTCTATTGGAGACTCACTTCCTCACTCTCTTACTTGCTCACACACTTTATCACACACTCTCACTTAGGTAACTATCTAATATATATAGTGTACCTTAGAATATTCTAGATTCTCCTCTATAGTTCTACCTATCAATGACTTTAGTGTACTAGAAAAATCTATAAGCTTGTGACCTCTAAGAATTCTAGAATGGTCTAGCCAACAATATACATACTAGATTATTCTAGTCACATTACTTTGCTTATTTGAGTAACTAGAATGATCCACAAATTATTGTCATGTAGATACACCTTCTAT
This sequence comes from Stenogyne calaminthoides, assembly GCA_037126765.1. Taxonomy (NCBI): domain Eukaryota; kingdom Viridiplantae; phylum Streptophyta; class Magnoliopsida; order Lamiales; family Lamiaceae; genus Stenogyne; species Stenogyne calaminthoides. Next base: position 170,381 of record JBBCBC010000027.1, read on the forward strand.
CTTCTTGATCATTCTAGAAAGTTCCAAAGTTGGTGATGACATTTTTCACATTATACAATTAAATTCACGCAAAATTGAAAAATTAGCTTACAGATGGAAAGCAGCGAACGCCGAGGCTTTTAGGGGGAGGAGTAATTTCGATGACTTTGTAAGGGTAATTGTTCTGACCCTTCTCTCTTTTTCTGCAGAACACTTGCGGCATCTGCGCATGCTACAATTAGCAACAATAAACAACTTATAAAATGAAATTTAAATTTCTGAAAATGAAGAACTAGAAATCGTTATGCATATGCGAATTGTACCTTTCGCATTGCTGAGAAGTAAGAAACCGACGCCATTGTTGTTCACTGTGGATTTCCCCCTTTTCGTTTTGCAATTATTTCCTTGCACCAAATTGAAGTGGACGAGCTGATATTCTGTGTTGATTATTTTCTACCTCTCTGTTTATGATATCACTGGAAAGTAATCAACGTGTCAACCAACTGACAATTCATCGAATAAACCACACCAATTTTATGGTCCAATTTTTTCACACATTTTTTAAAATGAAGGGAAAAAAACAAGAACTATTGTGTATTTGTTTGGTTGACAAGTAAAAATATATTTACTTTTACTTCAGAATAAAATTCTGTGCCCAAAACGCATTTCAAAAATATTTCTCATCTTTTACTTATATTTATTCTTATTCTGGAGTGATATGTGCCAAAAAAAGGACGACAATTTAAAAATAAAATAAAATTACAGCGAGTATTATCTTTCAAATAAAAGTTTAAAATGTGGCATTAAGCCCAACTTCCCATAATTCAAAATTTCAGAGCATGAGATTCTCTATTCAAATCGAATCAAAATTTCATCGCCACAACAGTTATTCCCTACCAAACAGAGCTTGAAATACACTAATATTACATGGTTCACTGCAAACAGAGAGCTCAGAGCCAATACTTGCCCTTACATGCTAAAAATTACACCAGAAAGGCAGAACGACGACAGTCTTAAGAATCTAAAATGTATTTTGAGGACTAGCCCTTCTCCTAAAATCTTGCCTGTAATAAGGAGTTTCGTCTATCGTCCTCCTAACATAGTCCAAGAATGGCTGTGGTGTCCGAGGAGATTGCTCGTTCACAACAGAAGGACTACTCCTCTCGGGAGTGACAGGCGCTGCAACATTCGGACTGTTAGAGACAACGGGTGACGATCTAAAGGGCGTTGATCTAACTGGTTGTGATCTAACGGGTCGATCCAGATAACATATGAAGAAAGTCACTGTTAATATCAACAGAAAGATAAGACCCGATATAGCAGCCCATGATGCCATATTTGATGATACGGTTGCTGCTTCTCTCTCCTCGGGATCATAGCTGACACCGATTTCAACTTTCTGACCAGTTGCGGGGAGAGAGAAAACGAGTTGATCTTGGAACCTCTCATCTCCATGAACTCTGACCGCATATTTTCCTGCAGCACGATCTTCACGAACTGAGAGACGATTCTTGTCGTGCCAGTGGAGTTCAATGTCTGTGTTCCCAGTTATGGTAATGACTTGCTCATTGGAGCCACGTGTCAGATTTAGATGCAATAAGTTTTTGTCCAGTTCAAGGATAGAGAACCCTCCAATGAAGAGAGCAGATGCAGAACCCGAAATGCAGCATGAGATGATGTTCTTTGTTTTAGAATTCCTCCATATCCTATATCTGAAGCGTCAGTCTCAATAATCATGAAAGCATCAGGTTTAGGAATACCTAAGCAAGGAAGAGATTTAACCTTTTGTTTAATACTTATAATAATATTAGTATGAGTGGAATTCCATGAAGGAAGATCATTTTGAAGTCTCTGGAAAAGAGGTTTACAAATGATTCTTAGGTTAGGAAAGAAATCAGAGATGTAATTAAGACATCCAAGAAATCTTTGCAATTGATTTTATCTTTGATTTCATTAGGAAATTTGTTAGCAAATTCAATTGCTCTAGCAATAGGCTTAATAGTGCCTCTATGAATATCATGACCAAGAAATCTAATTTTAGTTTGAAATAATTTGATTTTGGGAGCAGAGATAGCTAAATCATTTTTCTTAACAACCTGTAAAAAAATATTAAGATGTTTGAAATGTTGATCAATGTCTTTAGAAAATAAAAGAACATCATCAATATAGACAATAGAAAAGTCAGAATAATTATTGAATATATCATTCATTATATTTTGAAATTCTGATGGTGCATTTTTAAGACCAAATGGCATGACATTCCATTCATAATGGCTAAAAGGAACTATGAATGCGGTTTTATATTTATCTTTTTCATTAATCTGTATTTTCCAGAAACTAGATTTTAGATCGAATTTTGAGAAGATTCTGGCTTTATGAAGTCTATTAATAAGATCTCTTTTATTGGGTATAGGATATCTAATCCATTCGAGAATCTCATTTAGAGGTTTGTAATTAATAACGAGTCTAGGAACACCACGTTCCTTCTCAGCTTGATTATTAACATAAAAGGCTGCACAACTCCAAGGTGATTTAGAGGGCCTTATTAATTTCTTTTGCAATAGAGAATTGATTTCTTTTTTACAAGTGTTAAGAAGTTCGTGATTCATTTGAATAGGACGAGCTTTAGTAGGGATATTTTTTTCAATGAAATTAGGAATATAAGGAAGAGAAACAACATGTTTTTTCCTTTCCCATAAAGCACTAGGAAGATCAGAACAGATTTCTCGTTCAAGTAATTCTTTAAAGGCATAAATTTTTGTTTGAAGATCTTTATTATTAAGAGCTTCTTCAATTTTTAAATAAGGAATTTCTTCCTGTAAGGATTGAATATGAAATTGCTTTCTTAAAATAGAATTGATTTGAGAAATTAAAAGTTTTTGTAATAAAGAGATTTCTCTTTGTTTAACAGGATTTAAGAAATTAAAGGAAATTGAATTTCCCATAATATTAGTAGTGATGCTCGTTCTATTAACAGCAAAAGGATATAAAGTTGTTAAAAACGGAGTTCCAAGAATAACATCTTGACTAAGATTTTTAACAAGAATGAAAGGAGTTTTGAAACAATATCCTTGATTACAGATATAAGCATTTGAAAGCTTGTACTTGATGTGAAGTGGGGTAGCATTAGCAGCCATAAGTTTTTCATTAGTCTTTTCATAGTATTTGGAAGGAATGAGTCCTTCTCTAATACAATTTTGATCTGCTCCACTATCTAAAAGACCTGAAACATTTATTTTGAAATCATCAACAACTAAAGTTATAATTGTATACCATTTTTGGAATTAAATTCTATCAATAGCTTGAACAGAATCTTCATTTGTTTTAGAAGTTTCAGGAATGTCTTCAGGATAAGACTTGAGCAGAGAGATTCGAGCTTCGAGCTCTAAATCTTTAGTATGAAGTGTTCCAATTTCTTTTTGAAGTTGATTAACTTCTTTCTTTAGAGAGTTAACTTCTCTTTGAAGATCAGAAGTATCAACAGAGGTTTTGAAAATAAAGGAACTAGGATTTTTGTCAAAAAGTTTAGTAATACTGAAAGGTTCCAGAGAAAGAATATTCTTTTCTTTCTTAGGATTTTCATCTTTAAGAATTAAATCTCTTAATCTTATTAAGTATTTTTGACGATCTTCATGATCAGGAACCTTTTCAATAAGGTCGAAAAGAAGTTCTTGTTCACTTTTATTATTAATAACATTAATAGATAGAGGACAAAAACCTCCTTGACAATCTTCTTCTTCTTCAGAACTACTGTCAAGAATTTCATTAATTTGATTTTCTTCAGAGTTAGGTTCAGAATGTTCTTCTTCTGAAGATTCTTTGTTTGAAATAAGGAGAGCAGAGATTTTATCTCTAAGGTCTTCATTATCATGAAAAACCTCGCCAATTTTCCTTTTGAGTGTACAAGCATCAGCTTTGTGACCAAACTTTTGACATTTAAAACATCTTGATTGAAATTTATTAAATTTCTTAAAAGATTTTTCATTAATTTGATTTTCTTTTTAGTTAGGTTAGAATGTTCTTCTTGTTCTTCTTCTGAAGATTCTTTGTTTGAAATAAGGAGAGCAGAGATTTTATCTCGAAGGTCTTCATTATCATGAAAAACCTCGTCAATTTTCCTTTTGAGTGTACAAGCATCAGCTTTGTGACCAAACTTTTGACATTTAAAACATCTTGATTGAAATTTATTAAATTTCTTAAAAGATTTTTCATTAATTTGATTTTCTTCAGAGTTAGGTTTAGAATGTTCTTCTTGTTCTTCTTCTGAAGATTCTTTGTTTGAAATAAGGAGAGCAGAGATTTTATCTCTAAGGTCTTCATTATCATGAAAAACCTCGTCAATTTTCCTTTTGAGTGTACAAGCATCAGCTTTGTGACCAAACTTTTGACATTTAAAACATCTTGATTGAAATTTATTAAATTTCTTAAAAGATTTTTTCTTATTAGAGATTTGAGGGTCATTAGAGGAATATTTCTTTGAGGATTTTCTATCTTTAGGATTTTTAGAAAATCTCTTAGCTTTCTTTTTGAGTTTAGAAGAAGGAGCTTGAACCTTTTGAAGTCCAAATGCTTCACAGAAAGTACCAACTTCTTTTCTGAAAGTACTCTTTTCGGAACCATATTTTGATTGGATTTTGAGTTCAGAACATAAAGAGAGAGCTTCCTTTTTTGTAAAAGCAAATAATTGGCCATAGGCGATACTATCAAAATTGATATCAGCCATACCATTAGCTTCTTTGAGTTTATTATGAATTCTTTCGCTAAAAAGTTTAGGAAGACCTGCAACAAATCTTTCTTTCCAAAAAGATGCATTGCAATCAGTTCTTTTAAGAACATGAGTAAGAAATATATCCTTATACCAACGATAATCCGAAAGAGTTGGACAACGAAGGTTTGAAAGGACAATTTGAGTAAAGTCAAGCTCTTCTTTAGGATTACCAATAAAATACATGCTAATAGTGATTATTAAAAAATCACAAGCATCATTTTTAATAGTAATAATACCATTTTCATCCTCAAAGGTAGAAACATGGTCAAGAATAGCTTTTTGTTTTCAAGAGTGAGAATTATCCCACCAATTTTTTAGTTGACCAGTAAAACCACTAACAATTAGGGCTACTGCATTCTCTTCATTTTGATTTGTAATTTTGTAGGCAACACGTGCCATTCCCATTTCTTGAAGTGTATTCAAAATTTCATATTCGGATTTTCCATCAATATTCCATTCGGTTATGGAAGATCCGTCATATCGAACACCATTTTTGAAATATGCCCTTTCTTCAAATCCGATATCAGGCGGAGTGTATCGATTGTTATAGAAGGGTTTAGTTCCAGGTTTGAAATTAATTCTGTTGATTTCTTTTTTAGGACTATAATCAAAATCATTATCTTTGGTATTATCTTCTAGACAATTAATGTTTTTAGAAGATGAACCTTCGTAGGAAATACGACGAGTAATTTTATCAATAAGATCAAAGGATGAAGAAAGTTTTAGTTTGTCTTCAGTATTGTCAGGAAGACTTCTGGGCATGAAATGAGGAACAGAAGTAGCATTAGGAAAGTTAGGAGACATACCAACGAGATACAGAAGGAATGGGCTCGACGCCGTCAATGTGATCCCCAGAAGGGGAGAGAGGCGCCAAGAATAACAACAAATTATCAGGTATCCCAACATGAAATGATGATACCTGCATGTGTCCTACAACCCTGGTGTCCTCAACGATAATTGTTGTTACCCCCAAGTTCAATGCATGAATTATACCCATTGATCTGTCCGCCTGTGCAACTGAAGAGTTCAAAGCAGACCACTGATGGAACGGAGATGGTAAACTGACAATATGCAGGCTATTACTACGAATAACTTTAAGGGTATAATGAACCATAGCACCAATGAGGACATTTACAGGTGATGGAGGATCTAGAGACATTGCTTCTGCAACAGTCAAAACAATTTTGTCTGCCAAGTGCTCTACTGATGGTTCTAGCAAATTAACAGAAACAATCTCTTGACCAATTTCAGTGCCTTTCACCATATGAAAATCTGAAAACACCCCACTTTCTTCGAGCTTTACTTGGATATCTAAGTCACCACATAAACCACCACAATCACTCAATGGAGAGTCCTTCAAAGGAACATGGACAAGGCTATGAGGCAATCCATGTGTTTCAGGCATCAATTGCCACATGAACTGCAGGCCCACCAAGGAGGAAAAGACGTTTTCTGTATATCACAAAACAGAGTACAAGAAAAGAAGAAGGATAAGCTCATAAATAAATAACAGAAAAAACATAGAAAACACCTCCATAAAAATAGAATAACTTGTATCAACATTAAAATTTCATTTGCAGGAAATTCTCTATAGTTACTTGCAATCATATCTGAAAATTAGACAACGATCAGTTGGTTTTCACTTTTTAATGACCATTCAAGTTAAGCAAATCTTTTTCAATCTTATGCATTCAACGCCAATTTTACAAGAATCGTTTGGTTTCCTTGTTCCAAAACATTTCACTTCCTATATCTTCTTTCACATTGCCGCAGAGTTCCTTGTTCTCATTCCTGGCTACTATTTAATACGAATTTTTATGAATTTTTATTTAATATCGGTAATCAGATATGTCTCATTCAAACGAAGTTGTTGTCATCTCATCCGATCATGATTTCGATGGACCAAAACCAAGAGTGGTTAATTTTTTTTTTTTATTTAATTTTGATTTATTTAATACGAATTTTTATGAATTTCGTTTGCATAATAATAATTTTTTATAAATTTTCTAATATTATTGTAAATGAAAATTTATATAGAGATTCATAAAAATAAAAATTCCGATGGACCAAAAATTTTTATGATTTTTTTTTTTTAGATTCCTCAAGAGGTGATTCAAATTATTTCACGGCCGTCTTCCTCTATGTACAAATGTTATCTGGTAAAAATTATCTTACGTTATTTTTTTCTATTACATGTCTGGATTGTAAACTTTTTATACTAATCTCTTTGTTTATTATTACTATTGTTTTAGTGTACTTCACGAGAAATTAAAATAAGTATTCGTGCAAGGATTAAACAGACTAAATTTAGAAATCGAGTGGTAAACACACAATTTTATTTTTTGGACATAATCTTTTTTTTTAACTCTCTTGTACAAATTTTAACTAATCTAATTTTATTTTTATATTTTGTAGTATTTAGATCCGAATGTTGTTCAAAATTTTGGCTTTAAATCGAGAATTATCGAATTGTTATACCTTCCAACTAAAAAAGTTTTTCAGGTAATGTATAAATATCAAAGATGCAGAAGTCGAAAATCGATAGTAAGACGTTTTAGGACCGCCTAGCACATAGGCATATCCAATTTTTTTTTCCCTGAAAATACATAAAAGTCAATTGGGCAAAAGGTTGGTCTACTCATCGGATAAGGGCATAAAGCCAGCATTAGCCTACACATATTAGTAATAAGATATTACACATTAGGTACTATGTCATAAAGCATAAAACTGGTCTATAACTCTATTCTAATTTATAGGCTACAATTTTCCACCAACTCTATTTCTTCTTCCTCCGGCTCTTTCCAATTTCCACCCATGGTTTTAGCCTTTTTCCCCATCGCCTATACTTACCAACAAAAGGAGTTCTGATGTTGCTTGATCTGTAAGGTGTGTTCGCTAATTTCTTTCGTGGTGCAAATGCTAATGGCTGCTACCAAATAATATAATTATTTTTCCGATTTAAAAAAAAAACCAACAAAAGGGGCCGGCGGAGAAATGAAAAGGGGGCGTGGGCGCGGCAGCGTGACGGCGGCAGCGCGGTGGCAGGTGCGGTGGCGCGGCGGTAGGAGCGGTGGGTTTAGAAGTTAGGGTTTCAATTTTTTTTGGCCGATTTTGGTGAAGTCGGGGCTAGGCGGCCGCTTAGGCCGATTTCTGCAACCTTAATGAGTACTACAGGGTCATCGGGGATAACAAAGGCCTATTTATTCGGATGGGACGGGGATGGAAGTTGTTTGTGCACACTGCAAAACTTCAAAAAAATGATAAAATATTGTTTGTGCAAACTGCAAAACTTTCGTGCAACGCAGCAAAATACTAGTAATATCTAAAGAGGCTAAGCTATAATTCAAGAGCAGATGCAAGACAATTATATTATATTAATAAAGTGATTAAATTTAAAATTAATAAATATAGCACAAAAATAAAATGTGGCCCCCATTGTTCATAATATTTTTAAGAAAAAAATATGGGCAGTGATATAGTATGGGCGTAAAGTTAAGGAATGTATATGGGCTCGTTTTTCATATAGGGCTTCATCTTAATCTCAAAGTTAGATCTGAACACAAACCTTGGCCGTGAAGAAGCCGCGCGACTTCTTCAAAGGTATACTGCAGTGATCACTTTGATGATGAGATACATACAGAATAGAAGATCATCCTAATATAGGACTTCTGCACAGAAGTTGCTGCCAAACGATCCTATATTTTGTATGAGTTACGGGCATTCACGATTTTGATTTCAATACTCGTCATTTTGGTCCAAATTTTTTATTTTTTTTTACACTTTTAGTCTCACCGTTACCTTTTCCGTTAAATCCTTTACACTTTTAGTCCCATAGTTGCATCTTTTTGGATCAAAAGTATGATATGATTTAATGAAAAAAATGACGGTGGAACTAAAAGTGAAAAAAAAAATTGGATTTGGGACCAAAGTGGCGAGAATTGGGACAAGTGTCCGTGTCTCATGGGACCAAAAGTGCATTAAACTCTATTTTGTATCAACCATAACGAAATTAGTATATATATGATTGGATTTTGTATGAATTGAAAGCATTCTTTTTTGTTGATTAGCTATCACCATAATGGGCAAGAAGGATTTAGATAAGGGTGTTGCGGGTAAGGAGAAGCTCTCAGTGTCGGCCATAGTTTCAAAACCTGAAAGAAGACCAAAGAAAGCTGCTCCTGAAACCTCCTCTAATTATATTGATTCTGATATTTTGCCTCCCTCTGATGAAGACGAAGAGCTAAACCAAGACGAGGTTCCGAAACGACAGCGTAGAAATAGTGGAAAGCCTGTGGAGATTAAGATTAGTATAAGTGAAAAGGAGCAGCGGAAACGAGAAAAGAAGGAGATGATGGCTACTCATGTTGCAGAGGCCGCAAAAAGGGAAGCGCTCAGAGACGATCGCGATGCCTTTACTGTTGCAATTGGTAGTCGGGCTGATGAAGATGCAGGCGCGAATGTGAAAGATGTAACAGTAGATAATTTCTCAGTTTCTGCACGTGGGAAAGAGCTTCTCAAGAATGCTTCGGTGAAGATCTCTCATGGGAAGAGGTACGGGCTTGTGGGGCCCAACGGAACGGGCAAGTCCACTCTGTTGAAGCTCATCGCCTGGAGAAAGATACCCGTGCCTAAAAACATTGATCTGCTTTTCGTCGAACAAGAGGTGGTTGGCGATGATGCAACGGCCCTGGAAGCAGTTGTTGTAGCCAATGAACAGCTTACCAAAATTCGACAACAAGTTGCAGATGCATTATTAATGCATAATGGGGAAGGGGAAGATGATGATGAAGGGAACGAGAAGCTTTGTGAATTATATGAAAAGTTGCAGTTGATGGGATCAGATTCCGCCGAGGCTCAGGCGTCGAAGATTCTTGCTGGTTTAGGTTTTACGAAAGATATGCAGGCTCGTTCGACGCGGTCCTTTAGCGGTGGTTGGAGAATGAGAATTTCGTTAGCTAGAGCTCTCTTTGTTCAGCCAACTCTTTTGCTTTTGGATGAGCCCACAAACCATCTTGACCTCAGGGCTGTTGTATGGTTGGAAGAATACCTATGCAGGTGGAAGAAAACCCTCGTCGTCGTTTCCCACAACCGCGATTTTCTCAACACCGTTTGCAACGAAATCATCCATCTCCATGATCTCACGCTCCACCTTTATCGTGGAAATTTCGACGACTTTGAAACTGGGTACATGCAGCGCCGCAAAGAGATGAACAAGATTTACGAAAAGCAGTTGAAAGGTGCACAAAGATCCGGGGTAAAGATTAAGGATGGAGCCAAGTTTCAGAAATGGAGAGATTACAGCGCTGAGTTCCATTTCCCTGAACCGAGTGAGTTAACACCCCCATTATTGCAGCTTATTGAAGTTAGCTTTAGCTATCATAATCGCGACGATTTCAGACTCTCAAATGTGGATGTTGGCATTGATATGGGGAGCCGTGTAGCGATCGTTGGTCCCAACGGGGCAGGGAAATCGACGTTGCTCAACCTTGTTGCCGGAGATTTGGTCCCAAGTGAAGGTGAAGTAAGGAGAAGTCAGAAACTGAGAATAGGAAGATACTCGCAGCACTTTGTTGATCTACTGACAATGGACAAAAATCCGGTTCAGTATCTGCTTCGGTTGCATCCGGAACAAGAAGGTTTGAGCAAACAGGAGGCGGTTCGGGCCAAACTTGGTAAGTTCGGGCTTCCCAGTCATAATCATTTAACTCGTATTATGAAACTATCCGGTGGGCAGAAAGCCCGCGTTGTTTTCACTTCGATTTCCATGTCTAAGCCCCACATTCTGCTGTTGGACGAGCCCACGAATCATTTGGATATGCAAAGTATTGATGCGTTGGGTGATACACTCGTTGAGTTTAGCGGTGGGGTTGTTCTTGTGAGTCATGATTCTAGGCTTATATCGCGGGTTTGGTTTGGTGGATACTAGCTAGTGGATTTTGTTACACGAACAATTTGCGTCTAATCTTTTTACGGATATATTCAACTTTTGACGACTGTTACGCGACTATTGTGTTTTCTTTGTTTTTGGTTTGTTTGCTTAAGATTGAGGCTATACGATACATAATTTAATTTAATTCGACTACAATTATCATTAATTACAAATTAACTTTCATATATTAAATTAAGGGGTGTAAACCATTATTTCAAATCTCATATAAATGTTGAAGGCTGCAACCATTCAAGGCGATAAAGTACCTTTTTAAATACATCAACACGCGACCGCTGGAGCACCTCTAACACGCTACAAAAAAGGATATGCCCATCTTAGTGATTATACTTGTAGTTCATGTAATAGTTAGAATAGTTATTCTCCTGATATCTCAAGTTCTTTTTCTATTTTATAAGGTAGTTCAAGATAATTCTCAAACTATGCAGTATCGATGTTGGTGATTCCCAGAGGAGCTATAGCCTAGATGATATGATCAATTATATATTATTCCAACATACATACATACATATATGCATGCATTAAGAAACTGCAAAGAAATCTGGGCATAGGAGTCATACTCTGCTTAGGACTCGGAGCATTCAACAAGACCTTCCTTTTGATGTTGGGTAAAAGGTAATTGGGCATCTGTCTGCATTTTAAATAACCGGGCATACGCCCCATCCTTCTCAAGAAGCTCTTCATGACTCCCACTCTGCATTAATGAACGAATCAGCTTTGCTTCATTACCATTTTGATCAACTAACTAGGTATGAGGTGGCATTGTGGCTAATGATAAAGGTGGTCTTTTCTCTCTCCTTTGACGGAAGGGGGGCAATATGTAAGAGACAGTGCAACTTCTCCGATTTCATCTTATGTCAAAAACAGATCCAACAAAGCTTTTAAAGTTCTTACCTCAACAACTTGTCCATCGTTGAGTACCAAGATTCTGTCTGCTGCTTTTATCGTAGACAGCCTGCGGAAGCTGTGTCATTCATAACTTGTACCCATATGTCAATAATAATTACAGAAAGATAGTATAAAAAAAAAGGAACCTTTGTGCAATTATGATGACTGTCCTCCCTCTTCTCGAGTCATTCTTCAGAGATCGAAGAACCTCCTGCAAGGACATCAATTGTAAACATTTTCAGGACAACTAGGATCAGAATAAGAACTAGATAGTATTTCACCTTGATGTAGCCTTCAGTCTCAGCATCAAGGGCACTGGTTGCTTCATCCAGTACCAGGATAATGGGGTCTCTAAGTAGGGCCCTTGCTATTGCAATGCGCTGCTTTTGGCCCCCACTTACAACATTATCATCTATAATTGTATCGTAACCATTAGGAAGGGCAGAAATAAATTCGTGTGCATATGCATTTTTTGCAGCGAATTCCATCTCCTCTTGGCTGATGCTTCTACAACAACCGTATCTGATATTTGATTTCACATCCATGTGGAAAAGACGGGGCTCCTGCTTATTAAGTCATATACTATACATCTCTGAGATATCTCAACTTTTTATCGAAAAGGTTTATACAAAAGTGAATGAGTCTTTTAAAATCTGACCTGCCCAACAAATCCGATATTTTCTCTGAGCCATCTGATGTCAATATCTCTAAGAGGAATGCCATCGACAAAAATCTGTGGATCATTGATAAAATGCAATTAACTATGAAAATTATATCCACATAATAATTTTAAGGTATCATGTTATATTCATCATAAAAAAGAAAATTACTGCTCACCTCACCACTGATTGGTTCATAGAGACGAAGCAAGAGACTGATTAACGTGCTTTTCCCGCTACCACTGGCACCGACCTTTTCCACGAAAAGTTCTAATGGTGCTTAAATATAATAAACAAGTATACGAGAATGAAATAAAATGTGATTAGTCCTTACGATTGCAACCACTTCATTAGGTTTTATGGAGAAGTTCACGTTGTCCAAAATGCGTACCTGTTCATATGCAAGAGACCAATAAGGATCAGATCCACTTGCAAAATTAATAAATAGCCTCGATAAGAAACTTCATCAGTTGGTGGAAATTCCAAATGATGATATAGTTGGAAGGTTGATGTATTTCTGTAGTTTTCTGTAGTAATGGAAAGATACCATCTTCCTTGAAGTGTAGTGAAATGATACATTCACAAAGTCAATATGTCCTGTCAGCTTTTGCAATTTTACTCCTGCACAGAGATACAGTAGTCTAATCTATAATCCATGTCATAATGTAAGAGAAATCGGATAAATAGTGAACTTGAATAAACTAGAAATCATTTATCTGAATTCATCTACATGGGAATATAAAAAAGTCAAAATAGGTTACTTGCCGTTTGACAAGAACTCAGAACTCGGTGAAAGCTGCATCAATTGGAAAACTTTTTCACAAGCTCCGATGGACTGAAGTAATGATGACATTCTGTCTTGCAATCTCCAGGCAGCATAAATCAACCACTCACAGTACAAAACATACTTGGTCAGTTGCTCAGCAGTCACACGACCAGTCAAAATAGACATTCCTCCTAAAGCTACTGCCAACACCTGCAAAATATAATTTGGTAGCTGGATAATATATCCCTCAAGAATTATTTATCCAAATCTGGAATAATGCAATTGACAGGACAAAACCTGTGTTGATCGATACAGTGTATGAAAACTTAGGGTCCACAATCCATTAGCTGCACTTTCGCGAACTCCCACAAAAGCTAACCTGTCAATCCACTGTGTGTACCTAAACAGAAATCACATAATGTAAATAAATCTGCTGCGAAGCACTAATAAACAAAGTATACCATTATTGCAGTTTACGATATGTAGCGCTCCAGTTTCCATAGTCAAATCTTGAACAAAATTCTACAACCTTTTAAGTTCTTCTCTTTCTGTTCCGTATGCTCGGATAGTTCTCATGGAAGACAATGCTTCTTGCGCAACCTAAGGAATTTGGAAAAGAAAGCAACAAATTTAGCAGAAGAGGCATATTAAATAGTAACAATTAAATTCAGTTTTCTGATTTACTTCATTTGCAGAAGCAACCATATTCTGAGCAAGCAGCGCTGCTTTCTTCTGGTACCTGTCAAAGACAAGAAATCCAATTGAAGGTGGTTTCTTCCAATAAGAATGCATATATGCAGCCACACTACGTCTAATGCATATATACATCCATTGAAGGTTTACACGTAGATGCATATTTATCACATCTGTTCATGGTCACTCAAGTAGATGCATATGTATAAGCGTATAATTTTTCCGAAACATAGTAGTGAGTGGCATAAATCCTACACAGGCCAAGTTTACAGCTGCCAACCTTACAGAAGATTGCAGCCCATTACATATTATCAGAAATACCACAACTCTCATGAATGTTATTGATATATTGTACCATCCTGCGCTAATACCATGAACTCAAGGCACTTAAGAATTAAGAACACAGTGAAATATGTAACAAAATGGATTTCTGCAGTGACTACAACTTCAATTTAATATGTAACAAAATTGATTTCTGCAGTGACTACAACCCAACTAGTTTTTATATGTGAAACCTCAATAATCTACCAAAGAATAGTCTAAACTTATGAATATATCAAACATACCAGTTAACAAATTGAGTATACAGAGTATATATCAACACTTACTGCCCGTAGAAGAGGAAAATCACGGACAAAATGCAGCATACAACCAGGGATGACAGTGCTAGAGGCCATGATAGAGTCATCAAGGTGATAAATGCGCCTGTCCCCTACAACATTATCTGCTTAGAGATTAAAAAATAACAAAGAAAAAAAACCTGAAAGAAAATAATATCCAAAACAGCAACCTGAAGAATATTGCGCAATATCATGTGTATATCATTTCCAATGATGTTAGATAATCGCTGGCAATCTGTACTGATCCGGCTAGTGAGGTTGCCAACTGCTTCTGTGTCAAAAAAGGATATATCCTACATTAAATTTACGGCTACATGTTAAAATGAAACAATGTACAGAGACAAGAGAAGGAGCATCAGTGAAATCCAGTATGCATAATCTAGATAATATTGAAACCTGATTAAGAAGTGAGCTATATACAGTTTCCCTGAGGCACTTAACCTGCAAGCATGAGAATCACCAGCTAAATCAAGTATTCTTGATTAAAGAAGGCATTGAGAATAACTGAAAAGAGAAAACGCTCATAAACCAGCCATATTGTTTGAACCTGACCTCACACTAAGATCATAAGATGGATTGTGAAGTTCAGACATACAAGATTAACTCCGTAAAGGTCATGAAAAGAAATAATATAGCTACACACTCAAATGTCAAACCCTTTGGTTACTGGTCACTCAAAAATGAATATTGCACAGATGTATGCAGCTTATAACAGCAAGGTTCCTGATTCTAACTCCATAAATGAAGAAACTCCTATCCTTTAACTTGTATGCTCATTAAATAACACCTATCATTATGTATGAGTAGATAGTTCACAAAATATAAAAATGGGAGTTGTATCACTTTTGTTCATCTTCCGAGTGTAAGCTCTAGTTCCTTAAGTTCCACCACATATTTATTGATCACGGATCACAGAAGACGTAATGGCTGATTTGAAACTATGCCAATGAGTTTATAAAATTTCAAAATGAAAAAAAGAGGCGTATTGTGTTAATCAGTTATTTAAAAGATATTCATATTGTACCAGTTCATTTGAGAAGATATAAAAATATGAACTTGGAAGCTGCATGATAATAAAAAGATTAGAAGTTATCAGGGAATAAGTCCTTTATTTCTGAACTAGAAAAGAGAATGAAATATTTTACTCTTAGCCGTCCAAAACACTTGGGGAAAAATTTGCCTCCTATATTCAATTTCAGATGTATAGCTCTGCTAAATAATTAAGAAATGAAAAAACAGATTTACAATTGGAACTCATAAGTAGTTGGACAAACCAAAATCAAATTTGCAATAGCAAAACATCCACTTCGCAAGCCACTGCAGTAAAGGAAACAACGATTCAGATGGAAAGAAATTGATCAGAATATGATAGGAAAGGGGAGGGGCGGGAGAAAACATCAAACAAGATTATATAAGTTAACCTGCATATTCCAGAGGTGATGCACAAGAACATCAAAAGCCGGGAATTCTGATAGAGCACTGACATCTCACCATTTTGAGCTGAAAAGATTGATGCTGCTAGTATTCCTGGAATTGATATCTCTGTAACCTGCGCAGAATATACATCCTATATTATTATGATGTCTTAGACCTTAACCATTAACAGAAAAGTACCAAAGTAAATTAGCATTCTCTTTTCTGTTTAGGGACAATAAGACTTCCATTGATTAGATAACAATGGAATCAGCATCGGAGGGACATGCAACTAGTCAATGACTATCAGATAGTACTTAATCTATGTCATGAAAGCATCTAACATGTATGAACTCCTACCATAAGTCTCAACAATGCCTTGAATATACTCACTAATTTTAATATTAACAAGAATCAAATCAACAACAATAAACTTCATGATTTGAATACCTAATGCAAAGAACAACCATCTCCAATGCGTTAATATACTCACCAATTGCAACAGTGAATAGAAACAACGATAAACTTTCATGATTTGAGTACCAAATGGAGTCAGTAATCATCTAGGGATGGTCTTGATCTAGTGGCAATCACTTGAAACACAACAACAAGCCAAATAAAATACTGTAGGAGCTATCTAAATAAGACAACTTACCGCAGCCACAGTTAATGCACCAAATGCTGTGTACAAAATCCACTTCTCATCAGCTACCAACGCCCACATTTTACTCAGAGCATTCAAAACAGTCATCGGATCCGCTGCTACTGGGAAGCCCTCAATATTTTTCTCGAGATCACTTAAATTCCACCAACTTCCGCCAGGAGAAATATCATGAATAAACTGAAACCACCTCTTAAGAGTGTGAAGAACTTCATTCCTCTGCTCAAAGCAATCTTCCCGACTTTGCTTAAAAACCTGTGCAATCGACATGTTTCCCACTCTGTAAGCTGAATTGAAATTGCGGATGGGATTAACGGTGTATGCTAGGGTATCAGCTATCGGAGAGTAGCGGAACTCGAGTTTGGCCATGGAGGTAGTAGTTGGAATTGAATTAATGTTGCGGCCGTTGAATGGGACATGACGATGAAACGCCGTCGAAAGCGCAGCCATGTGGCGGTGGGTCACCGGTGACGGAACAAAATCCAGCGCCACCCACCGGCTGTTGAAACCGCGAAATCCTGGGGTTTGAGTTCAATTTGGCTCTAAACTAAACTCTCACTTTCTATGTTTTGTTGATAAATAAATTATACTACTAGCATTAATTTACATATTGGGCTACATTAATGGATTACTTAATGGGCTCAAGACAAGTCTAAATGGGGCCACGTTACATAGTTTAATGGACATATTTGGACCATTAATGGGATTTTAAAAATCACACTAAGTTTAGAAAACAAATTGTAAGAGATGGTCACATATATAATCGGTGAGTTTATAACCCTACACGAATTATATTTTGAAGTAAAGTGAGGTGTAAATTTTAAAATCGAGCTTCTTCTCATACTAAGAGACCGTCTCATCCAAAAGACCAAAATTCACTCAAATTTGGTCATCAGAGTGAACAAATCTTACTAAGTTGAGATGTAACTAAAATTTGTTCAATCCTATGGAATTCAAGCAAGTCCTTTTTTCCCCTAAATTCACTCAAATTCAACTGATAATTAAACATATTTCAACAATTTTAAAATTTTGATATCAAAGCATAAAAATAGTGACATTCTTTGATTTAATAATATACAACCATGCATATAAACACCTACGCAGCTAAAGATTAATAAAGTACAATCAATACTAAATTAGAAAGAAAAAAAAAAGACGTGAAATTTATTGATAAAAACAACGCAAGTTCATATCCACACGTAACAAAAGTATATCAATCATGGTAGAATAATGAATTGCAACCGTCTACATAAAAAGAACAAATAGCAAGGCATTATCAGAGTGATGGTGAAATAATAATATTATTAAAACAAAAATGTTAGGTGGACTGCAACATAATTTAGGTGTCCGCCAACTAATGGTGACATCATACCCATTATTTTCAATATTTCATGAATTTTAACTTTTAATTATAGGATTCACAAATTATCTTTTCGTCTTAGTAGAAAAAGTATATTTGATAGTAATAAATGAACAAGTTTTATTTTATTTTTAATTCCACAAGATAATTCAGCGATATCCAAAAGAAAAAAAAAACAAGTACTTGTTGGAGTATTAAAAAAAAACGAAACCTAGTATCAGTATAATTTTTATTTAAGCTGTATTGTATAAATTCAAAAGTATGTATAGGAATATTTAAATGTGTATTAGTCGATCGTACACTAATTAATACAAAGTCAGACATTTTAGGAAATCAATAAATCTAATTTTTAACTTGTTTCATGTAGTATATTAGTACTCCATATAATAAATATTCAATTATTCAATTAAATAAGACAGGGACCTTTTATTTATTTTTCTGGAAATACCCAATTTAAAACAAGATTATGTGGTTGGTTTGGATTTATCGATCTAATCTCCCTAACATTATCTTAATTGCCCACCCACTCATCATTACATTTAGTGTATTAAGTTCTGAAAAAAAACACATATTAATGTATTCATTATCAATATATTCTCCGTGTTATATTTAAATTAAAAGGCAATATTTTTACAAGTACAGTAGTTAATACGATAAATTGATATAATCACACAAAATTTAGTCTTACCTGTTATATTAAAATATAAAGTCCTACGGAATGAATAAAGGGTAATTAAGCCTCATCTATTTATATTTACTTGCTTATTTTTCTAAAAGGATATTATAATTTGCTTACTAAATTTTATTCCCCCTACTACTTAATATCATTTACCTATTTCTTAAAAGGATTAATAACAAATTACTATATATACTATTATTATTTTTATAAATTACAACATGTATTATTTTTTTAATAAAATGCAACATTTATTAGTAAAAATTGATAGATTTCAACCCGATTCATTGTTTTTGAAATTTCTTATCAAATTTCTTCAATTTTATGTTAAAATATTTTCTAGCATTGTAGTTGATATATACAATATAACATTTGTGGGTGAAATTTATACGGAAATTTTCATAAAAAATAGAATATCGAGTTGGAATCGATCACTTTTTACTAATATTATTGTATTTTGTTAAAAAATAGTACATATGGTAATTTATAAAAAAATCAATAGTATTGCCATTTGTAATTAACCCACCTTAAAAAGGGTTATTAATATTTACCCAAAATATTCAACAAAATCATATTCAAACCACGCTCCATTTAATTCACAACATCTGAAATAACTACATTATTCTGAAAACTCGTTGCAAGTAATAATCCAGCTCCCACCCAGTCTTCAATATCCAAAATACAATTTACGATTCTTTTCCATTCTCACCGATAGGAATCTTGAATGCTTTCAATAATTACAAAATCCGAAATACATATTCTCCAAAAACCAACGAGACCCAGAAGCAATTCACCTCCATTATAAACGAGTGGTAACCGTAGGTATATAAACCCCCTTTTTGCAGTCGCAATCGATAGCTCAGCTAAATAATCAAAGAATCCGCTAGAATTGAAGATTACCAAAAAAAAAAAAGAAAAGAAAAACAATGGACTCCCTTTTTTGCGATGAGCTTCTCCAAGAAATCTTCCTCCGCCTTCCGCCGCCGTCAGCCGCCGCCGTGTCCCTCGTCTCCAGGCGGTGGCGCCGCCTCCTCCGCTTCTCAACGACCTCTCTTTCCCTCCATTTCCCACCTCCGTACAACTCCACCATGATTACTACCTTTTCCAGCTTTCTTAAGCAGCATCAATTTCTCTGTTCTCTCGCCGTCGCCGCCGCAGGCGGCTCCGACCACGGCGGAGACCCTGCCCTCCTCGCCGTCGCCGCTTCTTGCCCTAATCTCCGGCACCTCCGATTCTCGAGCCCCCCAATTTCGCCCTTCTCTCTTTACACTCTCTCAAATTCATGTATTCATATATCTTCAATTGCAATTACTGTTTCTAGGGGTTTGTCTTTAAATTGGTTGACCTATTTCAAATCCCTGAAATCCCTTTCCCTTTTTCTCACAAACCCTATTAAAGAAACTGGTAATTTCGAGCTCAGAGAAGTCAAAGGTGATGTCTTTGATGCAGAATTGAAATTAGAGTCTCTGTTTCTTTGTGGGGTTAAAGAAGGGGATTATGAAATTGGGTATATTTGGAAAAATTGCAAGAACGTTAAGAAATTGCAGCTCAAGAGCTGCGAGAGTGTGGGGGATTTCTCATCATTTTCTGGGTTTTTAAGGTTTTCTAGAGGCCTTCAAGAATTGGAGTTAAGAACATGTAGGAGTATAGTTGATGTGGTGGTTTTTACATTGGCTGAATGCTCTGTTTCTCTAGATTCTTTATTAATTTATGATGGTGGTTCTAGAGAGGGTTTACTTCAATTCATTAATCAAAGCAATATTAGTTTAAGAAATTTTGATTTAAGGCTCCCCCTTGATCTTGATAACTCTCATTTAATAGCCTTATCTGAGAATGTGAATTTCAGGGGTTTGGTTAGTTTAAGGTTGCAGAGTTGCTGTCTTGTTACTAGTGAGGGTTTAAAAGCTCTCGGTCGAGCTATTTCCGATAATCTTGAAGAGCTTACTTTGATTAACTGTGATGTGGTGGAGAGAGACCCTGGTTTGTTGACTACTTTAGGGCAGAACTTGAAGAAGTTGAGGAAGTTGGATTTGTCTTACAATGATATGTTGCTTGATAAGGAGCTCGTTTCGATGCTCGTTTCTTGTAGTCGCTTGGTTGAATTGAAATTGAGGGGTTGTGGTAGATTGACAAATTTAGCCATTGGTTCAGTGGCTAAAAGCTGCAAGCACTTGCTGCATATTGATATAACTTATTGTAAGAGTATGGATGTGGTGGGGGTCGAAAGTTTCGTGCTGAATTCTCCACGATTGAGACGAGTGGAGGTCGAGCAAGGGAAGTTATCGGAAGCTGCAAGGGCGTGGGCGACCAATAGATTTATTGAGGTAGTTTCTTGATTATGATTTGGATGTTTAAGGTCTTTGATTGCATGTGTATTGTGTATTTGTGTTGTGACATTGAATAAGGAAATCTCATTTGCTCCCACATAAAAAGATTGTAGATGATGCAGTGATGTATACTACTACATTTTAATTATTAGTACATGATGATTTATTTATGAATGTATTAATTCAAGATCCTACCTTTAAGGGGCTTGCAATGTAGTTTCTGGTGATGATGATTGTTTCATTATATACTACAGATGTATTCTTCATGCGTCGTCTTTATAATTTCTTGCACGATTGTCGTATATTTCACTCTATGGATTTTTAATACGTGTCTAGATATGAGATCATATGTAAAATATGCTGCTTAACAGTTTGATGAACAATTTACATCTATTGAGATCTTTCATGACCAGAACTTTGAGTAAACTAAGTGTTGGATTCTGCTGTAATCTGTGAAATCATCTTGATGTAGAATACAAGGCCATTTGTAGGTTTTTTGCTTGTTTTATTCACATAATTGTTAGAATCTATGATGGTCATGGATGGAGATACTGAGGTTTTGTGTCTTGTCTGATTTGTTTTGATAATATTTATGTTAGTCTCATTGAGTAGATCAAGTTGGGCCAAAAATGATATTTTTGTTCCTACTTGTTTAAATTTGAGTGAAATCTTTCAAGATTAAATTGGGCTTGGTTTAGGCATTAACTGAATTGAGTATTTTACCATATTCCAACTATTTTTTCATTGACAATTAAGGTCAGGTCTTGTATGCATCCGGGTGCACCGTACACTCATAGTGCATTTTAGAAGTGTGCAACTTGTTATGCTGAAAAGTGCGACTTATGTACACAAAAAAGTGCAACTGTCAATATGGGAACATAGTTGCATGTTTCTGTTTGGAATTGTTGCACGTTTCTGTTTTGTATAGTTGCACGCTTTTAAAATGCACTATGAGTGCACGGTGCACTCGGGTGCACATGAGACCCACTCGACAATTAATCGATAAACGAGCTTACCAATACTTTTATGCGTCTAAAATGATAATGTGAGAATTTACGGATGTTATATGATATGCAATGAGGGGTTAGCATTTGGTGTATTGGTTACTAAACTGAATAAGAAAAATCGAATTAATCAAACTTTTCACCATTACTAATCGAAATCGAACCGAATATACATAAAATTGAGACTAATTGAAACCAAAATTCTCGATTCGATTTCGGTATAAAATCGAAATATTTTTGGATTTAAATTGGATTTTTTTAAAAGCAAAAAACAAGTCCACAAGTCCATAAATATGCTTAAATTTTCAAATTACATAAAAAAAACACCAAAACACCCAAACAATCCAATTTATCTTTAAGTAAGTGCATAAATGAATTAAAGTTTAGAAATTATATATGTATTGTTTTATTCGGTTCAATTTTTTATTTTTCGGTATTTTGATCTTAAACACCAAAACTGAAACCGAATAGCAAAAAATTTAAATTTCAAAACTGAAATCGATACCGATATCGAATACCAAATTAACCTAATGATTTCCGGTTATTACCGAATAGTGTTCACCCCTTTAGAGGTATCCATCATGTGTGCCAATAAAATCTAACATTTATGTGTTATTGTTATTTTGTTCAACATGGATCTACATTTTAATGTTTAAGATTGTATGTTTTTAAAATACATGGATTCTTGTTTATGAAAAGGTCATATGGAAAATATTATTTTAAATTGTCGATTTCTAGCTTGATTTTATCACTATCTTTTTTTGCTTTACAGTTATAATCAAATTGTTGACTCTTTGAATGTAATTTTTAATAATCTAACCAATAGTCAATCAGAATTCTATGAATTTAAGTTGAAAAGTCAGCAGAACAATGCTACTAGTCTCATTATATGCATACATGTAATGCAATTTTGAACATGTTTGCAGTATTTGATGCCCAACAATAAATGACCCTACCTTCTCATAATAAATTGGAGAATTATTATATGAAAATTTTCACATTTGAGGAAAATTACATGTATGTATATAATATACAAATAAACATTTAATTTGATGCATAACAACTCCAAAAACACGTGCTAATTATATGCTAATTTTTCAATTAGAGGCAGTTTATTAGGAAAAAAAATTTATTACTCACAAGTTTTTCTTGTCTCTACCACTTTAATTATCTTTTCTATTGTCCCCATCTTGGGAAAAAGAAAAGCAAAGATAAAATTGATGTAGCTTCCTCAAATTTGCACTAAACAAAACATTATAAACTGCTTTATTGTACTAACACTCTTTTTGCCTGAAAAGAAGTAGCCTTCTTGACTTGATCAGTTGATATAACATAAAATACAAATTGTTATGTTCGATACAATTAACAATATTAATCGAACAC
This sequence comes from Stenogyne calaminthoides, assembly GCA_037126765.1. Classification (NCBI taxonomy): domain Eukaryota; kingdom Viridiplantae; phylum Streptophyta; class Magnoliopsida; order Lamiales; family Lamiaceae; genus Stenogyne; species Stenogyne calaminthoides. Next base: position 193,525 of record JBBCBC010000027.1, read on the forward strand.
GTCAGAGGGACACGTGTAATATTCAACTATTAAAATAACCACGCTCGATGGATAAGTGTGCACGCCGCTTGACGAACAAACAAGTTTGTTCGCCAGCTCGACACTTGTCAACCAAGCGAGTATGCTCTCCTACTAAGCAAGTTTTGTTCGCCAGCTCGCCATTTGCCAACCAAGATTACTCAACCAACTTACCGAGCAAACAGGTATGTTCGCCACTTGCCCACCAAGCAAATATGCTCGCAGCTCGCCAAATCTGGCATGATGATCTGATACTATCCTGAGATGATCCTGAAGAGATGTTGATCTGATCAGGCAAGAAGAAATCAGATAGCCTGAGTCAAGTGACCTGAGGGTCAGGATGTCCGAATTCAGAAGAGCTGAACTCAGTAAGCCTGAGTAACCTGAAGGCTCAGTCAACCTGAAGACTCAGACAACCTGAAGGCTCACCAACTCAAGACTCGCACAACTCAAGGCTCGCTAAACTCAAGACTTAGACAACCTCAAGGCTCACCAACTCAAGGCTCACCAACTCAAGACTCGACAACCTGAAGGCTCACCCACCAAGACTCGCATAAACCTGGAAGGATCAGACAACCTGAAGGCTCAGTCCACCTGAGGGCTCAGACAACCTGAGGAATCAGACATGCTCGATGAGGACAACATTCATTCAGATATGCTCGAAGGCTCAGTCCACCTGAGGGCTCAGACAACCTGAGGACTCAGACATGCTCGATGAGGACAAAGATTCAATCGATATGCTCGATGCTCGATAACTCGAGGGGTCGTATAACCCGAGGACTCGTGACATGCTCGATGCTCGATAACCTGAGACTCGGGATATGCTCGATGAGGACAAAGATTTCACATAAAATTGATGTGGTTGAAGGGCTAACAAAGCAACATAATGAGCAAAAGATTGATTTGGACGACCAAAAAGAGTGTCTTATAGACAAGCAAGTGCAAAGATCAACCGGAAGACGAAGGCGGAAACGTTGGCAAAGATCACACGAGTTCTTGCAAGACCCGAAGTCTCCAAATTTCATGCTTGCCAAACCAAATTTATGCTTGTCAAAGTGCTATAAATAGAAGAAGAAAGAAGAAGAGAAGGGTGGACAACAAAAAAATTTCCCAGAGTGATGAGGTTCAGAAAAATTCCAGAGCTCACAAAAATCCCTAACACTCATATACTTACTCTCCAAATCATCTTCATTCAAAGCAATTCTTCTCATGAGAAGTATCGTGTATTGTACGTGTAAAACTCGTAATACTACATCCCTGGCTTGGAACGTCCCCAGAGTAGTCATTTCTTGACGAACTAGGTCAACAAATTCCTGTTATTTACAATATATTTTACACGTACTTATTTTGTTTGTGAGTTATCATCAAATTAGCCACATAATATTCTCCATATAAAACGACTCGCAACAATTGGCGCTAGAAGGAGGGTACCAAAAAACTAACCCATACACAATCCCGTAGATAGCCGAGACAGAAAAAGAAATATAATGCCTCAATCTAGGAATACACAGACAGAGAGGTCGGGACAGAGCCAACCTCACGATCGGAAAGAGGCTCAGCGTCAGCCTCATAAAAATCAGACAGTGAAAACCATCAATCTTGAAGATATTGCCAACGATCCGGCGGCCACAACAAAGGCCATCACTTTCTTGCTACGAGCACAGAAAGAGAGGGCCGAAAACGAGTTGGCCAAGTTGAAAACTCAAGATGATGATGATCGACGCTCGCATACACCTGATAGCGAGCAAGTTAAGTTAAAAGCTGCACGGAAGCGGGCTAATAAAAAAACAGATGATATGTTGGATGACGAACAACCTCAAGGGTCCAAACCATCAGCGTTTGGACGTTTGAGACTATCCATCAAAGACCAAATCGTCAATTATAGGCGACAGGATCCAGGGAGGGAACAACCGATAAACATGCCCGCTCCCTCGGATCCTCATGATCGTCCGCATCCCGAACAAAAATCGGCTGGAACTAAATTGTCTATCCATCATCGATTGGGTAGTCAAGGACGAACTTGGAAAGGGGGACTGCCCCATCACGAGCATGACCCACTGGGTCCTCATGATGGGACACAACCCCGATCCAAGTCTGTCAGTTCCACAAAATTTTTGGAAATGCAGAAAGCCATCGAAAGCTTACAGGCTGACCTGGCCGCAACTAAAGGACTCTCTCGGGCGAGCACAATACCCTGCTCGTCACTAACACCGGCGATCATGGCAGCCAAAATACAAGAGAAAGTGGCAAAGATCCGACCACCAATCCCTATGTTCGATCATGTTCATCTCAGCAAATACTCAGACTTTATGATCGCCATGGGCACCACCGACGCGACGCAGTGCCGATCATTCCCCATGACGTTGGGCGACCGTGCCCACATATGGTTTTCTACTTTGCCCGCTGCGTCTATCACATCTTTCGCTCAATTGGGATAGAAATTCCTGTCCCATTTCTCATCCATGTGTGCTCGCCCAGCACCAAAACAAAGATTGACGCATTTCTCCCAGTTAAAGGGTGAGTCAGATCGAGCATGCATCGAAATATTTGATAAATGTTTGTATGATGGAGCCCCAGTTGAAGAGGATGCCAAGATCCTCATGGTGGTCGGAGGCCTGACCTTGAATACGGATATGTGGAAAGTCATGCATCAAGATTGACTGAACACATATTCCGAATTCCGAGAGCGAGCAGCCAAGATCACAGCCATGCAGGATCTGCTCGCCCAATCACGATTGGGTCAGGAAACAACAACAAAGAAAGTTTTTGGGAAAAATTGATGAATGAGGGGGGGTATAAACCCCCAGGGTCTTTCAAACCATTCGAAGAAAGAGCAGAAGCAAACGCCCTACGAAGTCTTCTGGGCTTTTCAGCAGAAACAATTTTTAATCAAATCAAAGATCGGGACATGTTGGATAGGCCACGAAGAATCATAATGGATAAGAATCGGCTTAATGCTTCCAAATATTGTAATTATCACGAGTACATCGGGCATAATACAGAAGATTGTCGCGATTTACTTCGTCAACTTTGGAAGTTATATGAAGAGAATCGTCTTACCCAGTTCCTAAAAAAGCCGGCGAGCAGAGACGCCCGAACAGAAAAAATAGGAGATCGTAGGGGTAAGCGAAAGGCTGAAGAAACATCTGACAGTGATCCTGAAGAATCCCATAAGAGGTCTGAATTATCCAAAATAGAGGCTCCTACTATGGGTAGAGGTCGAGAAAGTGAAGAGATCCACATGATACGTCCTGATTATGGTCCAGTGGGTGGATGCTATCATGCACCAACATTATCGAACAGACAAAAGAAGATGGAGATACGTGCCATGCAAAGCATCCATCAGGTGAAGGTGGCGAGCACATCAGCTAGCACGCCACCCTCTCACCAAATCATGTTTTCAGAAGACGATCTCGACGGCATAATTACCCCCCACAATGAATCTCTAACCATCAGCGCTCGTCTCCTCGGTTTGAAGGTTCACCGCCTCCTGGTTGATACCGGAGCATATGCGAAAATTTTGTTCGTCGACACTTTGCACCAAATGAAAAAGCAAGTTGGGGATTTGAGTAACTATATAGAACCATGTGATCACACCATCACGTGTTTCGGGGAATCTGTAACCCGACCCTATGGTATGATAAGGTTAGGATTCGAGTTGGAATCAACTTTAAATCCGGAGATCCGACGAACTAGAATGCTAGATTTTGTAATTGTCGATGCTCCGTCTACTTATAATGGGTTTTTAGGTCGCCCGTTTATTCAGGAATTTAAAGCTGCCTGTTCGACTTATTATTACTGTGTTAAATTTCCAACACAAGATGGAACGGGTAGCGTAAAAGGTGACCAGAAAAAAGCTCGAGATTGTTTGCTATCATGCGCGCCAGAAAAGTAAAATATCGTTAACATGATGGAGCAAACATGGGAGCTCGGAGAATCAAGCCAACGGGCAAATACGTTGCCAAAATACCCTTTGACGAGCACATCTCCACGGGCGGACATAGAACCTAGGATGATAGTGTTGGGATTATACTGAAAAGTATGCTTTTTACTTTGTATAATCGAAACTGAATTTTCAGACTTATTTACCGAAATAAATTGTTTATCACTGATGCTTTAAATATGATTGAATGTTACATATATTTACTGCATAACTGTTCAATAATTCGTACGTGTTACATTGTAGTTAATTTAGTGATACCAGATCACAAAAGATTAAATTAACATTCCCTTGTAACTAAAAGTACGCCATTCACGAGCTAGATGGGAATGAACAACCCATCACGAAAGGTTGAGGTGTAAGGCTCAGATTGGTTTGTCTTGACCAAGAGATTACACTAGTGCATGACTGATGCGCTGAATAGGACCTACAGGAGGATAAATTCTTCAGAACTGAACAAGGAAGAATTAGACCTCAGTGGTTCATTATTTCTTAACCTTCGTCCCTTAAATAGGATCACGTGGGATTGGTAACTATTGATTTGACTTATCATGGGTAGTGAATCAAAGAGATTCAATACTTTTTATCTTGGACAATATTATTGGTCACATGTGATTGCTAAGATTTAATACGAAGAATCGTGTGCAAGTACACTTGTTTGATTTGCCCCCTTGGGAGGTTCATAAGCTTTATCATACCAAATCTTGCAAGTGGAATTTGTTTCCGGTATGGATAATAATGTTGAACCGTTCCTTGACCAAGGACAAAAGATATTAATTAACAGAAAGCTATTTCAGTGGCTTGAATTAATTAATGGGCTAGATAATCTTAAACACGGGAAATAATGATCGGGAGCCATATTGACTGTAATATGGGTTAAGATGGATAGTGCAATATTAATTATGTAGTGGGATTAATTAATATTTATGGGCTTGAATTATATTGTGGCTCAATATTAGATATTCAAGGTCCATTAGAAGGTCCAATCTTAATTCTCCTAAAGGCCCCCTGAGTAGCCCAACAAATAGTTCATTAACTGAAAAGGTGATTAAAATAAAATAAATATTGTTGCTTAATTTTTCCTAATTATTTCAAAATTTATGGATAAAAAAGGGAGAAAGATTTTCTTTGAATTTTGTTATGGAATGAAGATATGTATTCTTGGAATACAAGATTATCTCATTAAATTCAAGAAATCCCCCACTTGGTTATTCATGAGGAAATTTTTTAAAATTTTGAATATAATGGGCGATAAAGATTTTCTTGATTTTCTTGAAAAGATATTATGGAAGATATGTATTTCTTGAAATACAAGAATATCTCATAAATTCAAGAAGATCCAAATCTTGGATTCTTGCTTCATTTTTTCGAAATTTATCCATAATTGAGGAGGTGGGATTTTTGTGGAATATTTTAATTATGGGAAAAATAATATAGAAGATATATTCAAGATTTCTTGGTGATCAAGAAAAGTCTTTTCCCACATAGATTTTTCACTGAAAATTTCGACCACCCCTCTCCTATAAATAGGGGATGATTGTTTCATTCCCAAGTACAATTCCATGTGCTAGAAAAATTAGCAAATCCACAAAGGTGGTGCAACAAAGTTTATTTTTTTTCCTTTTGTTAATTGTTCGACAAGTGTCCTTCCACCGGATAGTTGAGCAAGGGCTAAGGGAATACTTGGGAAGTCCTTTTGGTTAGTCCGTACAACCGAATTCACTGCCATCCCGAGAGGTACGTTCACGTAAACCCGTAGATTCCGCATGCGTAGGTTTTACGTGGCTTTTTATATGCATGATACGTTGTTGCAATTATTATTTGAAATAATATAGGATTAATTCATGCTAGTAATAATTAATGAATTAAATTTGTATTTAAATATTCACCCCGAATAGATCTGTGCAACTCATTCCCCAGCAGATAGCCCATGTTCCAGATTTAATGAACATTGATCTGCCAAATGAGCTACCAGACCTAGAACCTCGTGTAGGTTTTGAACCTATGGAGGTAGATGACGAACACCGGGGGTCGATTGAAGATCCTCGGTGGAAGCAAAAAAGAAAGCGAGCAACATCTGTCGAACAACTGGAGTCTATCAATATTGACCCGAACAGACCAGAATTAGAAGTATTCATTGGTTTGAAATTACCGGAACCATATCGAACAGAAATGATCGCATATCTTCAAGCAAATTTGGATGTGTTCACTTGGTCACATGAGGACATGGTTGACATTGATCCTAAACATGCATGTCACTCCCTCAACCTTGATCCAACACAAACTCCAATAATCCAAAAACGCAGAAAGTTCAGTCCGGAGAAGTATGCAGCTATGAATAGTGAAATCAAAAAGTTGGTCAACAATAAACTGATTCGAGAAGTAAAATGCCCAAGATGACTTGCGAACCCTGTGCTCGTCCGCAAGTCTAATGGAACTTGGAGACTATGTATTAATTTCACTGATTTAAACAAGGCATGCCCGAAAGATAATTTCCCGATGCCACATATCGATTATTTGGTCGATAATACAAGGAAGGCCATGAGCTCATGACCTTCATGGATGCTTTTGTCGCTATCACCAAATACCCATGCATCCGGACGATCAAAAGAATACGGCATTCTCGCAAATAAAAGAATATGTATTGTTGTAACGATGCCATTCAGATTAAAGAACGCCGAGCAACATATCAACGTTTGGTGAACAAAATGTTCGACAAACACATCGCCAAAGATTTGAGGTGTACATTGATGACATTGTGGTAAAAAGCGAACACAAGGAAGACCACATCACCCACCTCGACAAAACATTTGATATTCTCGTGAGAGTACAACATAAGCTAAATCAAGAAATGCAAATTTGAGGTTCACTCAGAAAATTCCCGAACATATGGTCACCAATCGGGATTGAAGCGAACCCATCAAAGATTCAAGCCATGCTCGACATCAGTTCCCCTGAGTGTGAAAAGAGGTTAAAAATTAACCGACGCTTTGGCTTCCGTAGTCGATTTATATCACTTAACCGGGACAAATGCAAACCTTTTTTGATGCATTAAAGAAAGGGAAATTCCCGTGACAGAAAGATCGCCAAAATGCATTTGAAGTCATTAAAGCAAAGACTTCGCGAGATACTCAAACACTATCTAAGTTCGCTCCCAGCGAACAACTTTATTCAGATCTTGCTGCATCCGGCGATGCAATTAGCGCTATGCTCGCTCGCTCAAGCAGGGGATCACACATTTGCCCATTTACTATGTAAGCCAGTGCTCAAAGAAGCCGAGCTCGTACCCTCCATCGAAAAACTAGCAAGATACCCTTTGATGGTGTGTTCAAAAATCAAGACCATACTTTTTCGATCACTCAATCGAGGTATTAACCACATTCCCATTGCGACAAAGTCCTCCAATCACCGCATAATCGCGGGCGCATTACTCAAGTGGGCGGTGGAGTTAGGGCTAATTTGGCATTACGTTTCGCCCCTGCTAACAAAGAATGAAGGGCCGTGCTATGGGCCGATTTCATGGTCGAAGTTGACATATCCACAAATGCCCGAAAGAGCTATCGACCAACCATGGAATATGTAAGTAGATGGCTCATCAACAAGTTTAAGAGCCGGAGCGAGCGTGGTTCTCATCAAATTTCAACTCGACAAACTTTTACAACAACTATCCGCTTTTGATTTCCCAAACACAAATAATGGCCGAGTACGGCTTTGATCACCGGGTTACACATGGCTATGACAATGGGAAATTCAGGTCGATGATTTACTGGCCGATTCTCGATAATCGTATACCAAGTAATGACGACGAGTCTGAGGCCCGAGGCGAACAAATGGCACAATATCGAAGAATTAGCAAAGGAGTTGCTTGAACAATTCGAACAAGTTTACATATAACAGTTACCACGATTGGGTAATTCGTTCGCTGATGCCTTGGCACGCCTGGCAACAGCAGAAGGAGTGACGAACACGACAGACATTATGGTCGTCACAACTTGTTCGCCATCAATTCCCAGAGTTGTGGTCGCCCATGTAACAGGCGAGCAAGAAACCTGGATGACTCCAATTTTGAATTACTTACAAAAAGGACTTCTCCCTTAAAATAAGGCACAAGCTACTCGCCTCATATTACAAGTTGCTAGTTATACAATCTTAGACGAGCATTTATACAAAAGAAGTTTCTCACTTCCATTATTGAAGTGTATTACTCCTGAAGAGGGTCATGTAATTCTGGAGTAGATTCATGATGGAGTATGCAGAAACCATACAGGTGGGCTTGTCCTGGCACATAAAATTATCAGACAAGGTTATTACTGGCCGACCCTCAAAAAAAAAAAATCGCCACAGATGCTCATGGCGTGTCACAAGTACCAGGTACATGCCCCACTTATTCATAGCCCACCTAAGGAACTAGTGTCAGTTTACAGCCCGTGGCCATTTGCTAAATGGGGAATCGATTTGATTGGCCCATTTCATGTGTCGCCGAGTAAAGTATGCGGTGGTTGTCGTTGATTACTATACTAAATGGGCGGAAGCCGGAGCTATTGTTAAAGCCACCGAACAAAGAATGTGGAACTTTGTTTGGAAAAATATCATTTGTCGTTTTGGACTTCCCCAATCATTGGTAACAGATAATGGCAAACCGCTCGATGGAAGTGAATTCGACAAAATTGTGCTCATTTGGGGCATAAAAAGCATTACTCAACTCAGATATCCCCAAATCAAACGGACAAGTTGAAGTTGTTAATAAAATTATCAAGCATACCCTCAAGGCCGGACTTGATAATTCCAAGGAGGATAACAAAGAGTTGCCCAAATATTATGGGCCTATCGAACTACTTTCGAACATCAACTGCGAAACCCCGCTTGCCCCGACATTTGGTCGCGGAAGCTGTTATATACAGAAAATAAAGATTCCGAGTCATCGACAATGACTTTCGGAGAGCACATCAATGACCAAAGGCCGCCCGAAAAAGTGCACCTTTTAGAAGAAAAAGCATGACGGGCGCCGGTTTCAAGAACGCCATGTACAAAAAAAGAGTCGGAAAAGTTCTATAACTCCAAAGTCCGAACACGCAGTTCAACGGGGCGAAGCCGGTTCTAAGACGAAAGCAACGGGGTATCGTGGTGTGTTCGGGCGAGTACGGGAAGGTCCATTCAGAGTTACGAACGCTTGTTAAATGGGGCATATGATTTGGAAGACCGAATGTAGTCCCATTGTCCTACTCGTGGAATGCGTCAAAATTGAAAAAATATTATCAGTAACGACGAGCACAACTGGCCGAACATAATCAGCCACACAGCTGAAACGAAAGCACAAATGGCCAACATAATCACCATTCACCTAAGACGAAAGCAGGACAATCACGAAGAAGAACACACCGTGTTCGTTCGACACAAATCTTCTAGAAGAAATTCGCCAAAGACTATTGAAAGATAGAAGATACGGTCAAAACAAGTTGAGAAGTGGTGGCAACCAAAAAAGAACGGTCAATCCTTGAATAAAAACTGGCAAAAAAGCGGACAGATGTCAAAAGGAGGAGTTAAAGCAAGAAGGCCAACACCAACTAGCTATGCCAGCTCCTGTTTGGGATAGTACTATAAATAGGCATATTGATAGCTGAAGAAAGTGGAGAAAAAACAGAGATAAAAAGAAAAAATCCTGCAGTTATGGGGGAAGAAAGTTTGTTCAAGATGCCTCCAGACGAAATATCCAAATTTCGATTCAATGCTATCATTCTCATTAATCGAGATCCGGTTCCAAGACTTGTCCTAGTATGAGCTTTTATACCCCATGAGACACTCCGAGCACATGTTGGGCGCATTACGGACTCAAGATGCTCCGCAGAGTCATGGTTGCCACTCCACGTTACTCACTGCTTATGCAGTAGTAAATCACTAGTCCCCTACGCATCCCCAAACTCTCCTCCAAAGGGGAGGGATGTCGTGGTATCCGCTCGAAACAACATGCGGATGTTGATGCTCAGACATCTATTGCAGGGGACAAAATGGTGCGAGCTGAGGATTTTGCTTTCATACGCGATATATAGGAAGAAAGGTGTGCGGTTTCGCCACATGCTCATGTCCGCGAATCGCCAAGATAATCACAACTTGTCCGGTGAGGGACAACGCTTTATGCCGCAGGCCGCTTGAGCATGTTACTTAAAGAAGGGTAGACAGTCGATCCACCTCATGCTTGTCAACATCAATTCCACTTTTACGAGATGAGGCCACCCTATGTCTATTCAAGACAAGGTTTAAATTCAAAACCATAGTCTGATGTCTATAGTTATGTGTAATAGATGCCTTTTCTTCAAATGTAAAGGTTGTAATAGAATACAACGTGTTGCAAAAACATTTTTGTTTGTTAAGATTTTCTAGTTGAAGCCTATCAGAGGTCGCACCTAAGCCGGACGACCCGAACAAAGACGAACGAGCCGGAGTTTATGTTCACCTGACGAACCAAGTTCAGACTCGATACCGCGAAGAAAAAGCGAGTAATGGGTAAGCGCAAGTCAAGAAAAGATGACTCAGACTTACAGATAATTCAGAAGAAAAAGCGAAGTGATTTATACGGGTCGCATACCTAAATAAGACGACGACCAGCAATTAAGTGATCGCACCTAAATAAGACGATCGCGAAACAAGAAAGATGGGGTTGTATATAAGTTAACCCATCTGGTCGCACCTAAATAAGACGATCAACCGATTGCACCTCAATAAGACAATCAAAAACCAAAGAAGTCAGGAGGGGACATAGACAAAAATAATGTTAGAATTCATTCAGAAGAAAAGAGGCATAAAATAGAAAGCAAAGCGAACATCAAGCAACACAAACATCAGTCATTCATCAGCAACAACATTCAACCTCAACGATCAGGTCAGAGAAAATTGTTCAATAAGTAAATTCAATCATTCAACTTCGAAATTGTTCGAACAAAAGAGAAGAAGGCAAAAAATTACACAAGTTCAAGAGAAATTGTTCGAACAAAAGAGAAGATGACAAAAATTACACAACAATTGTTCAGCAAAGAAAATATTACACTAAGGAACAAATTCATTATCGGGGTGGGCGAACCGGCATCGAACAAATCATGCCCCATCCGCCGCCCCTTTTTTGGAACAACCCTCCAAAGATTGTCCGCCTAGTCTGCTCGCCAGGTAGTGCACTTTGCTCGATTTTGGGAGGCCCCCTTTGTTCGTTCTGTACCTGATCAAACCCGTGCTCAGCTCGGTGAGTTTGGTCGATAGTATCAACAATGTCCTCATCCGAGCCATCTTCCTCATCCAAAATATGATCATCAACCTCGATCCCATCAGGAAGATTAGAGAAATCGCACAGATCGCTCAAATCGAGCATCTAAGGTTGCGATCCGGGGTTGTCGATCGTATTCGAAAATGGGATATGAAATGGGCAATTTGTTCGGCAAAGTGAAATGTGTCGAAAGCGTAATCTGGATGGCATCGGCAAAGGCACATATGTAAGAGAAGTTCGACATGGAATCAACATACTCCCTCATCGGCAACTTTGAGTTTTCGAGACCCAAACGAAAGTGTTGGTCTCTTCAAAGAATAAGGAGTTGTTGGCGAGCAAATCCTTCTCGTGATTCCGTGGCCTCAATGCCAGATCCGAGTTTGGCGGCTCGACATTCATTTCATCTTGAACTCTCCTAATGCCGACCACCCCTCCCCGAGCAAGGCCTAGCTCTCCTCGCCGGGCGAAAGCATCTTTCCCGAGCTTGACGAGTATCCTCTTGAGCCTTTGCGAGCCTCGCTGAGCTTCCAGGATACTTGTCCCCTGAACCAACTTCGTTCATCCCGAGTTTTGCTCACCGTTCACCTTCTCTTCAAAATTTCGATAAGAGCCAAGTAGTTAACATGAAGATTGGCGGACTCGCATAAGCCTTCTCAAGAAGAACCGAGATTGGCTCAGGTGCACTAGGCCAAGTCGCATGGTTTCCAAAGGTGTTGGACCCTTGGTGGCCTCTTCAAGCTCAAGAGGTCCATGCTCAGATAGGGTCTCAAGACGCTTCAACATGCCTTTAAGACCCTAACATTGCGAACACTCCTGAGAGCAAGAATAATTTTTCAATTTCGCATCGAGGCGCTAATCATTAACCCGCATGTTCACCCGAAGCAAACAAATGTGATTAAGCTTAACAAAATCAATGAAAAAGAATACTCCAATGGGCTTAACAAATGTACTGTCACTCGAAAGCAGGTCCCATCCCAAAAATGATTTATCCTCGGGACCGGAGTTGAGGGTTCATAGAGTCCAAGTTCGAGGTCCCGCAGGAGGTGGAGAATATGTACCGACCTCCATCTCGATGATTTGCACGACGACCGACCACCGAGGCGCCATTTTGATCGCTTTCAGCAAGGGGTCTCCCCAAAGATCGATGCTCGCCTCGAGCTATCGGATCCCGCCGTCACCGCCTCCCTTGATCTTTTTGGTGATGGAGCCTTTATTCGCTCGCCGCCGAACGAAAGTTGTCCTCTTCGGTCGGCTTGACTCCCCCTGTGTCCAGACGCAGAAATGCCGGGCTCGCTTTTCTCACCCTACCGCCTCCCCTCAATTTGCTCACTGAGCATCCCGCCGCATGAATTCCAAAGAACTCTTGAGGTCTTTTTTGTTCGAGCCATTTCAAGATGTTTCGGATGTACTCACAACAACAAATGACAACAGAAAAATTCAGACAAAAACAATTCATTAATAAAAGAAAGATAAGCTGCGAACAAAGAGTACAACACATTTGCAAATACAAAAAATAATCCTTACCAGCTGGATTAACGGCAGCTAAATGATGAGAGGGCACGTACAAGCCTCATTTCTTCCTTTGTTCGGCGGTATTCAAAGTCTTCACAGATCGTTCCGAATAAGGCTCGAGATTGATTTGCCAGATGCTACTGAAATAACCGTCGTTAGTCTCTTTGTCCGTCGCAGCTGGAATTCCTGAAATCGAGGATAAGTTAAAATTAGTTCAAGCTGAAGAGCAAAAAACACAAAAAATCTTACTTCGGCAAATCCCAAAATCATGATATCTAAAAAGAAAGCATCCGTTCACATCCGTAGTTTAGCTCTTCCAATCGCCCCCAACGAACCAGAATTTCAACTTCCAATCGGTAATTTTGTTCGGCACATCCTCCATGACTTTGCACTTGGCATTTTCCTGCATGAACAACCATCCATGTTCGCCCTTGGGACGAGTCAAATGAACTAGTCGTGAGAGTTCTGCTGCTGTAGGATAATACACGGGTTTCGTCTTGCCGAACAAAGTCAAGAAGCTCATAATCATGTGCCACCCATTCGGCTTCAGCTGTGTAATGGTGATGTTCCATTCTGCGAAAGAAAGGGGTAATACCTGGATGGCGGGAATCGGCGGCCCGCCCATCGCGGTCTAAATTACGAAGAACACAACCTCAAGAGGTTGATCTGCTCGCTCATTGGGGACCCGACGCCCAGAAAAATACATCTTGTTGGGTTTCATAATTCCTATACAGCTGAGCGAGCATATCAACATCAATTACGCTCGCAATTTTGCACGCCGGGTATTCATTCTCAACCCTAGTCCTATGAGGTTGTTCGGGCCAATCAAAATTATAACGAGCATTATACTTTCTTATATGTTGGGCTATGAGGAAGACCATCGTGATGTCGAGCTCCATGTTCTGCTCGCCGTCGAATCCTCTGTTCGACTCATCAACATTCTCAACCATCAGAGTTTCCTCCCTCACATTATCATCATCCATATTTACAACCCTAAACCTAATTTGGGGTTGGGGCAAAGAATCTTCACACGAATCATCCAAAAAATAAGTACGGACTAAATCCCTATCTAATTCATTTAGGGCATCATCGGAATCTGAGGAAAGAACGGCAAACGGCTACCGAACTTGCCAACGAGACCTTGATCCCGAGGCATTTATCTCCGACGATCAACGCCGATACGAGATTGACCGAAAGAAAAAGGGGAGGAGGAACTATGGCAATTTGATTCTCTTCAAGCGAAGAATTTGAACGAGCCATAATCGGAATTAAAAAGGGGATGAAATAGTTACTGAATAAAATCCTTCACCGAATAGGAAAGTCCTTGCCTTAAGTTTTTGCGTAGAAAGAGAATGAAAGCAAGAAGAAGATGTAAAGAAAGAAAGGGAACTGAGGCGGCAAAAACAAGTATTTATAGATGCCGGGTTTGAAAATTTTGAAAATCTGGCACAAAATACAAAACGACACTGAGGGCCCAATCAAATTATCAAATGCCCCCCATGATGAATACAAAGTTTACCTTTACGGGTATTGTTATGTTCGATACAATTAACAATATTAATCGAACACGCCGTAGAGACACGTGTAATATTCAACTATTAAAATAACCACGCCGATGGATAAGTGTAATGTAGACGCCGCCGATCGAACAAACAAGTTTGTTCGCCAAATCGACACTTGTCAACCAAGAGAGTATGCTCTCCTACTAAGCAAGTTTTGTTCGCCAGCTCGCCATTTGCCAACCAAGATTACTCAACTAACTTGCCGAGCAAATAGGTATGTTCGCCACTTGCCCACCAAGCAAATATGCTCGCAATTTCGCCAACCGCATGATGATCCGATACTATCCCGAGATGATCCTCAAGACATGTTGATCCGATCCAGCAAGAAGAAATCGATAAATTTCGAAATAAGTGACCGAGGGTCAAGATGTCCGGACCAAAGAGTCGAACCCCGAAGCCCGAAAGTAACCTCGGCGCTCACCAACTCAAGACTCGACAAACCTCAAGGCTCACCAACCCAAGACTCGCATAACCCAAGGCTCGTGACAACCTAAAGGCTCAGTCAACCTGAAGACTCGACAACCAAGGCTCACCAACTCAAGGCTTGGCCAACCCGAAGACTCAGACAACCCAAGTGCTCACCCACCAAGACTCGTGACAACTCAAGGATCGACAAACCCGGGCTCACCCACCGAGGCTCCTGCATAACTGAGGACTCCGACATGCTCGATGAGGACAAAGATTCATTCGATATGCTCGAGGCTCACCACCCGGGCTCGCTCGATAACCCGAGGACTCGTATATGCTTTCGATGAGGACAAAGATTCATTCGATATGCCGATACTCGATAACCCGAGGGCTCAGACAACCTGAGGACTCAGACATGCTCGATGCTCAGATAACCTGAGGACTCAGACATGCTCAATGAGGACAGCATTCCGGCATAAAATTGATGTGGTTGAAGGGGTGAGCAAAGCAGTCAGTCGAGCAAAAGATTGATTTGGACGACCAAAAGAGTGCCTTTATAGACAAGCAAGTGCAAAGATCAACCGTAAAAGACGAAGTTGGAAACGTGGCAAGATCACACGAGTTCTTGCAAGACCAAGTCTCCAAATTATGCTTGCCAAACCAAATTTCATGCTTGTCAAAGTGCTATAAATAGAAGAAGAAAGAAGAAGAGAAGGGTGGACAACAAAAAAATTTCCCAGAGTGGTGAGGTTCAGAAAAATTCCAGAGCTCACAAAAATCCCTAACACTCATATACTTACTCTCCAAATCATCTTCATTCATAGCAATTCTTCTCATGAGAAGTATTGTCGTGTATTGTATGTGTAAAACTCGCAATACTACATCCCTGGCTTGGAACGCCCCCAGAGTAGTCATTTCTTTTGATTTAACCGGGTCAACAAATTCTCATTATTTACAATATATTTTACACGTACTTATTTTGTTTGTGAGTTGTCAACAAATTAGCCACATAATATTCTCCATATAAAACGACTCGCAACAATTGGCGCTAGAAGAATGGTACCAAAAAACTAACCCATACACAATCACCACAAACTTTATCAACTTGGCTATGCCCTTGAGGGCACGCTTTTATTTTATTACAAAATATGTACTTCAAACAAGTGAAACACGCCTCTTTAGATTTTTTTAATGAAAATTTAAATCACCCTCCTCTTTTCTTTAATTGATAATGTAATAAAAGATATTTCATTCATCTATACAAATAGATTTACATGTTTTTCCACGCAATTTAAAAAATATAAATTATGTATGAGTAGATAGTTCACAAAATATAAAAATGGGAGTTGTATCACTTTTGTTCATCTTCCGAGTGTAAGCTCTAGTTCCTTAAGTTCCACCACATATTTATTGATCACGGATCACAGAAGACGTAATGGCTGATTTGAAACTATGCCAATGAGTTTATAAAATTTCAAAATGAAAAAAAGAGGCGTATTGTGTTAATCAGTTATTTAAAAGATATTCATATTGTACCAGTTCATTTGAGAAGATATAAAAATATGAACTTGGAAGCTGCATGATAATAAAAAGATTAGAAGTTATGTAGGGACAATAAGACTTCCATTGATTAGATAACAATGGAATCAGCATCGGAGGGACATGCAACTAGTCAATGACTATCAGATAGTACTTAATCTATGTCATGAAAGCATCTAACATGTATGAACTCCTACCATAAGTCTCAACAATGCCTTGAATATACTCACTAATTTTAATATTAACAAGAATCAAATCAACAACAATAAACTTCATGATTTGAATACCTAATGCAAAGAACAACCATCTCCAATGCGTTAATATACTCACCAATTGCAACAGTGAATAGAAACAACGATAAACTTTCATGATTTGAGTACCAAATGGAGTCAGTAATCATCTAGGGATGGTCTTGATCTAGTGGCAATCACTTGAAACACAGCAACAAGCCAAATAAAATACTCTAGGAGCTATCTAAATAAGACAACGTACCGCAGCCACAGTTAATGCACCAAATGCTGTGTACAAAATCCACTTCTCATCAGCTACCAACGCCCACATTTTACTCAGAGCATTCAAAACAGTAATTGGATCCGCTGCTACTGGGAAGCCCTCAATATTTTTCTCGAGATCACTTAAATTCCACCAACTTCCGCCAGGAGAAATATCATGAATAAACTGAAACTACCTCTTAAGAGTGTGAAGAACTTCATTCCTCTGCTCAAAGCAATCTTCCCGACTTTGCTTAAAAGCCTGTGCAATCGACATGTTTCCCACTCTGTAAGCTGAATTGAAATTGCGGATGGGATTAACGGTGTATGCTAGGGTATCAGCTATCGGAGAGTAGCGGAACTCGAGTTTGGCCATGGAGGTAGTAGTTGGAATTGAATTAATGTTGCGGCCGTTGAATGGGACATGACGATGAAACGCCGTCGAAAGCGCAGCCATGTGGCGGTGGGTCACCGGTGACGGAACAAAATCCAGCGCCACCCACCGGCTGTTGAAACCGCGAAATCCTGGGGTTTGAGTTCAATTTGGCTCTAAACTAAACTCTCACTTTCTATGTTTTGTTGATAAATAAATTATACTACTAGCATTAATTTACATATTGGGCTACATTAATGGATTACTTAATGGGCTCAAGACAAGTCTAAATGGGGCCACGTTACATAGTTTAATGGACATATTTGGACCATTAATGGGATTTTAAAAATCACACTAAGTTTAGAAAACAAATTGTAAGAGATGGTCACATATATAATCGGTGAGTTTATAACCCTACACGAATTATATTTTGAAGTAAAAAGTGAGGTGTAAATTTTAAAATCGAGCTTCTTCTCATACTAAGAGACCGTCTCATCCAAAAGACCAAAATTCACTCAAATTTGGTCATCAGAGTGAACAAATCTTACTAAGTTGAGATGTAACTAAAATTTGTTCAATCCTATGGAATTCAAGCAAGTCCTTTTTTCCCCTAAATTCACTCAAATTCAACTGATAATTAAACATATTTCAACAATTTTAAAATTTTGATATCAAAGCATAAAAATAGTGACATTCTTTGATTTAATAATATACAACCATGCATATAAACACCTACGCAGCTAAAGATTAATAAAGTACAATCAATACTAAATTAGAAAGAAAAAAAAAAGACGTGAAATTTATTGATAAAAACAACGCAAGTTCATATCCATACGTAACAAAAGTATATCAATCATGGTAGAATAATGAATTGCAACCGTCTACATAAAAAATCAGAGTGATGAACAAATAGCAAAAATGCATTATCAGAGTGATGGCGAAATAATAATATTATTAAAACAAAAATGTGAGGTGGACTGCAACATAATTTAGGTGTCCGCCAACTAATGGTGACATCATACCCATTATTTTCAATATTTCATGAATTTTAACTTTTAATTATAGGATTTTAAATGTGTATTAGTCGATCGTACACTAATTAATACAAATTATCTTTTCGTCTTAGTAGAAAAAGTATATTTGATAGTAATAAATGAACAAGTTTTATTTATTTTTCTGGAAATACCCAATTTAAAACAAGATTATGTGGTTGGTTTGGATTTATCGATCTAATCTCCCTAACATTATCTTAATTGCCCACCCACTCATCATTACATTTAGTGTATTAAGTTCTGAAAAAAACACATATTAATGTATTCATTATCAATATATTCTCCGTGTTATATTTAAATTAAAAGGCAATATTTTTACAAGTACAGTAGTTAATACGATAAATTGATATAATCACACAAAAATTTAGTCTTACCTGCTATATTAAAATATAAAGTCCTACGGAATGAATAAAGGGTAATTAAGCCTCATCTATTTATATTTACTTGCTTATTTTTCTAAAAGGATATTATGATTTGCTTACTAAATTTTATTTCCCCTACTACTTAATATCATTTACCTATTTCTTAAAAGGATTAATAACAAATTACTATATATACTATTATTATTTTTATAAATTACAACATGTATTATTTTTTTAACAAAATGCAACATTTATTAGTAAAAATTGATAGATTTCAACCCGATTCATTGTTTTTGAAATTTCTTATCAAATTTCTTCAATTTTATGTTAAAATACTTTATAGCATTGTAGTTGATATATACAATATAACATTTGTGGGTGAAATTTATACGGAAATTTTCATAAAAAATAGAATATCGAGTTGGAATCGATCACTTTTTACTAATATTATTGTATTTTGTTAAAAAATAGTACATATGGTAATTTATAAAAAAATCAATAGTATTGCCATTTGTAATTAACCCACCTTAAAAAGGGTTATTAATATTTACCCAAAATATTCAACAAAATCATATTTAAACCACGCTCCATTTAATTCACAACATCTGAAATAACTACATTATTCTGAAAACTCGTTGCAAGTAATAATCCAGTCCCCACCCAGTCTTCAATATCCAAAATACAATTTACGATTCTTTTCCATTCTCACCGATAGGAATCTTGAATGCTTTCAATAATTACAAAATCCGAAATACATATTCTCCAAAAACCAACGAGACCCAGAAGCAATTCACCTCCATTATAAACGAGTGGTAGCCGTAGGTATATAAACCCCCTTTTTGCAGTCGCAATCGATAGCTCAGCTAAATAATCAAAGAATCCGCTAGAATTGAAGATTACCAAAAAAAAAAAAAAAAAACAATGGACTCCCTTTTTTGCGATGAGCTTCTCCAAGAAATCTTCCTCCGCCTTCCGCCGCCGTCAGCCGCCGCCGTGTCCCTCGTCTCCAGGCGGTGGCGCCGCCTCATCCGCTTCTCAACGACCTCTCTTTCCCTCCATTTCCCACCTCCGTACAACTCCACCATGATTACTACCTTTTCCAGCTTTCTTAAGCAGCATCAATTTCTCTGTTCTCTCGCCGTCGCCGCCGCAGGCGGCTGCGACGACGGCGGAGACCCTGCCCTCCTCGCCGTCGCCGCTTCTTGCCCTAATCTCCGGCACCTCCGATTCTCGAGCCCCCCAATTTCGCCCTTCTCTCTTTACACTCTCTCAAATTCATGTATTCATATATCTTCAATTGCAATTACTGTTTCTAGGGGTTTGTCTTTAAATTGGTTGACCTATTTCAAATCCCTGAAATCCCTTTCCCTTTTTCTCACAAACCCTATTAAAGAAACTGGTAATTTCGAGCTCAGAGAAGTCAAAGGTGATGTCTTTGATGCAGAATTGAAATTAGAGTCTCTGTTTCTTTGTGGGGTTAAAGCAGGGGATTATGAAATTGGGTATATTTGGAAAAATTGCAAGAACGTTAAGAAATTGCAGCTCAAGAGCTGCGAGAGTGTGGGGGATTTCTCATCATTTTCGGGGTTTTTAAGGTTTTCTAGAGGCCTTCAAGAATTGGAGTTAAGAACATGTAGGAGTATAGTTGATGTGGTGGTTTTTACATTGGCTGAATGCTCTGTTTCTCTAGATTCTTTATTAATTTATGATGGTGGTTCTAGAGAGGGTTTACTTCAATTCATTAATCAAAGCAATATTAGTTTAAGAAAGCTTGATTTAAGGCTCCCCCTTGATCTTGATAACTCTCATTTAATAGCCTTATCTGAGAATGTGAATTTCAGGGGTTTGGTTAGTTTAAGGTTGCAGAGTTGCTGTCTTGTTACTAGTGAGGGTTTAAAAGCTCTCGGTCGAGCTATTTCCGATAATCTTGAAGAGCTTACTTTGATTAACTGTGATGTGGTGGAGAGAGACCCTGGTTTGTTGACTACTTTAGGGCAGAACTTGAAGAAGTTGAGGAAGTTGGATTTGTCTTACAATGATATGTTGCTTGATAAGGAGCTCGTTTCGATGCTCGTTTCTTGTAGTCGCTTGGTTGAATTGAAATTGAGGGGTTGTGGTAGATTGACAAATTTAGCCATTGGTTCAGTGGCTAAAAGCTGCAAGCACTTGCTGCATATTGATATAACTTATTGTAAGAGTATGGATGTGGTGGGGGTCGAAAGTTTCGTGCTGAATTCTCCACGATTGAGACGAGTGGAGGTCGAGCAAGGGAAGTTATCGGAAGCTGCAAGGGCGTGGGCGACCAATAGATTTATTGAGGTAGTTTCTTGATTATGATTTGGATGTTTAAGGTCTTTGATTGCATGTGTATTGTGTATTTGTGTTGTGACATTGAATAAGGAAATCTCATTTGCTCCAACATAAAAAGATTGTGGATGATGCAGTGATGTATACTACTACATTTTAATTATTAGTACATGATGATTTATTTATGAATGTATTAATTCAAGATCCTACCTTTAAGGGGCTTGCAATGTAGTCTCTGGTGATGATGATTGTTTCATTATATACTACAGATGTATTCTTCATGCGTCGTCTTTATAATTTCTTGCACGATTGTCGTATATTTCACTCTATGGATTTTTAATACGTGTCTAGATATGAGATCATATGTAAAATATGCTACATAACAGTTTGATGAACAATTTACATCTATTGAGATCTTTCATGACCAGAACTTTGAGTAAACTAAGTGTTGGATTCTGCTGTAATCTGTGAAACCATCTTGATGTAGAATACAAGGCCATTTGTAGGTTTTTTGCTTGTTTTATTCACATAATTGTTAGAATCTATGATGGTCATGGATGGAGATATACTGAGGTTTTGTGTCTTGTCTGATTTGTTTTGATAATATTTATGTTAGTCTCATTGAGTAGATCAAGTTGGGCCAGGCCAAAAATGATATTTTTGTTCCTACTTGTTTAAATTTGAGTGAAATCTTTCAAGATTAAATTGGGCTTGGTTTAGGCATTAACTGAATTGAGTATTTTACCATATTCCAACTATTTTTTCATTGACAATTAAGGTCAGGTCTTGTATGCACCCGGGTGCACATGAGACCCACTCGACAATTAATCAATAAAACGAGCTTACCAATACTTTTATGCGTGTAAAATGATAATGTGAGAATTTACGGATGTTATATGATATGCAATGAGGGGTTAGCATTTGGTATATTGGTTACTGAACTGAATAAGAAAAATCGAATTAATCGAACTTTTCACCACTACTAATCGAAATCGAACCGAATATACATAAAATTGAGACTAATTGAAACCAAAATTCTCGATTCGATTTCGGTATAAAATCGAAATATTTTTGGATTTAAATTGGATTTTTTTAAAAGCAAAAAACAAGTCCATAAGTCCATAAATATGCTTAAAATTTCAAATTACATCAAAAAAACACCAAAACAATCCAATTTATCTTTAAGTAAGTGCATAAATGAATTAAAGTTTATAAATTATATATGTATTGTTTTATTCGGTTCAATTTTTTATTTTTTGGTATTTTTATCTTAAACACCAAAACTGAAACCGAATATCAAAAAATTTAAATTTCAAAACTGAAATCGATACCGATATCGAATACCAAATTAACCTAATGATTTTCGGTTATTACCGAATAGTGTTCACCCCTTTAGAGGTTTTCATCATGTGTGCCAATAAAATCTAACATTTATGTGTTATTGTTATTTTGTTCAACATGGATCTACATTTTAATGTTTAAGATTGTATGTTTTTAAAATACATGGATTCTTGCTTATGAAAATATCATATGGAAAATATTATTTTAAATTGTCGATTTCTAGCTTGATTTTATCACTATCTTTTTTTGCTTTACAGTTATAATCAAATTGTTGACTCTTTGAATGTAATTTTTAATAATCTAACCAATAGTCAATCAGAATTCTAGGAATTTAAGTTGAAAAGTCAGCAGAACAATGCTACTAGTCTCATTATATGCATACATGTAATGCAATTTTGAACATGTTTGCAGTATTTGATGCCCAACAATAAATGACCCTGCCTTCTCATAATAAATTGGAGAATTATTATATGAAAATTTTCACACATTTGAGGAAAATTACATGTATGTATATAATATACAAATAAACATTTAATTTGATGCATAACAACTCCAAAAACACGTGCTAATTATATGCTAATTTTTCAATTAGAGGCAGTTTATTAGGAAATTTTTTTTATTACTCACAAGTTTTTCTTGTCTCTACCACTTTAATTATGTTTTCTATTGTCCCCATCTTGGGAAAAAGAAAAGCAAAGATAAAATTGATGTAGCTTCCTCAAATTTGCACTAAACAAAACATTATAAACTGCTTTATTGTACTAACACTCTTTTTGCCTGAAAAGAAGTAGCTTTCTTGACTTGATCAGTTGATATAACATAAAATACAAATGTTTCAACTTTTAATTAGGTGTTTTCCCACTAATTACAGAAATACTAAATGATCAGAATAAAATACTTTTTTTTTCTTCTCATTTTCAGTTTTTCCCCTCTGTAAATTCTACCTTCAAATTAACTAGCTTTATAAATACAATAAATATAATTTGTCGAATATAACATATGCTACCTTAATTAATTCAAGATCGAGTTAGGACTTTGATAATTTTGGAGGAATCATCAATAATTGAAACACCATACTACTAAATTATACAGTCAACATTGCATATATGGAATTACAATAGTGTCGTTCAATCAATTTATTAACCCTCTTTACAGGGTAGGAAAAAATAGGATAAAGAATCTGATAACAATTATTGTGCAAAATAAATAAATAAAATGCATCAGAGACGTTGCTTCCCAGAAGGAAACAACAGTGTAAAATTGATTCTCTTCCCCAATATCTGCTGTGGAATCCTATGAAGCAACCAATAATCTAATACTATATATTAAAATGGATAGCACCCCAATTTTTCAAAATTTTATGTATTATGAAATTAATTTACATCTTTTACCTTATCGTTTTATTTTTGTCTCGAGCAGTTTTATTTCAATAAATTCTACATATTTTTCTTAACAAAAAGTAGAGGCTAAAGCTTTGTAGGGAAAAAAAAGGTGTTACCAAAAAAATGTTAATGGAGGTGTACGAATAAAAAAATGGGAGTGAAATGTGAGAATTAAACTAAACAATTTCTTTAATTCATACAACAAAGCTTAGTTTACCGATACCATCAAATACCATGCATATCATGAATATTATTCCATTATGGCATGATAGATAATAGAAATCCCTAGGTTTCATGTTCGAAACTCCTCAGATGCGATTAACTTTTGAGATGTGTCAGTTCATATAGAATTTGTTTTGACTTGAAGTAGGGCTCCCGCTAGTATACAGTAAGTTTTGGTCCATCGGATTAATTGATTTTTGGATTAGCCGCCGGATACTGTGAGTTATTAAAAAAAAAAGTAGTAATGATTTAAACTTAAATGGTTTATTAGCACTTATTGAATGTCGTTGAAAATAAGTGATTTTGGAAGCTATTTTAAGTGTTTTAAAACACGCCATAAAAAAAGGTATGAGGAAAGTGACTAATTTAAGGTAAGACTGAGCCAGCTTTGTTTCACAAATGATGATGATGATCCCAAGAAAACTTTAATTGTTTATACCATGGTAGCCCCCCACCCCCACACACACCCCTTCTTTTGTTCTTAAAAAAAAACTTTAATTTTGTTTATAGTATACAATATATAGTAGCCTCTTTATAACTTAGTTTAACTTTTACATATCGCCTTTTTGTCAAATAAAAATAATACTACCTCCATTAAATAAAAAGTCGTGCACATTTACTTTATTATCAAGTTTTTATGAGCGAATTGTTTATTAATATTTTAAATGATAAAATGATTTTTAAAGAAGGTGTATTATAGATTTACCTCTCATCTATTGCATGTATTTTTAAAATTTATTTTATCATTTCAAATACTAATAAAAAACTCGTTTCAAGAAAAAACACGCTGAAAAAAAAGAACGCCAAGACGCTTTTTCAGGACGGATGGAGTATATGATATATCACTCCTGCCTACTCCACCACTAAAACCATGCAATAATTTTCTTAAGGCTTCGAATCCATGTTTTATCCTTAAAAACGTGTTGACTTAACCATATGATGTAATTTGTAAAGTTAACACAATTGCTGTCCATTCATAAACACAGACACATATTTGTGTGTGAGATAAATGGCTGTTAAATTCCAAACCTAATCGCTTATGCAAAGTAAACGCTTTAGCTTGTGCCTTAAATTTATTTATTTTTGGCATACGCATGTTTTATTGTGAAAAAGACAATCGACAATGACAAGATATGTTTACAATAGTAATAGATAGATATGGGTTTTAATGTGTACGAAATTCAACTAATAATTTCAAAATGATCATTTTTTTAATGTTTACAAATACGACTGTTTTGCTTATATATACATACATAAATCGACTGTCTCACAGAGAAACAAAGTTTAATTTGAATTTTGACGCTTTAACATTTTGAGAGGGGTGAATATTATTTATGTTAAATTGTACTCCGTCTCATATATGAGACCGGTTTCACACGATCTTTTGTCCATCGATTAATATAAGTTATGTATGATGTGTACGTAATAGGCAAGAGTATTTGAGGTTTTTTTCTACTTTGGTCTCTCTCTTTTTTTCCAAGCACTATCCATCGATTAATATAAGTTGTGTATTGTTACTCCTAAAAAAATGATTTTGTCAATTTGATATAATTTTTGCCAATTTGTTAAATGAGGACACCAAAAATTTCAAAGAGTTGACAAAGCTGTACTTAAAATTTAGAAAGATCTTTTTTGTCCATTAAAAAATTCGATTAATTCTTGAAATAGATCAATTTATACAAAGTTTATTCTCATGTGGGCCCGTTAATAGGCAAGTTTAGATTAATCGATCTTTTGGTAGATAAAAAAAAAAAAAAATAGGACACGAAATTCATATTGAATCTGAAATTAGTTTTGGATTCTTTCTAAATGACGTGGGATTAGAATCCTTAAAAAGAACTAACATAATAGGAACAACTAATCTCGATAAAGTTTCTCTTTTTTCTCCATTAGGCATACATATGTTACGTATGTATGATGATGATAATGAATTATATGAGCATAAAAAGGGCAGTCTCTGCCACTCTAGGATTTTATTACTCAGAAGTGACTATCTAAAACAAAATATGTACAAACAAAAACAAAATAGCTATAATATTAGAAGCGCTTTTATTTATTATTTATTATTTTTTTATTTTTTTTTTTTTTTTTTTGCTGAAAGAAACGAAACTCCCCCACCCACGTCGTTTGTTAAATCGAAGGATGGCCCAACCAAAAATTGAAGAGAAATTTTTCAATCCACAAGACAAACCCC
Organism: Stenogyne calaminthoides; assembly: GCA_037126765.1. Classification (NCBI taxonomy): domain Eukaryota; kingdom Viridiplantae; phylum Streptophyta; class Magnoliopsida; order Lamiales; family Lamiaceae; genus Stenogyne; species Stenogyne calaminthoides. Next base: position 219,480 of record JBBCBC010000027.1, read on the forward strand.
CATAATATTTTCAAAAAAATTTATCCCACACGGTGCTCGAACTTTTTCTGACAATCTTGGCTTACGCCCTTTTTTATTTTATTACAAAATATGTACTTCAAACAAGGTGAACACGCCTCTTTAGATTTTTTTAATGAAAATTTAAATCACCCTCCTCTTTTCTTTAATTGATAGTGTAATAAAAGATATTTCATTCATCTATACAAATAGATTTACACGTTTTTCCACACAATTTAAAAAATATAAATTATTATAGTCAGAATAATAAATTTTTATTTTATTTTTTCATTTTGCCCTTCTCAAAAATAGTTACAAGTAATGGGGGCGTTGAAGTCATAAAAACCCCACATTGGATTCTCAAATTAACACGCTCAATTATGCAACTGCATGTAATTTTCAATGCATCCAATTAAGCATTACGAGGGACCTTTTACTTGGGCTTTCCCCAATTCTGCCCATTCGCCCGAGAGATGGGCCCGCCCAAATTGTACCCAGCCTGGGGGTATATCCGTAAATCAAGCTTGGAACTCACTTGAAGAATTTGGTGGTTGGGTCAAAATCAAGAATTTGCCAAGCGTTTCATTTCACACCATGAAAAAGAAGATGCATTTTTTTTAAAGCTTAAACGAGAACTTTTATTCATATAAAAAAATTACATAAGAGTACATAGCTCTCGAAATAAGCCAAAAGCCTCAAATTTACCCAAACAAAGGGGTGCAACGAGACAAAAGAAAGCACGGATTTAAAGAATCGAGACAAAAAACCACCCACTAATTGAATCGCCAGACAAGACACCATGAAAATTGAACTCCAAAACTACCAAATCAAGGGATTAGATCCATCATCTCTTAAAAAGAACTAACATAATAGGAACAACTAATCTCGATAAAAATCCAGTTTCCACACAACCCTCTTTTTTACAAACTCCAAAGGCAAGGCATACATATGTTACGTATGATGATGATGATAATGAATTATATGAGCATAAAACGGCAAAGAAACTTATTCGACTTTCTACCCTACTCAGAAGTGACATATCCCATTTAACTAACAAATCATTTTATTTACAAACAAAAACCCAAAATAGGAAAACTCATTTAATTATCTCATTAATCGCCCACCTTCATTTAATTATTCTAAATAATCATTAATCACTAATTTGCTTCAAAACCAAAAAAGCTATTCTAAATATTAGAAGCTTTGGGTGGGAGGAATCTTTTAGATTCTTAATTATTAAGAGAGGAAGGAAGAGATTTTATTTTTGCGATCTTTTTTTTTCTCCCATTATTCATCCATGGTTGTGCAAGACTCTCTCTCACCTAATTGCCCTCCGATGAACTTGTTTCCACGAGGTTACTTCAAGAATCGATCCATTTATGCGTGTAAGTGATCCACGTTCTTTGTTTTTTTGTTCAAAGTGTGTTCCAAATTTAATTTTTTGTTCATTTCGGTTTTAGAGGATAGTAAGATTTATGTTGTTTCTAATCCTCTTGTTGTTTGCCAAATCTCGTGTTCCCAATTCTCTATATCTCGATTTAGGCGAGAGAAATGAGTTGTTCGTGGTTGTTGACACCAAGTCCAAAATTATCATCCCCGATAAGTACCTCACCCGAATTCAAAGATAAAGTCTATTGGGCTTGATGAAAAAAAAGGGCCATGTTGAGATGCTAGCATTTTGTTTCTGAGATATTGCCTCGATTCTACAAAAGCGCACGACTGCTGATGTTTAACATATGTGGGTAAATGTGGTCTATTGGCTTGATGTATTATAGCAACCAATCATGTGTTTGTGATTTAGGATGCTAATTTACATCATTGGGCTTCTCCCAATGATGAAATTGATCCGAGGGTTGAAATTGTGTTTCAAACTTGTCGCTTTTATTTTGAAAAACGAGAAAATTGACCGACTTGATGAATAAAATTGGTGTTTTTAAGTTTGCATATGTGGGTAAATATGGTCCGATTGTTCCGGTGGTTTTGCATATGTTGATGTATTATAGAACCAATCATGTGTTTGTGATTTAGATGTTTTTACATCATTAATGAAAATGATGAAATTGTTCAGGTTGAAATTGTGTTTCAAACTTGCTTTTCGTTTGAAAACCGAGAAAATTTTTGATGAATAAAATTGGTGTTTCGGGTTGCATATGTGGGTAAATGTGGTCCGATTGTTCGGTGGTTTTGCATATGTTGATGTATTATAGCAACCAATCATGTGTTTGTGATTTAGGATACATCATCGGGCTTCTCCCAATGATGAAATTGTTCTCGAGGTTGAAATTGTGTTTCAAACTTCTTTGCTTCGCTTTTGGCCCTTGACAAAAAAATGATGAATAAAATTGGTGTTTCGGTTTGCATATGTGGGTAAATGTGGTCCCGATTGTTATGGTTTTGCATATGTTGATGTATTATAAACCAATCAAATCTTAATTTACATCATTGGGCTTTGAAATTGTTCAGGGTTTTGTGTTTCAAACTTTCTTTTTCGCTTTGAAACCGAGAAAATTGACCCGAAAATAAAATTGGTGTTTCGTTGCAATGTGGGTAAATTGGGTCCGATTGTTCATTTTTGCATATGTTGATGTATTATAGCAACCAATCATGTGTTTGTGATTTAGGATGTTTACTTACACATCATTGGGCTCCCAATGATGAAATTGTTCTCGAGGGTTGAAATTGTGTTTCAAACTTGCTGCTTTTTGAAAATCATTTTCCCTAAAATGATGAATAAAATTGGTGTTTCGTCCATGTGGGTAAATGTGGTCCGATTGTTTTTTGCATATGTTGATGTATTATAGCAACCAATCATGTGTTTGTGATTTAGGATGTTAATTTACATCATTGGGCTTCCCCAATGATGAAATTGTTCTGAGGTTGAAATTGTGTTTCAAACTTGTTGCTTCGCTTTGAAAAACCGAAAAATTGACCCGACTCCCCTAAAATGATGAATAAAATTGGTGTTTCGTTGCATATGTGGGTAAATGTGGTCCGATTGTTCGTGGTTTTGCATATGTTGATGTATTATAGCAACCAATCATGTGTTTGTGATTTAGGATCAATTTACATCATTGGGCTTCTCCCAATGATGAAATTGTTCTCGGGGTTGAAATTGTGTTTCAAACTTGTTTGACCCGACTCCCTAAAATGATGAATAAAATTGGTGTTTCGAGATGTGTGGGTAAATTTGGTCCAGTTTTGCATATGTTGATGTATTATAGCAACCAATCATGTGTTTGTGATTTAGGATGTTAATTTACATCATTGGGCCTCCCAATGATGAAAAAATGCCCAAGGGCCTTATGAATTCAATAAAAACATTGGATTCAATAAAGCCATTCATTTCATCTTGATTGCAAAATACAAACCAAAAAGGAACCTTAATGTTTAATACTTTTATCTACTTCTATGTTTATGCAAAATTCACCAAAATGTACAAAAAGTTTGCCTTATTACACCAACGCATTCTACACCCCTAATACCCTAAATCCTCATAAGTTTGAAAAACTCCCACTCCATTGAAAATATTCTATGCATTCTTTTTTCAACCTCAAATTATCGTAGTAATCCTTGATAACTTCGCTCTTTGCCCACGAGTATCTTAAAATTGTTGTCTCAAAGATCTCTATGCAACAACTCGCAAACTAAAAACACTTTGTTAAGAGTAATCAGATCTAGTTGTTCAAATGATTTAGCCATTTGCATAGTTAGTTCGAAACCTGCTTTAATGCCTTCTTCTTCATATCCTAAATGCTTGAATTGATGCAAAGTATCCTAAATCCTTAATGTTAGAATCGAGAGTTGGGTTTGTTAAATCACGTTTAATGTTGTAGCCATCAGATTGAGCTATAGCTCAACCGGATCATTGTCCTAAATGTGTGGTTTGGCATTGTCTTCTTTGGATGAAAATTTGTTTGCTTGCATTTTCAGCCACTTCTTTAAGATAATCAAAAAATAGAAACCAACATGTATGTTTAGGATACTTGCTCTATTTAGAACATTTTAATTGCAAGACAACCAACTATGTTGATGATACTCATTTAGAGACTAAATGATGAAATATAATCGATAGTCTATGGTGTACCATAATGCCAAAACGGATTCAATATTCTTTGTCTCCATAGTGCATCTCTCACACTTCAACTGAATGGAAACATCCCTATCTTTCCATCAAACATAAGTGTACCATCATTTGCATATAAGGGCCTCCCAATAGCACAAATGAACATAACCTTTGAGATAAATCTCTTGCCTTGCAACTCCCATGCAAGGTTCGGTTCAAAACTATCATCTGTGAGTTGTTTTTGTGATATAAAACCACTTTTCATCTATGTGGATGACATTGTGCATCTTTATTAAACCCGATGATGTTGCTTTCTCTGCCTACAACGCAATCTTATTTTGATCTCGAGTGATGGCTTGATGGCATTTGTATGTGCTTTGATTTGGCCTTCCTTAATCCATCTTCCAACCCCAACCGATTCAGAGGAAGGTAGCAGATGGTGGCGGACAAACAACGAGTTCCCAGTTCTAGATGAAATAATATGCGGTGCTTACCTTGATCCAAATTTTTTTTTGCAGATCCAGGCAATCCCACAAATACACATCATTCCACGCTTAGGTAACAAAAGAGAAATAATCTTGTTTTTTTCTTCTTCATAAAAATGGATTCTAAGTTTGAGCAATGGTCAATAAATCTGCGTTTATATGTTGTGGTAGGTTTGAAGATGGGATGTATTTATGACATATAAACAGGTGGTTGGAAGATTTGAAGGTGTAAATTTATTGTTAATGGGTGTAATAAAAATGTGTAATTGGGGGGGAAACTTTGGTGTAATAGTTTTTGGGAAAAATTGTATTCTCGATTTCATTTTTTAACTTTTTCTTGCTCATTGTAGATTTTTAATGTTGCAGAGGGAAAAAATTTGAATTAGCTTTTAGAAATTAACGGTGAATAAAAGAAACTTTTTCATTTGATTTTCCATTTAGTTTTTATCACTATTCCACTATTCCAATAAATCGCACACTTGCTTTCTTACGCACGCACTGTGCACGTGCGTATGCTCTCTCACACAGTAAGTATAAATCCATGAAAAAAAGGGAGATGATTTATACATGACAAAAGACTGCAATAAATATAAAAGTGTGCTCATCTTGAAGAAAATTGAAAATTACCAAAAAATAAATTCAAGGACACTAAAATTAAATTGGATTCTCTTTTGTAAATTAATGTAAATTTCTCTCCTAATTTGTTATACCAACTGCCTCATTGTGTGATTAATAAATGTAAACTATTGAAATGGGAGTAGAAGATTCATTCCAATAACTATTGAATTTATATATTAACTCTTTATTACTATCAAACTCTAAAACTGCTACTAAACACTGAAAATCTCTAAAAACTGCTACCAACAAAACTCTAACTTAATAAAACCATAGAAAAATATTCTTTAAAAAAAAAAACTCATAACCTTAAACCCTTCATCACTAAAACCTCAATAAATCCGAACTCATCAGTTTGCTCTCTCAACATGGCACATAAATACAGATTCCAAATCCGGTGGGTTAAAGAACTCCCTCACTCCATTAAAATGGCACGTCGAGGTCGGGCGACGCTTCCTCGGCGGCGGCGGGCAGGGCAGCTTTTCCGGTATTCTCGACTCACGCGCCGTCGGTGTTGTGGAACGCGCGTCGTCGTCTTCGCCGCAATCGTCTCTGGCCTTTGTGGAAATCGGTTTTAACGGAGCCCTAATTGCAATTCCGGCGATAACCCATTTCTTGCCTTCTGAATCTTTGCTTACATCATTCTTTGAAAAACCCATTTGGGAGAAATTTTGAAATTGATTGAGAGGGAATTAATTTTGGGTCACACACTCTTTTTTTTTTTTTTTTTTGGGGAAGGGAAAGGAGTTTTCTTTTGGGTAAATTAGAAGAATGAACTAAAAGAAGAAAGGGTCTCTTTTAGATGTGTTGTATTGATGGTATGAATTGAATCTCTTTGAAATTAAAGAGGAGTTTTGAGGAGTTTGAAGAAAGGGGGGAAGGCGGCAAAATGGAGAGATTTTATATATGAAGAGAGAGAAAAAATGAAAGATGAAAAGAGTTTAACCTAATAAGAGGTGGGAGTGGGGGTTCAAAGAGCTAAATTTGTATGGAAAATTGGAAATTGGAATTTTATATTATATGAGTGATGATTGGGGATGAGTGTGCGACGTCGTTTTGGGACTGGGGGAACATGAGCTGGGCCGTATACGCCTAAAGTTCTTGGGCTTCGCGTCTGGGCCCTTCTGTAACAATTATTCTTTTTTTTGTTCTCTCTAGCAACTATAAATAAAAGACAAATTTTTTTAAACAACGAGCAAAATAACTTACAGAGAATCATATCATATCATATCACATGTTATGTTAGAGATGTAAAATATTTTGACATCTAAGCAGCGTTCAAAATTCGAATTGATGATCAATTGTTTAGATCACTGATTAGCGATTTAATAGGCCCAAAATTTTAAATTAGACTGTAGGAGTAACAATAATTGATGAGATTTTAGTAGCATTACTTTTCTATCTAGTTGTTTGTGTAAAATATATTTATCTAGTGGTTAAAATAGTTGTTGGTGCAGCATCTACTCTCATCTTTTCGTTTGTTTGGAAAGCTATTTCGTTGCTGATTAAATTTTCATATTATTGTTTCCAACTTTAAATAAAGTAGTTTTCACTTTTATCGGAACGAGTGAATCTCTGATGAAACTTGTTCACATTATAAAATTTATATCATTACATTTAAATTAATATCATAATACTTATTAATTGATATCATTACAAATATAAATTGATAACATAACATAAAATGTCGTAGGTACTAATTTATAAGACTAATAATATAAATTTATAAATGTAATGATATAAATTTTATAATATAAACAAGTTTCACGAGAGAGTTATGTTATACCAAACAGCAATTCGCCAGGTTGTTATGTCAACCACGGCTCAATTCAACTTTTATTCTTTTTCCATTTTATTATGATTCTGATTATATAATAAATGATCAGATCGGACTAAATCGGATTCCAAATAGAATCGAAACTGGACTAAACATCTAACTTCGGGCTCTCAGCATCCAGGCAAGTCATACAAAAACAAAACTGTATAATTAAAATACAATACGAAATAAAACAAAATAAAAAAAATTGAAATAAGAAAAGATCTTCAAGCATATCACTGATACTGTCTTAGTTGAAAAGAAAAGTATAAAATATTGCATCATTAGGTGAAGGGAGCTGTAAATATACAGTTGTTTCGTTTTTATAAGCATTATGCATAGTATAACAATATTAATATATACACCACATATAAAATTTTGAAATAAGAAAAAATATTTAAGTATATCGGTGATATTATCTTAGTTGAAAAGAAAAATATAAAATGGTGTACCATTAGGTGAAGGGGAGGTGTAATTGTTAATAAGAGCAGCCGACGGAGTAGATGGTTGACGGCGGAGCAAGTGGTGGGGCCGATGGGCGGCGCCACCGTGTACTAAGATGGGAGCAATATATAATGATATGACAATGCGCCAAGTAGGCATTTAGTCTGCTAGTGGGCTGGATTCTTTGAACCCATCATGCCTTGCTTCTAATATGGGCCCTTAAACAGGGCCCACATTAATGTTTTTGTTTATTTTTCTTATTCAGAAAAAACACAAGTGAATTGTGCATGCTGCTGCCAGCGGATATTAGAAAATGACCCAAACATTAGTTAATTACGATTTACATCCCCATATATTAAAAAAGTGGCACGTTTCACCCCTCAACTGCTAGGCTATGGGACGAACAGTGTTGGATTTTTTTGAAACTAAAGTTGAATATAAATACATTGAAGAATGTAATTAAAGAAAAAAATGGATAATATTATTCTGACTTGGGCTGGAAGTGATATCCAAAGTTCAAGTAGTCAAGGTCTGTCTCACTTCGGATAAATTGCTAGAGAATTTTTAGAATTTCATTGTACAACTATTGCTTTGCTCTGTCACTTTTCGGAAATGGATCCCCTATTATACAACACGGTGTTGTGCAGCAGGGGAACCGTTGAATTACACACATACACACATACCCATACGAATGTGTGTGATCCAACAATTCTCTTACTGAACACCGTGCTGTACAACAGGAGATCTGTTTCCATCATTTTTCACATGGGGTGCACTTGACTAGATAGTATTAATATCATAAATTTTGATTAACCATTTATTATACTTTTCAATTTTGCTATTTGTTCAATATTTCTTCATGTCTATGATTTCTATTCAATTCAAGCGTCATAAGATCTTCGCTATAGGCTACCATAGCAAAGTCACCTCATGTTTTGAAAGTATTAGGTTTATTCATCAGATACTTGAATGATTCACCTCAACATCAGTAATTTCATACACACTGACATGCTTATTTGCCACTCAATAGAAAAAGGACATAAGCATATGTCTTTTATTTTTACTTCATTCTTGATCTTTTTAATTACAAATGGGCTATTGAGACATAATAGGATTGTAAAAAAAAAAAAAAAAAATGGTATAGTGTAATTAATTGATTATCACATCAAGGAAAATAAAAGTGTAATATCCAAAAAGTAAAATCAAGAGAAAAATAAGTATTATGGAAAACAAAAACATACTTTATTTCCAATTAGAAAAATTCACCGTTGGCAACTAGAATAGGAAATAAAAACAAAAACAAAAAGAAATGGGGTCAAAATCGGAAGTGGGTCGCCGCCCCAAAACCCTAAAGCAGTCAAGACATCACACGGCTCAACAATGTGACATTCCGCCAATGGGAATTTCGGATTACGGCTTTAAGAATTTGACAGATTTTTAACAAGATCAAATCTAGTATGAAAATTTTCATACATAAAAAAAAAAATTAATTTACAATTAAATTTTATAATTGTTGTAAATAAAACAAAATTGAGTGGATTCATGATTCACTCGGCCCAAATTATTTATGATTCAATTTTACTAGAATAGATCATAATTTAATTTTCATTATTTAATATTTAGGGTGTAGATAATTGATTTAGGACAATTTTATTGATTTTCATACATGAAAATTTTCACACTGGACATACTCTTTTAACAATGAACTCATTTGGGTAACTTTTAAATCGAAGTACAACCTCATATAAAATTTCTTCCCACTACTCCCTTCAATTTTACCTATAGAATTTAATCACTCGACCCAAATAATTTATGGTTCACCCGGCCCAAATATGGCATAACTTAAGTTTCATTATTTAGTGTTTAAGGTGTAGATGATTGATTTAAGACAATTTTATAGATTTTCATACATTAAAATTTTCACAATACAACTTTCATTTCATACTCACTTGGACATTTATTATTTACACGATATTTTATATTAAGAGTTATTTATTAATATTTGAGGTGATAAAATAATTTTTAGGTAGATGAGAGAATATAATTATTTTTATTGTGTATAAAAATAATGATATGAGATGTAATTTTTGAGATGTTGGAAGAATATATATAATTGTAAAAAGCAATGTTGATTTATTATCATTTATGGAAGAGAAAAATAAGTATGAGACGATTAAAATAAAAAATGTTTGATTGAGTATGAGACGGGGGGAGTACCATTTCTCATAACATTAAACAATCTCCCAAAATCATTTAAAAAATAAACATAAATAGCCTATATATACGGTTTTGATCATATGTCCGCAGATGGACATCAATTTATATTCACACCGCTTACGTGACTCGCCAACTAAGTTGAAGACCCCACCATCATTTAATTATATTTCAAATTTACCCTATTTTTTAACTAAGTCAATTAATTATATTTGCCATAAAATCTCTTCGCCTAAATTAAGCCAATTGAAACCTATTTGCCATAAAGTTTATTCTTCTAAAACTAATTTTGTAGAAGTGGTGGCGGTAAACCCTATGATATCTTCAACAAAATTGTATTCACACACTTTTAATTAGTCTCTTTATTTTATTTTTACTTATAACAAACAGATCTTATATTTTCATTCCTTTATATGCTCATATTATATCCATACACTTTTATTTAATTCATAAATTTGATGAAAAATGTTTGATTATTGCTTAGTAAACCTATAAAATTTTAAGGAAGCACAAAACCTTGACACATAAAAATATTTCTAGACATGTAGAGTTACCTTTAAAACAGCAGTGGTTACTGAATTGTTGAATGAAGAACGAAATAAAGCATCACACCCCAAAAAAGCATATTAGAGGGATAAAAGAAGATGGTGATTGCAGTTATCCATACAAGGGGCGGCAGAAGATGACATTGATATTTTGTTTTGGTCGGTTTTTTTAATCAGAAATGTTGCTTTTATGATAAAACTGCTACTGTTCAAGGGGTCCAACTCCATACGTATTGTTTCATAGAAGCAAAAATTAAATAAAAGTGCACCTATTATATTTAATTAAAAAAAGACATTTTCCTAACGGAGAGGTAAGTTGATAACAATTAGAATTGCAAGTGGTTTAGTATGTTGAATTTTGTTTAGCCGTCACATACCGATTTAGGCATGCGTGGCCACATCCTAGTTTCCTAATTATTTCCTTGAGTTGATTTTTTGATAAATTAAGTTTTTACGTTCTGTTTGTTTCAGATCTATTTCCCGACATACTGTTTAAAGAATATATTGGTGGATTTTACACAGAATCATACAGTTCATACTCTATGATCGATAATATATTAATGTTTTTTTTATAATTACGACCACCCTTGACTGTATTACACATGGAAATGGCTGCTAGCTCTTCAACTAACGCGATTAGTAAATGTTGGGGTACTTTTAGTTTACAAATTTGGTTAGAATATTTTAAATAGGCTAAACTTGAAATAAATTTTGTAGCATATCCAATATCTAGATGGGTTGAAAATCTTCATTATTTAATTTTAAATGAAGTTGTTTAATTACTGTCATTCGGCATGCTAAAATTGAAATTCTTATATGGGAATCATAATATATAAAATGCTGCATCAGCAAAGCATTAACTAACCTGATTGAGGCCCGGCATGAAAGGAACTAGGAGGAGTCGCATTTTGACCCCTTCTCCTTACGCCTCTTAATTGTACAGCAGCCTAATGTTTGGCTCAGAAAAATACAGAATATAACTGAAATTGTTATTTTAAACTTTATTTACATTTTATAGATGCTGCAACAAATACAATATGTACAATGATCTACGAATTATAACATATTCCTATGTCTATGTTTTTTATAAATTAGAAATTACGGAAAGTCATTCATATAGTAAATACAAATGTCGAATTTGTAAGCATAATCAATTTTAAACATTGGGGAAGCTGTCTTTGCAAGTTGTAAATTTTTTTCCTACATATATTTATGTGGGTGTATAGTATTTACTATTGCACACGCATTTATATGAGAAGATCAGTAAAAGATTGAACTAAAAAAGAAGGAAGAAACTTTTATATATAATATATCCCTCCCTTGTAATAGTGTCAGTCATTATTAGTACCATAAAATATCTAAAGAATACGTGGACTGACAATCTGACAACACATTACAGTTAACTCATTAAAAAGTAAGATTCCTTGCAGCACTCCATATGATGTGTTCTTATCTAACATAAAGAAAATCTTAACACTCTTAATCATCATCTTAGAATATAACTTTTGGCAGCTTCTATAAATGAGCTGGATTAACCATGTGTAAATTGCAATCTACCTAAATTTACAGAAACGAACTCCCAAATATAGCAAAATTCATAGTTAGCTACAGTTTTTTTTTTTTTTGGTACCTGATTTCTAAAGTTTTGAAGTGATCAAATTACTCTAGCAAAGAATAGAGCTAAAAATTGGCTTATTCATAATGATCTTTGCTATAAACAGCAAAAATGAAGGCCAAAATAATGTCAAAATAAAATGTAATAATCTGCCAACTAAGCACTGTCCCAGTGAAAATTAACTCCTAAAAGAGCCCTGGCTTTTTGTTATTGTAAGCAGCATCAGCAATAAGTGGTGTGAAAATAATTGATTCTATTTTAGAGTAATTACGTCATAACTCACTAGGACCATTGTCAATCTCTAGCCAACTCAGAAATAATAGCACAAGTGAAGTGGCATTTTTTTCAGCTTTTGCCAACTTTACCAACGTTTCAATCAAAACATTATTGCTTACATCTACCTAAATGCTCGATCATAACTTTAAACTACCTCTATTTATACCTAGTATGATAAAAAAACTGCGTATAAAAACTAGAATGCAAGTATACTCACCTGTAAAAGTACATAATTCCGCCATTCGTAGATTCAAAGTGGTGCACCGGAGATGGCAGCTGTAGATATTTCAGCACCTGTATGCGAAACAGTGAGTATTTGTTTTATGATCTTTAATATAATATAGATCGTTATAATCTAGTTGGTATGTAAGAATTTAAGATCTAATGTTTAGAGGGATTTCTCCAATTTCAAATATACGTGAAGTAAACATATGATCGTATAATCATCAGACAATTGATCACTTTATTAATAGTACTTTAGAAGCTGATCAGTTCTGCATGATTTAATCATTTAGTACATGATGATTCAATATGAGACACATGTGATCTGTGTTACAAGAACTTAGAACTGTGTTTTACACTTTTACTATGCATTTCTTAGCATCAAAACGTTAACTTATATTATGCTTCTGATGTCTACTATATGATCGTAATAGGAAATTGCTACTAATAGACTATTTCTGATCCAAATTATATTTACAAAAGATCAGCTGTTGCTTGTTTTACTTTGTTTGCAAAGCAAGATGACATCAACCTATCGTATGAACCAAATCTCAAATCTCAACGAGCATAGTAGGAAAAAAGTGGAATATACCAAAAAACAATAAAACTGGAATATACATATTGGATCCCGAACAAAGGGTATATGACTTACAGTTTTCAAGCAAAGATGTCATTTCTTTTACTTTTCTCATTATCCCAATCAGGAAACCTTGTGATTCACTAGTTGATCCACTCTGTTTTTACAACCTTATTGAGCAGATTCAAACAGAATAATTATATCATTAGGTTCCAAAAAAAGCATGATAACGTAGAGAGATAAAAGTCGAGTGGTTTTCAAGAATTAGTGAGCCCAGTATCATGTAAGATTTAAAATGGAACATAAAAAGTGACTCAATAGAAATAAACAAGAGACTTGCTTCCAAACTAAAACTTGTTGATAATGTGTTCAATCCTACTCTTCCAATAGTAACTAGTAAGTATGCTGCCATTTAATTTTTTATGCATCCTCGTAAGTTTAAATTAAGTAGCTGTAATAACTTTTGTGGCAGAGAGAGGAGCAAGGTGGAGACCTAGTGGATCAAGCTACCAGCATTTTAATTAGTAAACTTCCCAATGAAGAGCAAATTGAAGCTCAAACACATGATGGACATTCTATGGTTGAGGGGATAATTTTTTAACAGCACCCTCGATTGGTGAGGTTCATTGTGAAGTAAACAACAGTTCACCAGATAACAGTATGGTGATCGAAAAGCCAGTTCAAACCATGAAAGATGAGACTGATATTGTTCCCCTTGGAAAGCCCAAATCAGATGATCAACCAACAGCAAAAGCAGGGGATGTGGAACCAATAGAAGAGGATATTTTAGAATATCCTAAGAGTGGAAATATCTTAGATAATCCTGCAGAATCCTTGCATGTAGCCCCTGAAAATATGGAAGAATCTATATTAGGCCAAGAGAAAATCATAAAAAGTTTTCCAGAAGATCAGAGCACAAACAGAACTCTGAATGAGAATGCCGGAGGAGAAACAGAGGAAAAATCAATAGATGCAGTAGACACACAGGAGGAAATTCTTGAGGTACGTATTGTGGGTGTGTTTGCTAAACATAATTGTGTTATGATATATGGACTGATTTCATCAAAAACTATGTCTTGTATGTTGTACTGATTTTTCGCTTATAAAAGTACTAATACTGACTTTTGTAGCCTAATTTTGTGTGTTTATACAACTCATCTCGATGCATAATACACAGCACAAATTGACACAAATACAAACAGGACTCATTTTTTGTTAACTATCATCTTATTTACACATATTTGAGAAATAAATAGCTTCATTCTGAGAATAATACAGAGAACTGGAATTTTTGTATTTATGCAGAACGACTTATCCAATGTTTCAAATGAGGATGCTAAGGGAAACTCAACTGAGCATGAAGAACCAATGAATGTTGAATTCTGTGAAAATGAGAGTACAAATAGTACAGTGCCAAAGATAGAATCCAAACTAGAAAAGCCAGAAGATCACTTGCATGCAACTTCGGAGGATATTAACGCACCTGAGATAGAAACAAGAAGTTGTATTGAGGAGCAAAGTGTGACAACACATCCACAGGGAATCCTGGACGAAAAAACAGAAGACGAAGCAGTTGATGCAGCTGAAAAGGAGGGAACTATTGAGGTAAAATCAGAAACTTACTACTACTTTTAATAAAACTAGATTGATTATACATACGCAAGAAGTATTAAATGTATTCTTCAAAAGAAAATAAAAAATGCTCTCTCTAAACTGAATAGAATAGTGACCTTATTGTTCGTGTTGCAGAATGTTCCAACAGCTGTTTCAATTGAGGAGACAGAAGATGATTCATTGATCCAAGTTGGTGGCCCAAAAATGGAAATTGAGGATCGCTTGGAAAAGGACGCTGAGCAACCATCCCCGGTAGGAGATTTCACGGAGAATATTGTGACAGGTGAGGTCAAGATTGATGATAGAGCAGAACTGATTGAAGAGGAATTTAGAGAAAGTGTTTTGCTGAAGGAAGAAGTAAAGCAAGAGAAACCTTTAGAATCCTTACATGCAGTTGGACATCTTGCAGAAGATCCCGATTCCAAGCAAGAGGAATCATCCGTCACAGAAGTGCCAGAAGAACACATGGTAATAAGCCATGAAAATGTACCAGATGTTGCCAACTTGGCATCTGAAGTTGTTGAAGAAGAAAATAGTTGTGACAAGACGGTTACAGAGGAAACAGCAGGGCTGGATGATGGCTCCACCATGATACCAGCAAATGAGACTCTACCAGAAACAGGTCCTAGAGGAGGCACAGAGGCAGAAGTGCAAGTTCAAGATGAGGTCAAGATTGATGATAGAGCAGAATTGCATAAAGAGGAAGATACAGAAAGTGCTTTGCTGAAGGATGAAGTGCAGAAAGAGAAGCCTTTAGAATCGTCACATGCAGAAACAACAAGTCTCCTCAAGGAGGAAAGCCTGACTGAAAATCCACAAGAAAATCTGTGTGAAGAGACAGAGGAGAAAACAATTGATGCTCTTTCAAATGAGGACAATAGCAAGGACTCATTAATTCAAGTGGATGCCAGAGACATGGAACAGGGTGCATATTTGGAAAAGGAGGACGCCAACCACGATGAGTCGATAAATTTGGTTGAACCCAAAATTGGCAATGAATGCAACGAAGACTTACATAATGCTTCTGAGGATCATAAAGCATCTGCTTCAAGTGAGGACATAGAGGCAGCTCCTTCTCATAAGGAGGAAAGCATAGTCATGATCGACAACACAATTGATCCAAATAACACAGAGGAGGCAACTCGTGAGGTACATGTAAGCATCATACTTAATATTTGGATTCTGTAGCCAGTTCATATTCGAACAATGATTCAACTATCTAAGAGAAGAATATGTATGGATAGAATTATTTTTCCCTTTAATCTAATCTTTAATGTCTTTTTTTTTTCCTGCTTGCTGTAGAATGTCACAACAGAAATTCAACATGTGCACACAGAAGAGAACTCAGTTACTCAAGTGGATTGCTCACAAATTGAACAAGAGGAACATTTGGAAAGGGATGGTGAAAACTCATCCTGGACAGAAGCTCCAATTGAAGAAACCAAAGATGACGAGTCAAAAAATATCAAAGAACTAGAGGGAATAGATTCAATGAAAGCTGAATTGGAAAATGAGAAAGATACAGAAAGTATTTCAGTGAAGGAAGAAGCAGAGGTGGATAACCCTATTGACTCCTTGCCAATGGCTAATCAGGATATTGAAGCATCTGATTCAACTCAAGATACAAACAAGTGTATCATGGAACAACTCCCAACTGCAAATCCAGAAGAATTGTCAAGTGATCAAACAGAGAAAGAATCTGTTGATGCAGCTGAAGCGGAGGAAAGTCTTGAGGTAGAAATGATAACCATAAGATATTGTTAGTTTAATTGCCTCATAATTTCACATTATAGGATTAGAATCAAAGAAAAAGGAAAGTGAAAAACAATATACATTTTTTCTTTCTACAGGATATTGTATCAAATATTCCAGATGGAGAAAATGCAGATAATACTCCAATTGAAGAAGATTGCTCACAAGGGCCATCGTTGGAAGATGCTACAACGGATAACAACAATGCTGAGGAGCCGAGCATTGCACACGAGGCAAAACCAGAGGCTGAAAATGAGAAAATAACTGAGTGTACTTCGGTAAAGGAAGAAGTATCTACCGAGTCATCTGCTTTAGTTCAAGATGAAGAAACAAGTTCTCTGGAGGAGAAAAGCCAAACTACAAATCCTCGAGGAATCATGGATGATACCGAGGATAAAACCAATGGTGCAGTCGTTGCAGAGGAAGAAACTTCTGAGGATAAGGTTAGAATATAATCATACTTGTATATTAATGTGATTTATACATAATGTTATTTACAATATTCTGCAAAAAAAGTTTAAAAGTATTATTGATCTCTGTTCTACAAATTGAATAGATTTAATGAGTGTTTGAAGGTTCAGGAGAACATTGGAGAAACTACTCCAAACGAGGACATAGAAGAGAATTTGCAAGTCCAAGAAGATTATCCACAACTGGACCAGAAAATAGATTTGGAAAATGACAGTGAAAATACATCTTCGAGAGAAGTTCTGATAGGGGAGACCATAGAAGGTAGTTTGGATAATGAAGAAGCACAAGTGGAAAAGCCTTTGTTGCAAGTACCTACTGAGGATAAAGCATCCGAATCATGTCAAGAAACATATTCTATTGAAGAGAAAGTCCTAAGTGCCGATCCTGAAGAAATCCCATGTGACAAAACAGAGGAAACAACTGCGAATTCAGCTTACACTAAGGATGAAATTGAGTTGCAGAATGTTGAAAATGTTCCGAATGAGGGTAGTGATAACTCACAGACTGAAGTAGAAGGTCAACAAAAGACATCTTTGGAAGAAACTTCATTAGGGAACAACAATGATGCTGAGTCAACTGTCATATGTGATGCTAAAACAGATGAAAACATTGTGGAAGCTGACTTGTTAGGAAATGAGGAAAGCGTAGAATGTGCTTTGGTGAAGGAAGAAGGACCTCTTAAGTCCTTCCAGGAAGAAGCAGAGGAGGAGAAGCCTATTGACTCCTCACAAGCAGCTCGAGAGGAAATTAAAGCATCTGATTCAAGTCAAGAGACAAACTGTTATATCGAGGAAAAAACCCTACCTACATATCCACAAGAAATCTCAAGTGACAAAACAGAGAGAGAATCAATTGATGCCGTTAGCAAGACAGAAGAAAGTATTGAGGTAAGCGTGAAAGCTATAATGCTAGTTTAGTTTCTTGTAGTTAGCTTATTTGTCACATAAAGTAAACGGTTAGATTCACACAAAAAGGAAAACGAAGAATAAATTTCCTTTTTTCTGTTGATAAAATTTATTAAATTCTTATTCTTGCAACAGGATATCCCAGATGGGAATGATGCTGTTAATCCACCAATTGCAGAAGATGGCTCACAGAAGCCATATCTGAAAGAAGCTACAACCAGAAACGACGATGATGATGAGTCCACAGTTACAAAAGAGGCGAAACTTGTGAGTGAAAATGAGAAAGATATTGAAACTACGTTGGTAAAGGAAGAAGTATCTACTGAGTTACTGCAGGTGGCAGCTAAGGATACTGAAGTACTTGTCTTAGGTCAAGATAGAGAAACAAGTTCTCTAGAGGTCCAAAGTGCAACTACAAATCCTCAAGGGTTCATGGATGAAAACAAGGAGGATAAAACCAGTGATGCAACAGGTGCAGAGAAAGAGACTCCTGAGGATAAGGTAAGGATCATACTTGTATATTAATGGGATCATCACAACTCTACTCTATACATTGTATAAAATTGATATATTTTCTATAATTTGAATAGATTTTAAGAGTATTTGACATGCAACAGGATGTTGCAACTAGTCCATATGAAGACGTAGAAGAGAACTTGCCAGTTGAGGTAGATTGCAAACAAGTGGAGCAGAATGAAGATTTGGTAAATGTTAGCGAAAACACATCTTTGACAGAAGCTCTAACAGGGGACACTGGAGAAGGCAGTTTGGTGAAGGAAGAAGCACATGAGGAGAAGCATTCGGAGTCATTACAAGTAGCAACTGAGGATGTTCAAGCATCTAAATCATGTCAAGAAACAAGTTCTGTTGAGGAGAAAATACTAGTGGATGATTCACAAGAAATCTCATGTGACAGAATAGAGGAAAGGACTATTGATGCAGCATACATTAAAAAGGAAAACCTTGAGGTACATATTTAACTTTATTAATGCTGGCTTATTTAACTCGTGCATGAACAATGAATGGGTATGATCTGGAGAAAAAAATGAAGAAAAATTTTCTTCAGCGGAACAAAGTTCTTAAGTTTTATCTTGTTACAGGAAGTTGTACCAAAGATTTCAAATGCGAGTGATGAAGATAGCTCACCAATTCAAGTAGATGGCTTACAAAAGCCACCTCTGGAAGAAGCTTTGAATATCATACATGATGTTAACTTTGCAGAGGAAAGCAAAATAGAAGCTGACTTGTTTCAAAATGAGACAAAAACAGAATGTGGTTTGGTGAAGGAAGAAATGTCTGTGAAGTCCTTGCAGGTAGAAAATGAGGATATTAAACCAACTGCTTCAAGTGAAGATAGAGAAATAAGTCACCTAAAGGAGCAAGGCCTAACTACAGATCCCCAAGAAACTGTAGGTGACTACAGAGAGGGCAAAACAATTGATGTAACTGAGTTGAAGGACGAAGCTCTTGAGGATAAGGTCTGAAATTTAGCAGTATATCAACCTTTATTACAAACATAGAGTGAACTTTCTTGAAGAATGAATTTCTATATTATACATACATACACATAAAACACGAGTTTATTAACAGTGATTTTTACAAATTAAACAGGTTTAACAATTGTTTTGTATTTGCTACAGAGTGATGCAACTACTTCTATTGAAGACACTACAGAAAACTCATTAATCCAAGTTGACTGCATTCAACTGGAGAAGAATGAAACTTTGGAGAAGGCTAGTGAAAGCACATCCTTAACAGAAGCTCCGACAGAGGACACCATAGAAAATATTTTGGTTAAGGAAAAAGAAGATGAAGAGGACCATCATATTGAGACATTGCAAGTGGCTACTGAGGATATGAAAGAATCAGCTTCATGTCAAGAAACCAGTTCTATTGAGGAGAAAATCCTAACTGGCGATTCACAAGAAATCTCATGTGATAAAAGAGAGGAAAAAACTACCGATTCAGCTTACACAGAAAAGGAAAGTTTTGAGGTACGTGTGAAATCATTCTCTCAGTCCAACTCTATTTCTTTAGCTAATTAGCACATTCATGAATAATAAATGGTTAACTCCTGAAAGGAAAGAAAATGATAATAATTTCTCTTCTTTAATTATCTTGCTACAGGATGTTGCGACAAATGTTCCAAGTGGGGATAGTGAAGATAGCTCGCCAATTGAAGGTGATGGCTCACAAAAGCCATCTTTGGAAGAAGCTTCGACAGAGAACACCAGTGATCATGAGTCAACTATCCAACATGATGCCAAATCTGCAGATAACTTGTCCGAAAATGAGAAAAACGTAGAATGTGATTTAACAAAGGAAGAAACACCTGTTAAGTCATTGGAGGTAGAAAATGAGGATACTAAAGCAACCACTTCAAATCAAGATAGAGAAACAGGTCATATGGAGGAGCAAGGCTTAATTACAAATCCCCAGGGAATCGTGGGCAACCACACAGAGGACAAAGTAATTGATGTTACTGACATTAAGGAAGTAACTCATGAGGGCAAGGTGAGAATTGTGGTAGTAAATTAACTTATATCTACAAGAATAAAGGAATTTACAAAAAGAATTTCCTACAAATTATACAGATTTTAAGAAGCGGTTTATTTTCGTTGCAGAACTATGCAACTATTTCATATGAGGACACTACAGAAAACTCATCAGTCCAAGTAGATTGCTCACAACTGGAACAGAATGAACATTCAGAGAAGGAAAATGAAATCACACCTTTAACAGAAGCTCTGGCAACGGACACCACAGAAATTACTTTGGTTAAGGAAGAAGCACAAAATGAGGATCATACCGAGTCCTTGAAAGTAGCTACTGAGGATATTATTAAAGCATTTTCTCCCTGTCAAGACAATGAAACAAGTTCTACCGAGGAGCAAGTCCTAATCATAGATCCAGAAGATATTTCAAGAGATAAGATAATTGAGAAGACTATTGATGCAAGTGACAATGAGAAAAGCACTGAGGTTCAGGTAAAATCATACAATTAATCGAACTCTATTACTCTTAGCTTGTTTAGCACATATCTGAAGAGTTTACATCAATAAATACATACTATGGAATAACGCAAAAATAAACCCAGTTGAGAAAATGAAGAGAACTTACCGACGGAGAAGATAGCTCACAAAAATCATCTTTGAAAGAATCTTCAATAGGAAAACCAATTATGCCGAAACTCTCTTACATCTCATTTAGTAAAAGCTGCCTTGTTTGAAAAAATAGACATTTTCCTAACGGAGAGGTAAGTTGATAACAATTAGAATTGCAAGTGGTTTAGCATGTTGAATTTTGTTTAGCCGTCACATACCGATTTAGGCATGCGTGGCCACATCCTAGTTTCCTAATTATTTCCTTGAGTTGATTTTTTGATAAATTAAGTTTTTACGTTCTGTTTGTTTCAGATCTATTTCCCGACATACTGTTTAAAGAATATATTGGTGGATTTTACACAGAATTATACAGTTCATACTCTATGATCGATAATATATTAATGTTTTTTTTTATAATTACGACCACCCTTGACTGTATTACACATGGAAATGGCTGCTAGCTCTTCAACTAACGCGATTAGTAAATGTTGGGGTACTTTTAGTTTACAAATTTGGTTAGAATATTTTAAATAGGCTAAACTTGAAATAAATTTTGTAGCATATCCAATATCTAGATGGGTTGAAAATCTTCATTATTTAATTTTAAATGAAGTTGTTTAATTACTGTCATTCGGCATGCTAAAATTGAAATTCTTATATGGGAATCATAATATATAAAATGCTGCATCAGCAAAGCATTAACTAACCTGATTGAGGCCCGGCATGAAAGGAACTAGGAGGAGTCGCATTTTGACCCCTTCTCCTTACGCCTCTTAATTGTACAGCAGCCTAATGTTTGACTCAGAAAAATACAGAATATAACTGAAATTGTTATTTTAAACTTTATTTACATTTTATAGATGCTGCAACAAATACAATATGTACAATGATCTACGAATTATAACATATTCCTTTGTCTATGTTTTTTATAAATTAGAAATTACGGAAAGTCATTCATATAGTAAATACAAATGTCGAATTTGTATCCAAGCATAATCAATTTTAAACATTGGGGAAGCTGTCTTTGCAAGTTGTAAATTTTTTTCCTACATATATTTATGTGGGTGTATAGTATTTACTATTGCACACGCATTTATATGAGAAGATCAGTAAAAGATTGAACTAAAAAAGAAGGAAGAAACTTTTATATATAATATACCCCTCCCTTGTAATAGTGTCAGTCATTATTAGTACCATAAAATATCTAAAGAATACGTGGACTGACAATCTGACAACACATTACAGTTAACTCATTAAAAAGTAAGATTCCTTGCAGCACTCCATATGATGTGTTCTTATCTAACATAAAGAAAATCTTAACACTCTTAATCATCATCTTAGAATATAACTTTTGGCTGCTTCAATAAATGAGCTGGATTAACCATGTGTAAATTGCAATCTACCTAAATTTACAGAAACGAACTCCCAAATATAGCAAAATTCATAGTTAGCTACAGTTTTTTTTTTTTTTGGTACCTGATTTCTAAAGTTTTGAAGTGATCAAATTACTCTAGCAAAGAATAGAGCTAAAAATTGGCTTATTCATAATGATCTTTGCTATAAACAGCAAAAATGAAGGCCAAAATAATGTCAAAATAAAATGTAATAATCTGCCAACTAAGCACTGTCCCAGTGAAAACTAACTCCTAAAAGAGCCCTGGCTTTTTGTTATTGTAAGCAGCATCAGCAATAAGTGTGGTGTGAAAATAATTGATTCTATTTTAGAGTAATTACGTCATAACTCACTAGGACCATTGTCAATCTCTAGCCAACTCAGAAATAATAGCACAAGTGAAGTGGCATTTTTTTTCAGCTTTTGCCAACTTTACCAACGTTTCAATCAAAACATTATTGCTTACATCTACCTAAATGCTCGATCATAACTTTAAACTACCTCTATTTATACCTAGTATGATAAAAAAAACTGCGTATAAAAACTAGAATGCAAGTATACTCACCTGTAAAAGTACATAATTCCGCCATTCGTAGATTCAAAGTGGTGCACCGGAGATGGCAGCTGTAGATATTTCAGCACCTGTATGCGAAACAGTGAGTATTTGTTTTATGATCTTTAATATAATATAGATCGTTATAATCTAGTTGGTATGTAAGAATTTAAGATCTAATGTTTAGAGGGATTTCTCCAATTTCAAATATACGTGAAGTAAACATATGATCGTATAATCATCAGACAATTGATCACTTTATTAATAGTACTTTAGAAGCTGATCAGTTCTGCATGATTTAATCATTTAGTACATGATGATTCAATATGAGACACATGTGATCTGTGTTACAAGAACTTAGAACTGTGTTTTACACTTTTACTATGCATTTCTTAGCATCAAAACGTTAACTTATATTATGCTTCTGATGTCTACTATATGATCGTAATAGGAAATTGCTACTAATAGACTATTTCTGATCCAAATTATATTTACAAAAGATCAGCTGTTGCTTGTTTTACTTTGTTTGCAAAGCAAGATGACATCAACCTATCGTATGAACCAAATCTCAAATCTCAACGAGCATAGTAGGAAAAAAGTGGAATATACCAAAAACAATAAAACTGGAATATACATATTGGATCCCGAACAAAGGGTATATGACTTACAGTTTTCAAGCAAAGATGTCATTTCTTTTACTTTTCTCATTATCCCAATCAGGAAACCTTGTGATTCACTAGTTGATCCACTCTGTTTTTACAACCTTATTGAGCAGATTCAAACAGAATAATTAGATCATTAGGTTCCAAAAAAAGCATGATATCGTAGAGAGATAAAAGTCGAGTGGTTTTCAAGAATTAGTGAGCCCAGGATCATGTAAGATTTAAAATGGAACATAAAAAGTGACTCAATAGAAATAAACAAGAGACTTGCTTCCAAACTAAAACTTGTTGATAATGTGTTCAATCCTACTCTTCCAATAGTAACTAGTAAGTATGCTGCCATTTAATTTTTTATGCATCCTCGTAAGTTTAAATTAAGTAGCTGTAATAACTTTTGTGGCAGAGAGAGGAGCAAGGTGGAGACCTAGTGGATCAAGCTACCAGCATTTTAATTAGTAAACTTCCCAATGAAGAGCAAATTGAAGCTCAAACACATGATGGACATTCTATGGTTGAGGGGGATAATTTTTTAACAGCACCCTCGATTGGTGAGGTTCATTGTATGGTGATCGAAAAGCCAGTTCAAACCGTGAAAGATGAGACTGATATTGTTCCCCTTGGAAAGCCCAAATCAGATGATCAACCAACAGCAAAAGCAGGGGATGTGGAACCAATAGAAGAGGATATTTTAGAATATCCTAAGAGTGGAAATATCTTAGATAATCCTGCAGAATCCTTGCATGTAGCCCCTGAAAATATTGAAGAATCTATATTAGGCCAAGAGAAAATCATAAAAAGTTTTCCAGAAGATCAGAGCACAAACAGAACTCTGAATGAGAATGCCGGAGGAGAAAAAGAGGAAAAATCAATAGATGCAGTAGACACACAGGAGGAAATTCTTGAGGTACGTATTGTGGGTGTGTTTGCTAAACGTAATTGTGTTATGATACATGGACTGATTTCATCAAAAACTATGTCTCATATGTTGTACTGATTTTTCGCGCAATAAAAGTACTAATCCTGACTTTCATAGCCTAATTTTGTGTGTTTATACAACTCATCTCGATGCATAATACATAGCACAAATTGACACGAATACAAACAGGAGTCATTATATGAACTCATTTTTTGTTAACTATCATCTTATTTACACATATTTGAGAAATAAATAGCTTCATTCTGAGAATAATACAGAGAAAGTTCATTTTGTGTTTATGCAGAACGACTTTTCCAATGTTTCAAATGAGGATGTTAAAGGAAACTCAACTGAGCATGGAGAACCAAAGAATGTTGAATTCTGTGAAAATGAGAGTACAAAGAGTACAGTGCTAAAGATAGAATCCAAACTAGAAAAACCAGAAGATCATTTGCATGCAACTTCGGAGGATATTAACGCACCTGAGATAGAAACAAAAAGTTGTATTGAGGAGCAAAGTGTGACAACACATCCACAGGGAATCCTGGACGAAAAAACAGAAGACAAAGCAGTTGATGCAGCTGAAAGGGAGGGAACTATTGAGGTACAATCAGAAACTTACTACTACTTTTAATAAAACTAGATTGATTATACATATGCAAGAAGTATTAAATGTATTCTTCAAAAGAAAATAAAAATGCTCTCTCTAAACTGAATAAAATAGTGACCTTATTGTTCATGTTGCAGAATGTTCCAACAGTTGTTTCAATTGAGCAGACGCAAGATGATTCATTGATCCAAGTTGGTGGCCCAAAAATGGAAACTGAGGATCGCTTGGAAAAGGACGCTGAGCAACCATCCCCGGTAGGAGATTTCACGGAGAATATTGTGACAGATGAGGTCAAGATTGATGATAGAGCAGAACTGCTTGAAGAGGAATTTACAGAAAGTGTTTTGCTGGAGGAAGAAGTGAAGCAAGAGAAGGCTTTAGAATCCTTACATGCAGTCGGACATCTTGCAGAAGATCTCGATTCCAAGCAAGAGGAATCATCCGTCACAGAAGTGCCAGAAGTACACATGGTAATAAGCCATGAGAATGTACCAGATGTTGCCAACTTGGCATCTGAAGTTGTTGAAGAAGAAGATAGTTGTGGTGACAAGACGGTTACAAAGGAAACAGCAGCGCTGGATGATGGCTCCACCATGATACCAACAAATGAGACTCTACCAGAAACAGATCCTAGAGGAGGCACAGAGGCAGAAGTCCAAGTTCAAGATGAGGTCAAGATTGATGATAGAGCAGAATTGCTTGAAGAGGAAGATACAGAAAGTGTTTTGCTGAAGGATGAAGTGCAGAAAGAGAAGCCTTTAGAATCCTCACATGCAGAAACAACAAGTCTCCTAGAGGAGAAAAGCCTGACTGAAAATCCACAAGAAAATCTGTGTGAAGAGACAGAGGAGAAAATAATTGATGCTGTTTCAAATGAGGACAATAGCAAGGACTCATTAATTCAAGTGGATGCCAGAGAAATGGAACAGGGTGCATATTTGGAAAAGGAAGATGCCAACCATGATGAGTCAATAAATTTGGTTGAACCCAAAATTGGCAATGAATGCAATGAAGACTTACATAATGCTTCTGAGGATCATAAAGCATCTGCTTCAAGTGACGACATAGAGACAACTCCTTCTCATAAGGAGGAAAGCTTAGTCATGAGCGACAATACAATTGATCCAAATAACACAGAGGAGGCAACTCATGAGGTACATGTAAGCATCATACTTAATATATGGATTTTGTAGCTAGTTCATATTCGAACAATGATTCAACTATCTAAGAGAATGTATGGATTGAATTATTTTTCCCTTTAATATCTTTTCTTTTTTTTTCCTTGCTGTAGAATGTCACAACAGAAATTCAACATGTGCACACAGAAGAGAACTCAGTTACTCAAGTGGATTGCTCCCAAATTGAACAAGAGGAACATTTGGAAAAGGATGGTGAAAACTCATCCTGGACAGAAGCTCCAATTGAAGAAACCAAAGCTGACGAGTCAAAAAATAACAAAGAACTAGAGGGAATAGATTCAATGAAAGCTGAATTGACAAATGAGAAAGATACAGAAAGTATTTCAGTGAAGGAAGAAGCAGAGGTGGATAACCCTATTGACTCCTTGCCAATGGCTAATCAGGATATTATAGCATCTGATTCAACTCAAGATACAAAAAAATGTATCATGGAACAACTCCCATCTGCAAATCCAGAAGAATTGTCAAGTAATCAAACAGAAAAAGAATCTGTTGATGCAACTGAAGCAGAGGAAAGTCTTGAGGTAGAAATGATAACCATAAGATATTGTTAGTTTAATTGCCTCATAAGTTCACATTATAGGATTAGAATCAAAGAAAAAGGAAAGTGAAAAACAATATACATTTTTTCTTTCTACAGGATATTGTATCAAATATTCCAGATGGAGATAATGCAGATAATACTCCAATTGAAGAAGATGGCTCACAAGAGCCATCATTGGAAGATGCTACAACGGATAACAACAATGCTGAGGAGCCGAGCGTTGCACACGAGGCAAAACCTGTGGCTGAAAATGAGAAAATTACTGAGTGTACTTCGGTAAAGGAAGAAGTATCTATAGAGTCATCTTCTTTAGTTCAAGATGAAGAAACAAGTTCTCTGGAGGAGAAAAGCCAAACTACAAATCCTCGAGGAATCATGGATGATACCAAGGAGGATAAAACCAATGGTGCAATCGTTGCAGAGGAACAAACTTCTGAGGATAAGGTTAGAATATAATCATACTTGTATATTAATGTGGTTTATACATAATGTTATTTACAATATTCTGCAAAAAAAAGTTAAAAGTATTATCGATCTCTGTTCTACAAATTGAATAGATTTAATGAATGTTTGAAGGTTCAGGAGACCATTGGAGAAACTACTCCACATGAGGACATAAAAGAGAATTTGCAAGTCCAAGAAGATTATCCACAACTGGACCAGAAAATAGATTTGGAAAATGACAGTGAAAATACATCTTCGAAAGAAGTTCTGATAGGGGAGGCAGCAGAAGGTAGTTTGGATAACGAAGAAACACAAGTGGAGAAGCCTTTATTGCAAGTACCAACTGAGGATAAAGCATCCGAATCATGTCAAGAAGCATATTCTATTGAAGAGAAAGTCCTAAGTGCCGATCCTGAAGAAATCCCATGTGACAAAACAGAGGAAACAACTGTGGATTCAGTTTACACTAAGGATGAAATTGAGTTGCAGAATGTTGAAAATGTTCCGAATGAGGGTAGTGATAACTCACAGACTGAAGTAGAAGGTCAACAAAAGACATCTTTGGAAGAAACTTCAATAGGGAACAACAATGATGCTGAGTCAACTATCATATGCGATGCTAAATTTGCAGATGAAAACATTGTGAAAGCTGACTTGTTAGGAAATGAGGAAAGCATAGAATGGGCTTTGGTGAAGGAAGAAGTACCTCTTAAGTCCTTCCAGGAAGAAGCAGAGGAGGAGAAGCATATTGACTCCTCACAAGCAGCTCGAGAGGAAATTAAAGCATCTGATTCAAGTCAAGAGACAAACTGTTATATCGAGGAAAAAACCCTACCTACATATCCACAAGAAATCTCAAGTGACGAAACAGAGAGAGAATCAATTGATGCTGTTAGCAAGACAGAAGAACGTATTGAGGTAAACGTGAAAGCCATAATGCTAGTTTAGTTTCTCGTTGTTAGCTTATTTGTCACATAAAGTAAACGGTTAGATTCATTCAAAAAGGAAAATGAAGAATAAATTTCTTTTTTTCTGTTCATAAAATTTATTATATTCTTATTCTTGCAACAGGTTATACCAGATGGAGATGATGCTGTTAATACACCAATTCAAGAAGATGGCTCACAGAAGCTATATCTGAAAGAAGCTACAACCAGAAACGACGATGATGATGAGTCCACAGTTACAAAAGAGGCGAAACTTGTGAGTGAAAATGAGAAAGATATTGAAAGTACGTTGGTAAAGGAAGAAGTATCTACTGAGTTACTGCAGGTGGCAGCTAAGGATACTGAAGTAACTGTCGTAGGTCAAGATAGAGAAACAAGTTCTCTAGAGGTCCAAAGTGTAACTACAAATCCTCGAGGGTTAATGGATGAAACCAAGGAGGATAAAACCAGTGACACAACAGGTGCAGAGGAAGAGACTCCTGAGGATAAGGTAAGGATCATACTTGTATATTAATGGGATCATCACAACTCTAATCTATACATTGTATAAAATTGATATAATTTCTATAATTTGAATAAATTTTAAGAGTTTTTGACATGTAACAGGATGTTGCAACTACTCCATATGAAGACATAGAAGAGAACTTGCCAGTTGAGGTAGATTGCAAACAAGTGGAGGAGAACGAAGATTTGGTAAATGTTAGTGAAAACACATCTTTGACAGAAGCTCTAACAGGGGACACTGGAGAAGGCAGTTTGGTTAAGGAAGAAGCACATGAGGAGAAGCATTTGGAGTCATTACAAGTAGCAACTGAGGATGTTCAAGCATCTAATTCAAGTCAAGAAACAAGTTCTGTTGAGGAGAAAATACTAGTGGATGATTCACAAGAAATCTCATGTGACAGAATAGAGGAAAAGACTATTGATGCAGCATACACTAAAAAGGAAAACCATGAGGTACATATTTTACTTTATTAATGCTGACTTATTTAACTCGTGCATGCATAATGAATGGGTATGATCTGGAGAAAAAAATGAAGAAAATATTTATTTGGAACAAAGTTCTTAAGTTTTATCTTGTTACAGGAAGTTGTACCAAAGATTTCAAATGCGAGTGATGAAGATAGCTCACCAATTCAAGTAGATGGCTTACAAAAGCCACCTCTGGAAGAAGCTTTGACTATCATACATGAAGCTAACTTTGCAGAGGAAAGCAAAATAGAAGCTGACTTGTTTCAAAATGAGACAAAAACGGAATTTGGTTTGGTGAAGGAAGAAGTGTCTGTGAAGTCCTTGCAGGTAGAAAATGAGGATATTAAACCAATTGCTTCAAGTGAAGATAGAGAAATAACTCACCTAAAGGAGCAAGGCCTAACTACAGATCCCCAAGAAACTGTAGGTGACTACAGAGAGGGCAAAACAATTGATGTAACTGAGTTGAAGGACGAAGCTCTTGAGGATAAGGTCTGAAACTTAGCAGTATATCTACCTTTATTACAAACATAGAGTGAACTTTCTTGAAGAATGAATTTTCTATATTATATATACATATACATAAAACACGAGTTTATTAACAGTGATTTGTCAAATTAAACAGGTTTAACAATTATTTTGTATTTGCTACAGAGTGATGCAACTACTTCACATGAAGACACTACAGAAAACTCATTAATCCAAGTTGACTGCATACAACTGGAGAAGAATGAAACTTTGGAGAAGGCTAGTGAAAGCACATCCTTAACAGAAGCTCCGACAGAGGACACCA
Organism: Stenogyne calaminthoides; assembly: GCA_037126765.1. Classification (NCBI taxonomy): domain Eukaryota; kingdom Viridiplantae; phylum Streptophyta; class Magnoliopsida; order Lamiales; family Lamiaceae; genus Stenogyne; species Stenogyne calaminthoides. The sequence continues at coordinate 249,228 of JBBCBC010000027.1, forward strand.
TAGAAAAAGCAGAGGAAGAGGATCATCATATTGAGACATTGCAAGTGGCTACTGAGGATATAAAAAAATCAGCTTCATGTCAAGAAACAAGTTCTACTGAGGAGCAAATCCTAATTGCCGATTCACAAGAAATCTCATGTGATAAAAGAGAGGAAAAAACTACCGATTCAGCTTACACAGAAAAGGAAAGTTTTGAGGTACGTGTGAAATCATACTCTCAGCCCAACTCTATTTTTTTAGCTAATTAGCACATTCATGAATAATAAAGAAAATGATAATAGTTTATCTTCTTTAATTATCTTGCTACAGGATGTTGCAACAAATGTTCCAAGTGGGGATAGTGAAGATAGCTCGCCAATTGAAGGTGATGGCTCACAAAAGCCATCTTTGAAAGAAGCTTCAACGGAGAACACCAGTGATCATGAGTTAACTATCCAACATGATACCAAATCTGCAGATAACTTGTCCGAAAATGAGAAAAACATAGAATGTGATTTAACAAAGGAAGAAACACCTGTTAAGTCATTGGAGGTAGAAAATGAGGATACTAAAGCAACCACTTCAAATCAAGATAGAGAAACAGGTCATATGGAGGAGAAAGGCTTAATTACAAATCCCCAGGGAATCGTGGGCGACCACACAGAGGACAAAGTAATTGATGTTACTGACATTAAGGAAGTAACTCATGAGGGCAAGGTGAGAATTGTGGTAGTAAATTAACTTATATCTACAAGAATAAAGGTATTAACAATTTTTTTCCAACAAATTATAGTGATTTTAACAAACAGGTTTATTTTCGTTGCAGAGCTATGCAACTATTTCATATGAGGACACTACAGAAAACTCATCAGTCCAAGTAGATTGCTCACAACTGGAACAGAATGAACATTCAGAGAAGGAAAATGAAATCACACCTTTAACAGAAGCTCTGGCAACGGACACCACAGAAATTACTTTGGTTAAGGAAGAAGCACAAAATGAGGATCATGCCGAGTCCTTGAAAGTAGCTACTGAGGATATTATTAAAGCATTTTCTCCCTGTCAAGACAATGAAACAAGTTCTACCGAGGAGCAAGTCCTAATCATAGATCCAGAAGATATTTCAAGAGATAAGATAATTGAGAAGACTATTGATGCAAGTGACAATGAGAAAACCACTGAGGTTCAGGTAAAATCATACAATTAATCGAACTCTATTACTCTTAGCTTGTTTAGCACATATCTGAAGAGTTTACATCAATAAATACATACTATGGAATAACGCAAAAATAAACCCAGTTGAGAAAATGAAGAGAACTCACCAACGGAGAAGATAGCTCACAAAAGTCATCTTTGAAAGAAGCTTCAGTAGGAACACCAATTATGCCGAAACTCTCTTACATGCCACCAAATTCGCATAAGAAAAACATAGAATGTCATTTAGTAAAAGCTGCCTTGTTTGAAAATGAGAAAAACATAGAATGTCATTTAGTAAAGGAAGAATCATTTCTTATAGACCTTGCAGGTAGGAAATGAGGATATTAAAGTGACTGCTCCAAGCCAAGATAAAGAAACAAGTCATTTAGAGGAGCAAGGCCTAGAAACAAATCCCCAAGGGATCATTGGTGACCACAAAGAGGACAAAACAGTTGATGTGCCTGACTTTAACGAAGAAAATCATGAGGATACGGTGAGAATCATAGTATTAAATTAACTTATCCAAAAATTTAGTGTGTGCATCAAATTTCTATGCTATACAAGAAACAAATTATTAACATTCTTGTTTTAACAAATTAACAGATTTAATGAGCATTTTATTTTCATTGCAGAGTTATGCAACCACTCCACATGAGGACTCTAAGGAAAACTCATTTGTCCAAGTAGATTGCTCACCACTGGAACAGAATGAACATTCAACAGAAGCTCTGGCAGCGGGGATCATAGAAAGTACTGTGGTAAAGGAAGTAGCACAGGATGAGGATTATATTGAGTCCTTGCACTCAGCTACTGAGGATGCTAAAGCATTTGCTCCCAGTCAAGAGGAGCAAATCCTAACCGTAGATCCAGAAGATATCTCAAGTGACAAGAAAATTGAGAATATTACTGATGCAAGTGACAAGGAGAAAATTTTCAAGGTTCAGGTAAAATCATACAATCAATTGAGCTCTACTACTCCTACCTTACTTAGCACGTATCTGAATAATAAATTGGCTAGTCTGTAGAAATTTAAAAAAATAAAGAAGAATATTCTCTATACAGGACTGTTCATATTTTTTTCATATGCATGCTATAAAATATTGCTAAATAATCCCTATCAAGAAAATGAAGATAACTCACCAACCAATGATGATGGCTCACAAATGCCATAGTGAAAGAAACCTCGGCTGATGATGCCAATGATCATAATTCATGAATCAAGAAAAGCTTAATAGAAACTGGCTTGTTTAAACAGGAGAAAAATACAGAAGGTGCATTAAAGGAAGAAGCATATACTGAATCATCACAAGAAGCAACCGAAGATATAAAAGCATCAAACTCGTGTGAAGATAGAGTAGCACATTCTCAAGAGGATCAAACCCTTAGTGCAAATCCTGAAGGACTAAAGGATGAGAACAGAGAGAGTGAAACATTTCCTAAGGATGAGGTGAGAAATGAACCTATGCAAACTTAAAAGGAATGGGGGAAAAAGCATTGCCATCACTAATTTACTTTTCAATTTCAACATTAATTCACTTTTTACTGGAATCTGCAGATGCCCAATGAGATTGAAAATGTTGACTTTGAAGCAAGAAATATAGAGTTAAAGGAGGAAGAAGGTTACCTCAAGGATATGTCAACCGCAGTAAATATAGCAGTTCATGAGGTATGTTTTGACCCCAAGCAATTTTTCAAATGTTTCTCGCAACAAGGTGTACTTGGGGTTGCTTCTCTTCATCTAGCTTACTTGGAAAACTCTCTTTTCAAACAGGAAAAGGATTCAGATTTGATAGCTGTCAAGATCCCCTGTAAGGAAGATTTGGATGTTGTCGAGGAAGTTGCAGTCGGGCATCTTGCTGAAGAAGATTCCAAGCAAGAGGAATCATCCATCACAGAAGTGCCAGAAGTAGACATGGTAATAAGCCATGAGAATGTCCCAGATGCTGCCAGCTTGGCGTCTGAAGTTGTTGAAGAAGCAAATAGTTGTGGCTCCACCATGATGCCAACAAATGAGACTCTACCAGAAACAGATTCTAGAGGATGCACAAAGGCAGAAGTCCAAGTTCCAGATGTAGAAAAAGAAGCAGAACTAGTTCAACATGATTTGACGACTGAGACTGATCAGAAGGACATAGAAGGACAGGTGCTTATTAAGGATTCCCAGGTTATCTCGGAATCGGAGGGGGTGAATGATGAAGAAGAGAACACTAATTCAGATAACTGCGAAGAGATATCAGGAAGCTCCAACTCTGGGGCGTTAGAGGAAGAGTCTGCATCCAATTTCCAGGAATCCAGAAGAGAAATGAAGGAAGAGGCTGAGAATGAAGAAGATCAAAAGCAAGAAGAGGAACTCCATGTTTCAGCACTTGTCCACGATTCATCCTCGCGGAAAATAGAAAACCATGTCCAAGAGCTAGAGAAAGCACCTCTCCCTGCTTCGGATGAGAACATAATAGAAACAGAGTGCAACGAGAGTGAAACTGTAGAGGATGCAATCAAATACAAGGAAGGGGTTGATAGAACTGAAAGCTTCTTCGATGAAAAAAAAGCTACTGAAAGAGAGCAAGAGGAAACAGAATCTAGACAAGAAAAATCAACATCAGATGAGAACGTACAAACCACAACGTCTACATCAGATTTAGAAGTCATTGACTTCCTCCCAGTACTGCCCAGCGAAACCTCCAAAGTAGATCTTTCCAGTACTGAAGGAGAGATTGCCACAGATAAAGAAGAGCTGAACGCAGGAAAAATAACATCAGATGCCAATGAAGACACAAGAATTGACAATAACAGGTCCATCACAGACCTTGAAAGTATAAACGATGATGAAGCAGAAGTCAAACAGACAACTCCCTCTGCTTCAGAAGGTCAAGATGTTGAGAGCACGAGGGTTGGGGAAACAACTTCTTTGATATCTGAATGTAATAAAGATGGATATGAGAATGACAACACCAGTAGCGCAACTGAGGAAAGTCCAGACTCAAAAGTCGTGCTAGAATCTGTTTCCCAGGTTGCAGAAACAGAAGAGACAAAAACAGAGGGAAAAAATCTTGAAACAGCAGGAGAAATAGAATCTGAAAGAATTGTGGCAGATGATATATCTGGCCAAGAAGAAAGCAAACATGAAACAGAAATCTTGAAGGTAAGCAATCCATGCAAGAAGGTGCAATTACAAAGAGTAAACTTTTTTAAGCCTACTGTGTGTTTTCTAGTTTTCTGTCCATTCTTTGTCTGTTGAATTATCATTAAATACTAACAAAAGGATAGAAAATGCAGACCAAGGAGGAAAACGAAGTTGTAGTACATCAAGCTTGTCATCAGGAAGAGGTGATCATAGGGAGTCACCTAGAAGAAGAGGCAAACCAAGAAGAGATAAGCACAGGATTTGAAGACATTAAGAAAGAAAATGAAACAGAAAAGGTAAGAGAAAAACATAACCACTTATTTTTCCTTCACAAACTTTTGCACTTCATGATGTTTAAATGCCATAATTGTGCAGGTTACGGAAATTTCAAAAGAGGCCGATGACAAGGCTTTTAAAGAACCAGAAGAAACTCTTCTGGGAAAAGAATCAATTGATAGTGGGATAGCCCAAAAAGAGCAGTCGAAGAGTGTTCAGGAGGTTACAACTGCAATAGTCATTGAAGAGGCTCAAGCATTAGATGTAGCATACGTAAAGATAGGAGCTCATAATTCAAATGAAGAGGTATGTTATTTAAAATTCACTTTTCAGCATTATACATCAGATTAAATCTTGTTCCGTCTTTCCTCAAAAGTTAAGATTAGCAATTTTGCATCAGATTGCTTCTATAAGAACTTCAAACTCTAACAAGCTATCCTCTTCAGATGCTCTCCTATGTTGTCCTCTTATTCTTTGTCAGATATTGATCAACAAGCTTGATTTTTGCATTGCACAGATAAACATGTCTTTGGTAGCATTTCCAAGGAAGGAAGAAAACAGAACAAGAGCTGATGACACTGAAAATGAGATAGCAGAAGATGAAGGATTACCAAACCAAAATTCAAAAACTCCAGTGATAGATGCCGCTGACAGAGAACTGCCGAAGGAATTGGACGAAAATATAACATGTGAAGCTCCCATTAATACATTCGACAAAACCATTGACGATTCTGAAGTTAAGAAAGAACAACAAGAAGAGCATATCACAAGAAATCATGAAATCCTTCCACTTCCTGAATTGGTACAAGGAAAAGATAGTGAGAAATATAACCAAAAGGATGAAATTTGTGGCTTAGATGAAGTGCAACCAAGAGATGAGGTAAAATATGAAATGCACTCATTTCATCACTTTAGTGTAAATATATAAAGAAGCATCATTTTGATGTATACACCTATTCTACAGGAGAATGTAACACATTCAGAAGAAAAAAGTGAAGAGGAAAGAAAAGGTGATACTTGGAGCAAACCAAAAGAAGGTGAAGAAACAGAACCCCATGTTGAGCCTGAGCAGTTCGATTTTTCATTTCATATCAAGGATATATTAGAAGTTCCAAGCAGTGACGATGCCCAGGTTATCCCAGAAGACGAAGAAAGCCACATCACTAAAAATTCTCCAGAAGAGGAATGTTCAAATAAAAGCACACTGGAGTTCGAAGATCAACAGGTCAAACTTCATGACTTGCCCGGGGAATTAAATATCACGGATACTGAGGTGATGGCTGAGAAAGATGATCCTGAGAATCTTCAAAATGCCAGGGATGTAAGCCAGGATGACCAAGGGCCAAACGAGGGCTCCTCTGAAGTATCGATCAAGGAGAATCCAGTGGAGGTAAGTCAAGATGAAAATATAAAGACTAGTGAGGAACAAGAAACAGAAGCTGTTCAAAATGCCTTAGTGTTAGAAACTCTTGAGCAAGAAACAGAAGAACAAAAACTGGGAAGGACTCCTGGGAATGTCGCAGAAGCAGGAGTGGATTGTGAGGAAGGGAAAATCATAAATGATAAGTCCAATCAGCTAGAAAACTCCTGGAGTGCAGGGACAGAAAAAGTCTCAGAATCTAACACTTGTCAGAATTTGATGGATGTTACAGCTCGACATGATAAAGTTGAAGGAAGTCCAAGGCAGATTGGTTCTCTTTCCATCCTACCAGAAGTCAAATGTTCAGAAATTGAAACGACAGAAAGAGATATTCCAGTTCATTCTGATGGAGTGAATGGCACTGGTGTAGCAGAGCTAGAGGTAACCCCTATACCTTCAAAGGATAAACATATAGTTCTGGAAGCAGATCATACCACAGTTTTGAATTCAGAAAATGCAAACGGCAACGAGAAATTATCCGCAGAATGTTCCCAGGGTGAACATGATTTACTGGAACCTTCTAAAGTTGAGCAAAAAGAAGCAGACTGCAGAAATGAGGCGAGAACCGACCAGGAGACAACAGAGAAGACTGAAGCAAAAGAGGCTGATAAGCCTTCACTCTCAGACCTTTTATCCATGAGAGAAACCTCGAAGATGGCAGAGCATTCTGCCATAGGTGAAGAACCAACTACCCACACGGAAGACCGGTATGCAGAAAAACCCGATGAGGATCAAGATGAAAATGCAAAAACTGAAGAAGAACATGATGATAAAGATGAACATAAAGAATCAGAATCGAGTTCTGAAGCACCAGTCATGGTTGATATGGCAGATGCGGATGTGAAAGTCTCTCATAAGAAATCCCACAACATACTTTCAGGCGTCGGATCAAAAGTGAAGCACTCAATTGCCAAGGTAAAGAAAGTCATTACTGGAAAGTCCTCTCATCCAAAGCCACCATCTCCGGTAAAGTATGCAAGTTGAAAGTAAATACTGTTGTCGGTTATACTATAGCTTGAGTTTTTTTTGTGTTTTGTGTTTTGTTTTTCTTTTTTTTTTTAATGATTTTCAACTTTTGAGCTTGCTATAAAGAGTCTGTACATCAATTCTTCTGATTATTCAAATTTGCGCTTGGTTATGTAAACAGTTTGTATATCTATATCACTTCTGTACTATTCAGTAAATTTGAGAGTTGCTATACAACATCAACATGTCGTGTCCAGTTTGTATATCCTCATATAAGGTGATGCTTTATCATAAAATTAGTTCCACTTTAATGCAATAACCATGACAGATACTGAAAAACTAATAAACATTGTTACTATGAACGATTTTGAAGTAGTAACATGGGAAATAACTTAAATTATATAATAGTAGGTCTAGGTTATATGATGTAATGGTTCAATGATGAACATAATTGCATTCAAACATTGATAGAAATCTTACAATTATTAACGTTGAGAGCAGCCTTCAAACTTCAGTTTGACATTTGACTTGATCTGCAACGGCAACTCATTCCATGTTAGTATAGTCTTCCTCCTACAGATCCACGCAGAAAAGGCTTATCAGCTTCATTTTCCTTATCTAGCATATGAATAGAAGAATTCTAAAACTATAGTAAGAATATAACGATGAATTCAACTCAACTTATTTCGATGAAATTGTTCTAATAAACTTAAAATTCATGGCCTCAACAATAATATTGCATGATTTCGATACATTTAGAACCTATTCCATATGAACTGTATTTGAAAATCATCCAATTTCAAATCCTCCGATCCAAACGTAACCATACTTCTTCTTCTCCTCGTTAAACCCTACCCACGGCTTCGCTCAGTGCGCCATCAATGGCAATGGCCGCTGGAGCTTGGAGTATCATTGCAGCTGTCAATGGCGGGAAGCATAGGGATAGACCAGCTCATTTGGCGGGATTTTTATGTTAATAGCAGTGAATTTTTAGGGGCTACTTAAAAGGCCGGAGGAAAAACCTTGCTTGTTTCAAATTTCAACTTTTTTTTTTTAAAACCAATTTTCAAATTTTTTAAAAGTCAATAATAAGATCATAATGGCATGTACCTCCATTTCTTATCAAGGGCTCATTTGGTTCATCGGATAAGTAATGATAGATTCTTTTATACAACTTTTTTTTTTTTTGAAGACTATTCTTTTATACAACTTAATTTAGTGTTTGGCTTGCTAGTTTTGGGTCCATGACTTGAAGTCGGCCTGTGTTGCTTTTTTTGGAAAGAATTCGTCAAACGTGTGATCATTGGTTAGGGGTGGAGGGTAAGATTGGTTGTCAAAATCTTTTTTCAATTAAAAGCATTGTACTTCAAAATTTAAAATTTAATCACTCAATTCAAACTTAAAATACTTTCAATTGGGAAAGATACACAACAGTGCAATCCAGACTAATCCTAACTATTTTATTTTATCCGGAACGGTGTTCCCATTTATCTATTATTTTGTCAATATCAATACTTATTTTTATACTTAAAATAAATGAAAAAAAATCGTATGAGACAATCTTGTACATTAACAAGTAAAAATTAGTATAAATTAAATTCATTCTTTCTAAAATGTTAAAGTATCATGTCCAAATTATGTACCGTCTCACCATGAAACTGTCTCATGCAAGTGTGCCTCGGAATAAATATAGTTTTCGTTATTATAAAACTTTGTAGGAACTGAAGTTCATATATTTTTTTATGTGTTAAGTTTCTCTAACGAGCTTGACGAGCTTAGATTGTTAACAAGCTTTCACGAGCTCAGGCTCGAATTAAGTTTGATTAATGTGATAATGAGGTTTTTTCTCTACATGAGCTCAAATTAGGCTTGTTTAGTTCACTAACGAGCTTTTGTAGAGTCAAACTCGAACTATTCATGAACCTAATATTTCACATTGAAACTGAGCTCAATCTTAAAAAATTCCAAATAAGTCGAGCTCGAGCCTGATGGTATTATGCTCCGTTTCAATCCATCCTATACTTCAGAATATATTGCTCATGATGCAGTCATATCATAGTGCAGTTGTGAAGTCCATGACAAAGAAATCGCACAAAAGCCCATCAAACCCAAACCCCATACGAGTCGTATCATAATTCAGCTGTGAAATCCATGATAAATACATCGCATAAAATTCTTGAAAAAAAAAGGTCCAATTATTAGCACCCACTTAATTAGGAGACACTCCCGGATTAATTCACCCTCCTAATTTTTTGGAGATTAGTAAATGCATCCTCCATAAACGACCAATATTTTTTGACAGGATCCATAAACTACCAACATTACTCTTCTTGTATCTAATTTTTTCTCTTTTTTATTTTTATTTCAAACAAAGTAATACACCTTCTTTTCCAACACATGATATAGAGAGAGAGAGAGCAGAGAAAGAACCAATCGGAGACGACCGCCACCACCAACAACAAACATGGACCCATTGAAAAAGATTACAGTCATCGAGCAAGGTTAGTTTCATTATTAGGTATTGATAGTTTTGTTTGAATGTGATGATAGCACATATAATTGTTAGCTTTTTTTTTTGCCAAAATTGTGTTGAAAGCAGGTGGAAGAAGAGAAATTCGTCGATAAATATTTCAAAATTGGGTTTTCGGATTTTATACCATATTTCGGAAAGATTGTTTATGAAAATGAGTTTGATTTTCAGCACCCTTTAATCAAAATTGCATTCGATTTTTTTTTCCACATAATCATATACAATTTTCGGCAACATATGTTTTGAAAATGTTAACAAATTTCAACAAACCAATTTCGAAATTTTTACGAAGAGAAAATTACAAAGAAAAATATTTGAATGACGATCATATATTTTTCCATTTGGATTCTACGCTAAAATCCAACACTTCATACATAAAGCACTAAACCTTAAGCAAATAACATCATTCAACATAGTTGCATATGAATGTTCGAGACCCTTTCACCATAGTTGCTACACAAAACATGAACTTAGCGGCCGTGGATGTGCACGGTGGTTGGGCACTAGAAAGAAGGAAAAACTAAACCCGATTATAAAGCGTGACTTTTCAGATTCGGATCATATTTAACATGTTGTGGATGCATTGAGTATTCAATATTAGCATGAGTCATTTTGTAATTATATTAAAAATAATAAAAAAAACAAGTGGGATGTATATCCCCTTAATAACCTAATTAAGGGGTGCGAATAACCAGACCAAAAAAAAAAAAATCGCACAAAAGCCCATAAAATCCAACCGACTAGAAAGCCCAACCATAAATAAAAAATAAAAATCAGGAGACATTGAAATGACAAAAATGCCCAGCTGTTACTCGTTACCGCCAGTAAAAAGTGGAGTCCAGAACCAAAAATTTCAAAGTTTTCCCGCTTCACCAATTACCCCGCCCTATCCCGCCAAATTAAACCCTCACAAAACACCCATTTCTCCTTCGCCCTCTTTCTCTCTCTATCTCTCTTGATTTCCTAGAGAGAGAAAGTTTGCGAAACAAGCTGAAGCTGGAGAAAATGGAAATCTCTAAATCCCGCTCATTTTTCCAAAACTTGAAATTAAGAGAAATCGATGGGTACCGAGGTACGTCTTAAGCTTAATTTCTCTTCTTCTAGTAATCTAAATTATGATTTTGTTCTGGTATGGATTAGGTTTTAATTAATTTGTTGCGAATTCCAGTAAGAAAACGCCCTTATATGGGCAACGATTTACAAGATTCTGATCCAATTGGAGCTTTGGTGGTTGAGCACATGGGAGAGCCGTCACCTCCGATCGCTCTGTCTTTCTGCCAGGTTAATTTGCTGTTACAATGTGTGTAGATTTAAATCTTTAGCTGAAATATTGTGTTGACTTTTGTTTTTGTGCTATAGACGAATAAAAATGCCCACATTCTCGCTCTCACGGATGAGTTGGGTTACATTACTCTTTTCAACACAAGGAAGAAGTTTCCGGATTTTTCTTCATACCAAGTAAACGCAGGTAAATTAAACCCTAACTCTCACAGATCTTTCCTTTGTGAATTATAGTTTCTGGTTTCGGTGGGTTTTTTTTAGTGTTGTTGTGTTTTTATGTCTCGCAGATAAGGCTAAGATTTCTGAATGGATAGCTCATGAGAATGCAATATTCGACTTATGCTGGATCAAGGTATGCCTGTCTCTCTCTCTCCACCAATAAATTTTTGGCTGGTTTGTGGGTAAATAGCGGATTGGATTTTGTAAGATGAGGAAAAATAATTACAGATATGTAGAACTGTCTTGCCAATGAAGACATGTACAGCGTAGTAAATTTTGATCTTATTCCATGAAAAGTCATTTGAACATAGTCAGTTAATTGTTATTGCTGACATCTATCACCTAAAGTTCTCCAGTTTAAATTGTTGGGTCGAAAAATTTTATGCTCTCCAGCTCCTCGAAAGCCTTGCTTGGTTACTCATTGACATTGAGTCATTGTATGGTTGATTAAATAAGTTCCATATTCTTTGAGTTTGGGGCTTGTGAACTAGACATAATTACTTATGTCTACATTTTGTTAGATCACAGCAGGAGAGATTCTTCCCAACATTATGGAAGGTTGATTGATAATGTTGAATATGAATTCGTATTTGCTCCTTCGTATTACTTCGGCAGAATTTACTTGCATAATATTAACTGACAATAATTTACCTTCTGCAGGATGATACAAATATGTTAACTGCTTCAGGAGATCAAAGTGTAAGTTACTTTTTTTCTTAAGAGAGTAATCACCTTCTCTGCTGGTGTCACAAATCATACTAAAAAAACAAATAACCTTACAAAATATACCACATAAGTTGAGAGTTCAAAAGAAAAATTTCAATTTGGTAGACACTACTGATAATAAATTCATCTGCTCAATTATATATGATGCATAGCTGATCATACATTACTCGACATTTGAACAGATTAAGATTTGGGATGTTGAAGAGCGCAAATGCATAAGAGCATTGATGGGACACACTGGAAGTGTCAAGTCCATTAGTTGCCACCCTAGTAATCAGGGTAAGTTGAAATCGAAAAGCCAATCTTTTATGACCTTGTCTTTTACTTTTTTATTTCCTTTAGTTAATATGGTATTGTTGTTTCACAGAAGTTGTAGTTTCTGGTTCAAGAGATGGATCATTTGCCTTATGGGATACCAGAAGCTCCAAAAATACTCACAAGTTGTGTTTACCGTATGTTTCTGCATTCTCCTTACCTATCAAGCACCAGAGCTGTTAACATGTTTATTGATCTGTTATTTTCACTAATAACTGGTAGATAGCTTATACAATTACAAAAACTAATGTGTTATTTTAAGCAAATCATTTATAACAAAACCCAAAATTTGTAAGTGTTTTTTTTTGGTAAGGCGAATCACTCGAACTCATGACCTCTTGGGCATAGGTAGTGATATGTGCTCTAACCACTTGAGCTATCTCACTTTGTCCAGGTCGAAGATGTTGTAGACGAAAGGTTATATGTTACCAATGTGATTAGTATACTTATCATGGTTCTGAATCTTGTAGGCCTATTTCTATAATACACGAGGCACATACTTCTCCAGGTCGAAGACGTTGTAGACGAAAGGTTTGTGCTTCAGTTATTTTATATGTTCATAGTTTCAGCATTTTAGTCCCAAGATAAAATCCAATTCCATGAGCATCAAAAGTTTTATAAATTTGTACTTTTGTAGGCAGAATCCATGTCCATTACATCAGTTCTTTATCTCAAGGATGAAGTTTCTATTGCTACTGCTGGAGCAGTTGACAGGTGTGCAACATACTCTGAATACTATATAACATGGATTCCTCGTTCATCTGAGACTTCAACTAACTTAGATTTGTTCTGATTTTACTAAACAATCAGTGTTATTAAGTTCTGGGACACGAGGAATCTCAAAGCTCCCATTACTCATGCTTGTCCTAATTCTGAATCATCAACTGAGGTCAGTACATTAATCCTATGTTGTTTGATCATTTTTAAAGCATGCTTAATGATGATTTTACCATATAATAGAAATGTATCTATTCTAGCAGGAAAAAAGGTTACATGGCATATCCAGCTTATCCCAAGATTTGAACGGAGTGTATCTAACTGCCTCATGCATGGATCACAAGTGAGCCTCTTACTCCAAGTTTGATTTGATCACTATATAATCAAAATGCAAATTTCAAATAAAAAACTTGGATCCTAATTGATTATACTTATCTTCTTTTAGGATATACCTATATAATGTTCTTCAACTCGACAAGGGACCGATAACAACATTCTCTGGAGGTCGAAATGAGTCGTTTTTTGTGAAGGTATACAAGTTCAATATATTCAGATGCTCACATTAAGTTATATTCATAAAAAAATCTAATGTTTTCTGTAATTACAGTCGGCGATAAGTCCCGATGCAGCTCACATTCTCAGTGGCTCTAGTGATGGAACTGCCTACATATGGCAGGTTTGCTTCTTTCCCTCTTCCTGCTTTTGGTTTCACTTTGATCATAAGTGAAATTACATACATATCCCCTGATTTCAAATGCAGGTGGACAAACCTCAGATGGATCCTGTTGCATTGAAGAGCCATGATGGTGAAGTCACAGCAGTAACTTGGTATGTCCTTCAAGAAAACTCCATTTCTAATTTTTTTATTGCTCAATCTGCAATATTCGATCAATTTTTGTAAAATTTTTTCTTAGGAGTCCATCTGAGACAGGGAAGGTGGCAACTTGCTCTGATGATTTCACAGTAAGCTTGCTTAAAATGCTACATTCTTAAACTAATTAGCAATGTTGGAACCACATTATCTCATTCATTCTAATCAAAACACAGGTTCGGTTTTGGAACATTCAAAGTAGTTGTTATTCAAACATGCGATCTCCATCATCCATACGAAAGAGAGTGAGGGCACTTCCAAGAATGGAGAGGCGAAAACTTTTCTCAGACGAAAAAAGCAGTGAAGATAGCCTTAATTATAATGCAGCATGTAACGTTGATTCTCCCATTCCCACCAAAATGCAAGAAGTGAGTACCCCAGAATCCCAAAAGAATAGGGTTTCCTTGTGCTTTCAAGATTTTGAGACAACTCCAAAGGCTGACAACCAAAGCCCTTCATCTGTTCTCAATCCTCCTTCATCATTGAAGAGAAAGACCATTCGAGATTACTTTCCAATTTCCTAATTAGTGAATCTATTTATTTTTTTGATTGGGATGGGAATTAGGAGATTTGAATCAAGTTGAATGGTGCACTTACTGTCAAAATTTAATTTGACCATGAGCGCTTCTCATGGTCTCAGGTTATTATTATACACATGTATAGTAGAATATATTTATACATATATATGTTGTGCAACTAAATTTTTTATGAGAATTGATCTCATTGGAGTGAAACTTGATCATTGTTTTTCATTAAGTATCTAGATTTTGTACTCTTGCAGCTATGGCTTGTATACCTTTTCTATGCCTTTCGTTTTCACATGAGATTCTTTTTACCGCCAGTCATTTGTAACTTTAATTCAATGAATGTTCATTTTGCATATGGAGTAGTATTTTATTTCTCGACTTTTTCGGCACTATGATTTCTAGATTAGTTTTAAATTTATGGGTCTTTAATTGGTTAAGTTTATCGTTTTGAGGCTTTGCATTGATAATTTTAGTTTCAGGTTTCCACTTGAATGTTATCTTATCTTTTGAGCTATAAATTAACTGAAAATCCTTTATTTTCATTTTTATAACATGTAGTAAAAATATTAGTAAAGTACAGTTTTTTTTTTTTTTTTGAGCGCAAGTAATATACTTAATATATTAGTAATGTACAGTGTCAACATTTATCCGGTGTGAAATGTGAATGCAATAACTTTGGACTCTTGGGGGAGGCTAATTGGCGGGTGTTTTTTATTCTCCCGATAATGCCCTTTCACGTATATTTATTTACTGTAATCCCGTTGCATTTCACTAACCAATATAAAACCCAATAATAAAAATGTCGGAAAAACCTTTCAAAGAAAAAATGTCGGAAAACGAGTGCGACAAGTGAATGGTTATCATATACTCCCTCATTTTTTTTTTCAATAAATGTCATTTTGGAGTTTTTTTTAACACAAATTAAGAATATATTTTTTCTCTAAAATTAACCTTAATTAATATTATTTAAATATTCTTAATAATAAATAATATTGGTTGAAAAATTAAAGAGGGACAAAATACCAAGACGACATCTATTTCACAAATAATTCAAAAGGCTAAAACGACATGTAAATAAAAAAGGAGGAAGTATATTTTTTTAGACAAAAACTCATATGGGAAGGTCTCATGCATGAGACGTGATACAACTTAGTACAAATTACAACCATTCCTTCCAAAATATTAAAACGTTAATACCCAATTTATATCCCGTATCACCGTGCCTTATTGTTTTATTATGTCCTACATTATTGATCGAAATGAGGGGCCCATTTGGTTATTTAATTCGCATATGAGAGCATACATTACTCAAATCTTGACATTCGTTCATTCTAATAATGGAAGTGGGGCTTAATTCTTCTTTATTGTATAATTGTAGTGTGATCTAGATAAATTTTTAACTAAAAAGTTTATACATACATCGGATCTAGAGATGGACACGATTCGACTTTTAAACCTTAATTCGTCTTCGATTAGAGCCATAACAATATGTTTCACTTCTAGAATTTATGACATGTTTATAAGGAATTTAATTGGAGGATTTTATTTTAACGAATAAATGAGCAAATGAGATTAAATGAACCACAAATTTTCCTATGAAACTTGTTCATGGTATGACGGATATTACTATTCTTATAAATTAAACCAATAATATTTAATATTATGATTTTATTTTATATGTATAATAATATCATTTAATAAGTATAATGATATTAATTTATATATGTAATATTAATATAAAAATCATACTATAAAGTATAAATAAGTTTTACTAGGACTAACTGTAAATGAAATTATATATCTCATTGGATATATGTATGTAAATAAAATATAGTGTGAGGACGAATCATCGGTTTCCTAATCATTAGCAAAAGCCTACGGCTTACCGCTTACATTATTCCTTCATATCTCGATGAGAATTTTAATATGCAACATAACTCAAACCTAGTAGATAAAGGCGCTATGCGGCCATGACTAGATTCTTAAAAAAAATTACTTTGTTTTAAAAATATTTTAGTGGACATAGTGAAAAAGTTTAGTAATTACACATGATGTTTAATCTTCTAATAAAAAAAATTAATATATGGAAGCAAGTCATAACATATTTAATTTTCAATTATCGAAATCGTTCCTATTTCTGTTTGTTCTTATTTGCATAATTTTTTTAATTTCGTTCTTTTATAAACTTGCATTAAAAAAAAACTACTAGTACTGCATGTGCCAATCATTGAACTAATTTAATAACGTTAATTACATACTGGGTAGGGGAATAAAGTATCAAGAGCCATGCCAAGTAAATATAGGCCGGTCACTATTTTCTCATTCCGTCTATTATTAATGCTTAAAAGCTATATTAACATGGAACATAATATAATCAAATATATATGTTGGCCGAATTGAAATAAAAGGGCTCAATTCATGATTAAATATTTTATATATATACATGCGCACACAGATCTACTGACATGTTTTCAAGAAGTTAGGTATATATCATTTTGTTATTAAATGGAGTTTGAATCACAAATTGTCCAATAACTTTGGTTTCAAATAAATTTAGTCATATAAGTTTTTTTGTCGTCGATTTAGTCCCGATAACTTTGAAAATGTCCAATTTTAGTCTCGAATTGGCCGGAATAATGTCGATTTGCCATTTTTATTTGGGATTTTTTTACGGATGTTGTGACTGGATTGCCACGTATAATTTGTTTTTTAACAACTGAAATTTCAGGCATATAATTAAAATTTTAAACTTAAAATTAAAATAGAATTGACGGCAATAATTTGCTAAACATACTTGAAAAAATACACGTGACAGTCAAGTCACAACATCCGCTGAAAAGCCCCAAACAAAAATGGCAAAACGACGTTGTTTCAGTCGATTTAAGACTAACATTAGACATTATCAAAGTTATTGAGACTAAATCGATGATAAAAAAATTTATGAGACTAAATCTATTTGAGGTCAGAGTTATGAGACCATTTGTGATTCAAACTCTTATTAAGTGTGTTTGCAAACTTAAAAACAGGGTGTATAGAAACATTATTTTTAAAACTGTTAAACATAATTTTTAAAATTAAATAAATAAATACTTTTTTTTTTTTTTATTATTGAGTTTGCAAGCAGGGCCTAAATGTATGCATGTAATTGCAATATTGTTCAAATGTTGATGATGACATTGAGTTGTTTGATGAAAAAACACGGTAGACTAACTTAAATTATGTCATATATATAGTGAATAACTAGTGAATCAACGATCGATATACACATAAGACTATTTATTTATTCCACATCATATCTTAATGAACTTTTACATTTATTTATTTGAACTGTTCATGTCACTTGTTTATTTATTAATTAAAAAATCAGTAAAATTAAATGCCATATGGTAAAGAAAAAAAATTCCAAACCATATGTACTATATATGTTTTCACGCATCCACCCTGCAGAGTATGAATACCTACCTCTACACAGACTACACACGTACTTCAACTAATATGTTTCTGTATTTTTCTTTTGGCGACATGTCGGCAAGGTACAAAACCAAAATAAATAAATAAATAAATAAGTAGCGGTAAAATAAATAAAATGACGAAGATATCATATCTATTAAACTCATTGTTCTCTGTAAATATTTTGTATAATTAGTTTGTCATAATTCCCCTGTATATTTCAGCTATCATGATCAGATCATTGATATGAAATGAAATCATCGTTGATGAAGTGAGTCAATATTAGATGAAAGATACAAGGAAAGTATGACAAACAAATCATACATAATATAATTTACAAAGATACATGGAATAAATCGTCCTTTTTACATTTATTTGATATTGTTTGGATTTTTTGTCTATTAATGAATACTTTATACTCCCTTCACCTCATAATCATTAGCTTTTTTCAGATTCAAAATTTAGTATCAAATATTAAAAAAAAAAAACCTATTTTGACCCAATTTCTTCCCAATATACCCCAGCCAAATAAAAAGTAGAAAAATGGGGCTGATAGTGTATTTTAGAAATATGCAACTATACAAATAAGAAACGTGCAACTAATTCAAACAGAAGCATGCAACTATGTTCCCATATTAATAGTTGCACTTTTCTGTGTAAATAAGTCGCACTTTTTAGCATAACAAGTTGCACGCTTCTAAAATGCACTATGGATGCATGGTGCACCCGGGGTGCATACAAGATCTAGCCAAAGTAGAATTAATATACCAGGAATGGAATTAGAGGAGATATAAAAAAGGAGAGGTTAAAGAGATAAATTAATTACGGGTAAAATGGTCTAAATTTTTAATTTCTTAATTTATTTTTTAATAAACAACTAAAAAGTCAATTATTACAAGACACAGGGAGTATATATTTTGATATTTTGTTTTATATTTGGATTTTGATTTTTTGTTATGTGGGAGGAGGATCTTAATTAATTTAAGTATATATTCTGTATACATAGGTCTATAATCATTCTTGAAGCTTTTCCTTTTACGTTTCTTTCGCTCTTTAATTATTCCCTCCCCTCTCTGTATATATATATATGTATGTCTAGGGTTTTTCCACATAACAGCACACTTAATTTGATTGAGATCTCACCACTTAATCGAGGATTCCGACAATCAAGAAATCCTCATAGTTCCAGAAGGCCAAGGTTCTTCAACTAACTTCGAATTATTGACATAGATCCACCCAAAGATCAGGTGATCAGGTTTTTAAATTTCAACTTTTTCAATACAGATATCCATTATCTGATTTAATTTAATTTTGACTTGATCTATTTTGCTGCGCTTGGACAAAGTTAGGTGATGCATCCTGACTTGCATTTTTAAATAAAAGAAGTACGTACTAGATCTCTATGTATAATAATATACGTACGTTCTAGGTCTAGTACTGCAGATCATCAAGAATAAAATAGGGAAAAAAAAACTCATGTTTGTGAATTTTCTGATGATATGTGTACGTACTTACTATTTCTGTTCCACTTGTGTTGTTAATTAGAGTTTAATTCAGGCCGGGGTATCTTTTTAGTTTATTTTAAAAAAATCCCCATTATTTACTTTGAAAGGGTAAATCAAGAAATTAGGTTTATAAATCACGAATATGTGTTTTTGGAGTAGCTTTTTAACTTGTGATGCCCTTAAAATTTAGAACAGTTTTAGTTGTCTATTCTTGCTGCAATATATTATATATGTGTGTGTATATATATATCAATCCTTATTCCGTCTTAATCCTTATAAGTCGAGGCGATTTTGCCTTAAAAGAGTAATTTTGTAAGGTTAATTTCAAATATGTGTGGGGTGAGGATAATTAAATGACGTGTACGTCTGAATTCTTGAACCCTATTTAATTTATAAACTAGTTATTGATATCTAAAGTACGTAGATATTAGATTTGCCTTAATTAGCAGCCGGAACTACTCTTATTGTAGTCCAAAAATCTCTAGTAAAAAGAATTTTTCGTTCTTTGTTCTCTGTGAAATTCAAAGTATAAGGTGTAGTGAAACTTATTAAGGGGTGTGACTTATATTACTAAAGGATATTAGTAGTGATAACTGAAGAATATGACTTATATTATAAAAAAAATATTAGTCGTGATAATTGAAGAATTATGCATGTACAAAAGGAATCAATTTCACAATGAACAAGTTTCATAACGTATCAACTCGTGGGTCATGCATGTACAAAACAAATCAATTTCACAGCGAACAAGTTTCAATAGTACCAACTCGTGAATTAAACGGGACCAATTCTCAATTTCAAAATTGTGTGTCATCTAATTTTATTTGAAAATTTTATAAAAAGTAGATTTGTTGAGTGTTTTGATAAAAAAAATATATAAAATAAAATATTAGTGCGTGATTGCATACCCTTTCTAACTTTTAAATTATAAATTAATTTAAGTAGAAGCACTTAAATATAAAATACTCAAATTTAATTTTACACATAATTTATATGACTATAACAATCACTTATAATTTTTTCAAAATACTCCCCTTATTTATTAGCTAGGGAAACTATAATTATGATAGGATAACAGACAGAAACTCTGGTCACTAAATGTCAATTTTCTGAGTTTGAATCCTAAATGGTCCCATAATTTTGGCCTCAAATAGATTTAGTCTCATAATTTTTTTTGTTCTTGATTTAGTCCCAATAAATTTGCCCTCAAATAGATGTAGTCTCATAAGTTTTTTTTATCGTTGATTTAGTCTCAATAATGTCCAATTTTAGTCTCATATTAGTTGAAAAAATGTCATTTTTTTCTTTTCAATTTGGGGATTTTCGGCGGATTGTTGTGACTGGACTTCCACGTGTACTGTCACGTGTATTTTTAAGTTTGTTTGACTAATTTTTGTCGTCATTTATGTTTTAATTTCAAGTTTTTTAATTTTTTTTAATTATATGACTAAAATTCTAACTGTTAAAATATATATATATATACGTCCAATCAAAATATCTGCTGGAAATCCCCAAATTGAAACGACAAAAAGACTTTATTCCAATTGATTTGAAACTAAAATTGGACATTGTCAAATTTATTTAGACTAAATCAACCAAAAAAAGACTTATGAGATTAAATCTATTTAAGACCAAAGTTGTGGAACCATTTGTGATTCAAACTCCAATTTTCTTATGAAAAAGTCTAGTATGAAAATTTTCATACATGAAAAACTTTAATTTACAACCAAATTCTGTAATTGGTGAAGGTAAGACAAAATTGAGTGGTTCATGGTTCACTCGACCCAAGTGATTCATGGTTCACCCGGCCAGAATAGGTCATAATTTAGGGTTCATTATTCAGTGTTTAGGGTGTAGATGATTGATTTATGACAATTTTATAGATTTTTGTACATGAAAATTTTCAAACTAGACATGCTCTTTTCTTATATATTGATAACTTTTAAAGAAAACTTTATTACATGCTCCATTCCTAACCACATATAAATTTTGCATTTTTCCATAACTAATTTCTATACTACATACATTAATTAACAAAACAAATTTTGTACATGTGCAGCCAAATATATACTTGGAGCATCATGTACTCAAACCCCCCTCCGTGTGCAGCGTGCAAATTCCTGCGCAAAAAATGCGCGTCCACCTGCATTTTCGCTCCCTACTTTTTCCCCGAAGAGATCACAAAATTCATCAACGTGCATAAAGTCTTCGGTGCATGCAACGTCGCCAAGATTCTGAAAGAGATCCCGCCTCATCAGCGCCATACCGCCGTCAGCTCTCTCTCTTACGAGGCCGAGATTCGTATAAAAGACCCCATCTACGGCTGCGCCGGCGCCATTTCCCTGCTCCAAGACCAACTCAACACCCTTCAGAAACAGTTGGACGCTACTAATGCCCATATCATGCTTTACGCTGGCACTACCCAAATTTCACCCAATTACGGGTCGGGTTTTCCAGACCAGAGTTCGGGGTTCAATTACGGGTCGGGTTTTCCTGACCAGAGTTCGGGGCCCAATTACGGGTCGGGTTTTCTTGACCAGAGTTCGGGGGCTTTCTATACTCGATTGGAGTAGTGCTGGTTTTCCGGGCGAAAGTTCGGAAAAAAGTGGGCATGATATTATGATAGCATTTAAATTTTAGAGTAAGTCTTTGGTGTTTTATTTTATGTTGTGTTGTTTTTATTGCACGTCACGTGTTAATTGGTGATACCGATTAATGTACGTGGCGTGTAATAAAAACAATGAATGAGGAGTGATGCATCATATTTGGAATAAGGAAGCAGCTGGTGATCTAAATTAACTTGAATCTAGCTATACGTATAAAAATGTGACATGGGGATATGCATTTGTATATGTGTGAACTTATAGATATTAATTGTTAGACTTTTTTTTTTGCAAGATTATTGTTGGACATTAATTGGAACGGTATTTAATTTAATGCATCCATGTTACATATGATGAATAGTGGCGATATGTGAATCTAACTGTGACTTTTGGAATTTGGATATATATATGCATGCCCTGCTTCTTAAATGTGAGAATTTTTTTTTCACGTCACTACTTTTAGATTATGTATATTTCAAAATTTCGTAGCAAATAGTTTCATAATGCGATAGTTTGTGACACGGAGTAAATGACTAATATATTTTTATTGAAAGAGTTTAGTTTGTGAAAAGTGATAGGGATACTTAGTTTATATTTTGTTAAATATTAGTACTAATTTTTAGTTAAAGTTAAGTATTGTCCCATGATGAAAGACCTATGCATGAGACAAAGTATGGTGTTATTGAATAGGACATGGCGACATGCTCAAGGGATAAATCTTGTGAGATTTCGTTGTTTTTTTTTATTAAAGGAAGTGAGATTTCGTTGTTTGTTGTTTGAAGAAAGGATAATTAAAAGTTTCGGCTGATTTGAAATATCAACTCCCGACAAATTAACTAAGAAATATATGTAATGGAAAAGGAGAGAATAATTTTATGTCTAATCATGAAAAACATATACTCCCTCCGTCTCATAATAACGTGCACGTTTACTGTTTTCATGCGTTTTCGTGAACAAGTTTTTTATTAGTATTTAAAATGATAAAGTATTTTTTAAAGATGCATATAATAGAAGAGATGTATATCTATTATACCTCTCCTTAAAAGTTACTTTATTATTTCAAATACTAATAAACAACTCGCTCGCAAAAACTCGATAATAAAATTGACGTGCACATTATCTTGGGACGGAGGTAGTATATTTATAATTTGAAGCAAAAATATTGTGGAATGATTTCAAAGAACCAGTGAGCAAAACCTTTCTTATCTTTTATATATATAATCCCATATTTAATTTTTTCGAGAAACACGCAGTATCAATTCAAAGTTACATTATGGGATTGATTCATCATTCTTGGGGGTTACCACCGCTAGATCGAGCTTAATTTCGCTACATTTTATATTTTATGTTAACAGTATTCAATATGAGTATAATCATAATTGACTAGCTGGTCAAATTTAATAAACTTATATTACCGGCAAAAATAAGGAAATTAGGTTAATAACTATCAATTTCTGAATTGGAAATTAAAATCTGTTTAAGTCCTTGACTAGCTATTTGAACAATCAAATGTGTGACAAATTATTTTTGAAGTCTTTTGTCAAATAATATTAAAATTTATGTAATTAACACATAAATAAAATTTCAAATATACCTAGTATATATTTTGGTCGCAGATTTGTTTGGGGATCAGAATTTCAAACATGTTCAGTTTTTCTGTTCTTTTATTTGCAGTCAAGGGCGAAATTATATAACATTGAAAATATTTCTCCTTCTATGCATATAAGTGCATCATACATTTCATAGTTTATTTTATAATTATTAATAAAATATTAACACTACACATTTACTAGTAGTAATTTATGTCAAAAGTGCATTAGAAATGACAGAAAAACTTTTTGATGATAACTAATCGGGGCCCCCCGGTGTAGGCTAACTAGTGGAGGGGAGTAGAGGGGGTCCTTAATTTGATGTTAGCTAGTGAAAATGATTGAAGACTAGTATTCCAACACAAATGCATTAAACTATTAGCAAATTAATATTTCATCAGCAAATTAGTGTATTCTCTAAATACTGCTCATGCGTGGTGTAAATATGAAAGTAATTGAAAAATTATTTACTTTTCTTAGTAACAATTTTGTTTATATGCATGTGGGATAATTGTAAGTAAAGGTTCAAAGACTTTTTCATTTGTGATTTTGATGTCTCACTTGAAAGCAATACTTGAAAAGATTTTTCTTAAACAGATCGACAAATGTTAGCTAGTGAAAATGATTTAAGAGTAGTATCCCACCTCATTATGTTATGAGTTATGACTAACCCATCAATATCGTGTCTAATAGGGAATATTCAAATATCCCTAAATAAAAGGAGAGCAAATTAAGGAAGTCAAATTAAATTAAATTAGCTGATTAATTATTGTACATGATTGGCGTTAATTAGCTGTACAGAATTGTTGTAATCCCTATTAGTCAGCCTTGAGATACATTGTACTATTATTTTAAATAGTGGACTCTATATCACATATCTTTCACGGTGAATAATTATTTCTTTTACATGGTATCACCATATAAACATTGAAAAAACCCTTATTCTCCTTAAGGCGCCGTCATCTTCTTCCTCCAACCTTCATCTTTCATTTCTCATCTCTCTAATGGCTTCCAATGCAGACTCTATCCCTCTTGCAACCCTCATTCATATGGTCACAATAAAACTAACCTCCTCCAATTATCTTCTTTGGAAATCGCAGGTGGAACCAATGTTGAAATGCGATAACCTACTCTCGTTCATTGACGGATCGGTTGTTGAGCCACCGTCTATTGTTAAGGATGCGGCACAAAAGGATGTTTCTAATCCTGAATTTGCTGATTGGCATAAGCGCCATAACTGTGCTCTCAGTCTACTCCTCTCTTCCTTAACAGAGGAGTCAATGGCCGAAGTCGTCGGCATCAAACGGGCTCACGACGTCTGGATCGCACTCGAAACAGCATTCAGTCACTCGTCCCCCTCTCGTGCTCATCACTTGCGTGATGAGTTGCATCTCCTGAAACGTGGTTCCTCATCCGTCGCTGATTATGGTCGCACATTCAAGGGCCTTTGGGATCAATTGGCCGCTATCGGTCATCCGGTTTCCGACGTCGATAAGGGACACTGGTTCCTCCGTGGCCTCGGGCCTCATTTTCGGGCCTTCGCTGATGTCCGCATGACCTTGCTGCCGCATCTAAGTTTCAATGAACTCTTACAACATGCGCGTACATATGAGTTAAACGATCGCGTCATGGCTGCTGATAATCCTCCCTCGGCGGCCTTCTATGCTGATCGCAATACTGATCGAAGTTGCGGTTCCAATGGTGGCTCAAAGCAGCAGGGTGTTCCATCTGGTGGTTCATCACATGGTATTGGTCGAAATATCAATGGTACAAGTAATACTTACAGTGGTTCTGGTAATGGTACTAACCATGGTGCAGGATCTCAAAATGGCAAGAAAACCTATGTCCCAAAGTGTCAGATGTGTAGCGGACCGCACTATGCAAATCACTGCCCATCGCGTTACACACGTGAAAACTCATCCCAAGTGGCTAATCTTGCTCAAGCCTTCGAGGCTCGCTGCAATGTCGCTCCCGTCACACAATCTGACTGGTACGTGGACACTGGCGCATCCGCCCACATGACATCGTCCACAGCAAATCTCGACGCCTTCGAGCCCTACAATGGTATTGGTCGTGTCATCGTCGGTAACGGTGACGCTCTCTCTATTTCTCATTTGGGTTCTAAATTTGTCAATAATAATTTACCCTTATTGGATGTGCTTGTTGTCCCTCATATTACAAAGAACTTGCTTTCAATAAGTAAACTAACTACGAATTTACCTATTGATGTTCTATTCTCTAATCAGTTCTTTGTTATTCAGACTCGGGCGACAAAGGAGATACTAGCAAAGGGCAGATGTAAAGATGGTCTATATGTTTTGGAACATGGCACTACGACTTTGATTGTTGCTTTATATTCTAAAGTTTTAAAGTCCTCATTTGAACTATGGCATAATCGTTTGGGTCATATTCCCGTTTCTATCATTCAGTTGTTAAATAAATTAGGTCATTTGGTTGTTACCTCTGTTTTGCCAAAACCTACTGTGTGTTCGTCGTGTCAATTAGCTAAGAGTAAACGTTTATCTTTTTCGTTGAATGAAAAACGTACTTTGCATGTGTTGGATTTAATTCATTGTGATTTACGGGGACCTGCTCCCGTTGATTCTGTTGATGGATTCTGTTATTATGTTGTGTTTGTTGATGATTATTCCCCTTTTTCTTGGTTATACCCTTTGCGTGCAAAATCTGAATTTTTTGATGTACTACACCGCTTTACAAATCTTGTAAGTAATCAATTTGATACCAAAATCAAGATTTTTCAAAGTGATGGTGGTACAGAATTTACTAATACTCGTGTACGTGAATTCTTTGCTGCTAGTGAAATTTTGCATCGTTTTTCTTGTCCATATACTCCGCAACAAAACGGTCGTGCTGAACGAAAACACAGGCACATAACCGAAATTGGCTTATCTATGCTTTTTCATGCTCATGCTCCTGAACGTTTTTGAATTGATGCTTTTTCAACAGCTGTTTATACTATTAATAGGTTGCCTCCTTCTTTGTTGGACAATAAATCACCTTTTGAGGTTCTTTTTGGTTCAATTCCGAATTATGCTAATTTTAAAGTGTTTGGTTGTCGTGTTTATCCTTATCTTTGTGATTATGCTCCTAATAAATTGGCACCTCGAAGCCAGCCTTGTATTTTTCTCGGTTATAGTAGCATGCATAAGGGTTTTCGATGTTTCGATCCTATCGCTTTCCGCACTTACATTACTCGTCATGCTCAATTTGATGAGTCTTATTTTTCCATTTGCTAATGATAACTCTGATTCAACTAATAAAACCAGTTTGGAGTTTTCTCAGTTTTTTGAACCACAGGTTCTTCGTCCATCTCCAACTCCACCTTTAGAAACTCCAGCTAGTTCAACTCCATCCTTTGGCGTGGGGCCATGTACAATTTGTCCCAATGTCAATCCAGCAACACCACCCACACATCCTTCCATGGACGTTCAAGATACGCACCAGCCATTGCCTGCAGATGATGCACATCTTGACCAGCCTCCATCCCCCGCTTATGTACCTAATGCCATCATCCAGCAGTCGACATCCATAGAGACTTCTGTCTCGCCCGATCGTCCATAGCCTACTGTCGTGCTCAATCCTCCAGAGCAAACACTTAATACTCATCCTATGCGAACTCGGGCTAAGTCTGGTATTGTTAAACCTAAATATTTTGTCGATATTGCTTCTACAACTTTGTTGTCTTCCCTGTCCACTTCTCAGGAACCCAAAGGCTTCAAGTCGGCACTTAAAGTTCCTCATTGGCTCACTGTCATGCGTGAGGAAATGGATGCACTTCATTCGAACAATACTTGGGAGCTCGTTCCACGTCCACCAAATGAGAACATCGTTGGCTCAAAATGGGTGTTCCGTACAAAATTCAAATCAGATGGTTCAATTGAGCGATACAAGGCTCGTTTGGTCGCTCAAGGCTTCACTCAAATACCCGGCTTTGATTTCTCCCACACGTTTAGCCCAGTTGTTCGTGCAGCTACTGTTCGCGTAATCTTAACCGTTGCTGTGCAACGTCAATGGCCCTTGCATCAACTCGATGTTAAGAATGCCTTTCTGTATGGTGTTCTTGACAAACCAGTCCTCATGGCCCAACCTCCGGGATTCATTGATCCTCGCTTTCCAAATCATGTGTGCAAGCTCAAAAAGGCACTTTACGGCCGACGTCAAGCACCTCGTGCCTGGTTTGATCGTTTTAGTTCATTTCTCACTAGTTTAGGTTTTCTTTGTAGTAGGACATATACTTCCCTATTCTTTTTACATCGAGCTGATTGCACCATTTTTTTACTTT
This sequence comes from Stenogyne calaminthoides, assembly GCA_037126765.1. NCBI lineage: Eukaryota > Viridiplantae > Streptophyta > Magnoliopsida > Lamiales > Lamiaceae > Stenogyne > Stenogyne calaminthoides. Next base: position 276,826 of record JBBCBC010000027.1, read on the forward strand.
TATATGTTGATGATATCATTGTTACGGGTAGTAATAAATCTGTTTTACAGACATTCATTGCTCGTGTCAACAAGGAGTTTGCTGTCAAAGATCTCGGTTCCCTCAGCTACTTTCTTGGTCTTGAGATCACTCATTCTGCCACTGGTCTGTTCCTAGGACAGGCTAAATATGCTTATGATATTTTTACTAGAGCATCGTTACTCGAATCACAACCAGTGTCCATTCCCTTGGCTCCTGGAGAATCACTAATCACTACTGGCGAACCTTTCAAGGATCCAACACTTTATCGCTCTCTCGTGGGTGCTCTACAGTATCTCACAATTACCCATCCGGATTTGTCATACGCTGTCAACCATGTCAGCCAATTTCTTCAGCCACCAACTGTTGACCATTTCATGGCTGTCAAGCGCATACTCCGCTATGTTAAGGGTACCATTCATCTTGACCTCACATTTTCCCCCACAACGGATTACACGATCCTTGGTTACTCTGACGCCGATTGGGCCCGTTGTGTTGAAACGCGTCGCTCCACTTATGGCTACTCCATTTTCCTAGGAGGTAACTTGGTCTCCTGGAGTGCCAAGAAACAGCCCACTGTTGCTCGATCAAGTTGTGAGTCTGAATATCGTGCACTAGCCAACACTGCTCAAGAAATGATCTGGCTCACTCACTTGCTTCGTGAGCTCCGTGCACTACCCCCCTCGCGGCCTTTGCTACTTTGAGTCAAAATCCCATTGCTCATAAACGTGCAAAACACATTGACATAGACTGTCATTTCATTCGTGAGCTCGTCTCCAATCAAAAGTTAGATACTCAATATGTGCCTTCAAATCTTCAGGTCGCTGATATATTTACCAAAAGCCTCGCTCGACCTTTGTTCGAGTTCTTGTGCTCCAAGCTATGTGTAGACGAAAATCCCTCACTTCGCTTGAGGGGGGGTAATAGGGAATATTCAAATATCCCTAAATAAAAGGAGAGCAAATTAAGGAAGTCAAATTAAATTAAATTAGCTGATTAATTATTGTACATGATTGGCGTTAATTAGCTGTACAGAATTGTTGTAATCCCTCTTAGTCAGCCTTGAGATATGTTGTACTATTATTTTAAATAGTGGACTCTGTATCACCTATCTTTCACGGTGAATAATTATTTCTTTTACAGTGTCAAAACGAGTAATATCTTCAATAAGCAATTTCTTAACCTAATAATTGAAAAACATTGTAATTAACGCATTCATACTTAAATAACTGTGAGATTAAAAAACAACACCCATCATAATCGAGTCTAAAAAGAATATATATGAATCAAGTTAAATTTATATCTTGCCGTCAGATGACCACTCAATCCTAGTCACTATCATTAATATTTATGTTATTTTTTGTGTTTCACTCTATGCTTCATATTCTGAGTGTATGACATGTGAAATATTTAAAATGTAACAAATCATCATAATTCAGAATTTATGTGCCAAAGATCAATGAGAAATAAAACATCAAGTGAAATATCTAATGAATTGACACAACTTAGTCAAATAGTTTGATAAGTCAACAAACAAGGAGATTTTAAATTCTTGTGCGCTCAAACTGAAACCCAAATTGGAAGACTTAACATATTGGGCTGAAAACATCGGCCCAAACTACCAGATTGCCACCGAATGCGGCCCAAACTAAAACCAGCCCACTTCAGTGACTATCAGCCCATTCCAATTGTTATGATTATCAATTAAACTATTAATTAAAGGAAAACGATAAAAGAGTGAAAATGTGTCGAAACGAAATGAAACTTGTATCTCATGCAAGCCCTCTCTCCACCACGTTGCATTTCCCTCCCCTCTTTATAACCTCCCTCCACCCCCACTCCTTCTATTCCCATTCCCCCACCGCATTCTCACGCGCCACCGTCACAATGGCCGACCGTCCCCAGCCCCACCAGGTCCAAATCCACCCGACGCATCCCCACGGCGGCGTCAAAAGCCTCCTCCCCCAAAAGGGCCCCACCACCGGCCAAATCCTGGCCCTAATAACCCTCATCCCCATCGGCGGCGCCCTACTCGGCCTAGCCGGGATCACGCTCTTCGGAACCCTCATCGGTCTCGCCCTCGCCACGCCGGTGTTCGTGATCTGCAGCCCCGTCCTGATCCCCGCCGCCATCCTCCTGGCCGGCTCCGTGGCGGCGTTCCTGACCTCCGGGGCTTTCGGGCTGACGGGTCTATCATCGTTATCGTGGGTGCTTAATTCGTTCCGGCGGTCGACGGGGGAGGACCCGCTGGAGTACGCGAAGCGGCGCGTGCAGGACGGGACAGTGTATCTTGGCGATAAGACGAAGCAGGCTGGCGAGACCATCAAGAGTAAGGCGCAGGAAGGTGGCGGCGTTAGCCGGACTTGAACACGGCGGCGTGAATTTGAAATAATGATGCTGGATTAGTGCATTTCGGTTTTTTTAATATTATATATAATGCTGTTTTTTTTGTGGTTTTTTGTATGTGTGTGAGAGGGTCTATGTATGTGGGTGTATCAGTGTTTACACATTGGAGTTAAATTCAGATTGATTTAAGCATGTTCCTTTTGCCTACTTATTACTTAAACTTCTCTTTTAAAACTTTGTTAGTAATTTATTAATTTGCCGTTATAAACTTACTGCTTTTGCAAATTAGCTAGCCAAATATGCAGGTGGAATGGAATGGAATGTATATTATATTTAGTTTGATATTCATTTCGTGTTTTATTATATCAAACAACTATCATAATGTTGTTTAGTATCTCATGATCTCATCTAAAAGAAAGAATTTGGGGGGAAAGCTTTAAGTTCTTGTGTAATAAAAAAAAAAAAACTCAAATGTAATTTTTTAGTATAAAGTTAGGTTTTTTTTTTTCAAACAAAGATTTTTTTTTGTGCTTTGTAGAATAAAAAATTATATTTGTACCTTAGAGTTATTATTTTCTATTTTGTGCACCTTAGAGTCATTATCTCAAAGAATTTTATTATTATGAAATAAGACATTTTATAATAGTCACTTTACTGGTGTTACTCTACTGTGCACCACATGCACCAATAAAAAATGGTGCACTTTAAACCCTAACCCCTAAATAGTGAACTCTAAATCATATTTGAACCATTTGAGCCGGGTGAACCATGAACCACTTAAATTTGAGTGAACCATGAATCACTCGGCTCGTGTTTGGGGTCGGGTCGGGTATTAATTTTTTAAAAAAAAAACATCTAAAATTGAAATTAAAGTTAAAAGAAAACCGAAATTGAAAAAAAAAAACTAAAAAAAAATTAAAAAAATAGCTTTTAAAATTAAATTGCACCAATTTTATTGGTGCATGTGGTGCACATGAGAATTTACCTTTATAATAAAAAATAAAAATGGAGAAGTTTTATATTTTTTTTGTCCCACATAAAAAAATAAAGAATAGAAATGGAGATTTTTTTTTTGTCCCGCATCTATTATGTAGTTTATTTTTTTGTCCAAAAAATTTTAACTATCAAATTATGTTCTCATAATTATATCAATTGTTCAATTTTAATTTTATTGAAAAACAAATAAATTTTTTGTTTTCGATCATGAGTCTCGTGTCATTAAAATTGGGGATTTTTTGAGCTAGTAACCGACTCTAAAATAATTCACCGTTTCATAAATTTAGGAAGAATTTTATTGCTTTTTCTAAAATTTTAAATGATTAATTTTAAATAAATACACGATATTTTGGTCAAATATCAATTTAATCACGACCTTCGAGATTATTGTATTAAGGTCTAACCTTTGATATTGTTACAAATCGATACACGTTTTTTTCCTCCGGTCGTGAAGAGGTGGCGTGACTCACTGGAGCATGAGTATACTTGCCGGTTAGGATGATACATATTAAATAATATTTTTTAATTATTTCACATCATATTACACATCCTTTATCATTAACACTTTTGAAATATATTAAAATAAAAAATAATAATTAAAAAAAGTTAAAATCTAAAAAATAAATAAAAAATAAAAAAAAAATAAAAAACCAAACAGTTCATCTTCATCATCCCTTCATCTTCGCCCTGACACCGCCACATCTTCACCAAAAAGTCAATTGGTTTTGCAAAATTCAAAACCCTCGTAATCGCAAAACCACAGACTCCACCTCAAATTTGAGTTCTGTGAATCCCCAAAAATTGAATTTTGCACCAAAATCATTGAATCCCCAAAGCAAATCCCTATCCCCAAAATCACATATGCGATTTTGGTTCAGATTTGCAGGAAAAAAAAATTATACCTCAAATTCGCAGAACTACACATCAAATAAACAACAATTAAAATAAAATCAATCTCAAATTGCAAATAAAATTTCTATCCATTTCATAAAATTGATCGAATCTCAATAAACAATTCACAAATTTAGTTTAAGGAGGTGGACTTTGATGAGAACAATAAGCGAGGGGTTGAGGGAATGACAATAAACAATGAGTGGACAGAAGGAGGAAGAGAAACTGAGAGATTACATCTAATTTTGTTTAATTTTGGAACATGAGAACATATTTAATTTTGAAATACTGACGACGAGAATTAGTTTTTAAGGTTTGAAATTTAGATTTAAATAATTTATTTTATTTTTTTGATTTTATTTATTTTATTTTGTTTTTAATTCATCTTTTTAATATTTTTTATATTTATGATTTAGACATTTTATCTTACGTGTAGTCCGACATAACAAAAATAATAGTTTCGACGAGTCACGTCATCTCTTCACGGCCGGTGGAAAAAAAATATGTATTGATTTGCAACAACATCAAATGTTGAACTTTTATACAATAATTTTGAAGGTTGTAATTAAATTGATATTTGATTTAAAGGTCGTGTATTTATTTAGAATTAAACTATTTTTAAAAAGTGTTTTTTTTTAACATGTTTTTTTTTTCAGAAAAAAAAAAACCTCGGCAGAGTGCATTTTGCTTTGGAAAAAAAACTTCTAGAGTGCATTTCTTCATTTCAAACTTCAATCCTATTAATACCGAAAAAATGATTAACTTGATCTCCAAAATATCCTTAATCTAATAATAAGGGTTGGTTTGCATAAGTATTTATAATCCTACATTCACGCTCTAATCTAATCATTTCCAATTTCCCTCTTTTTACACAATGGACTCCTACACTCCACTACTTGAGAAAACTCGAATTCCCCAACCGTCACTCCAGAAACTAGCCGTGATCTCAATCTTCGACAAATTCCGCTCTGCGCCGCCGTCCGATGCCGGCCAAGACGCCATTAGCCGCTGTCTCCGCTCCGCTTCCCCGGCGGTTGTCGATCAGTCCACTCGAGAACTCTGCATCCTCGTTAAGGACGCCAAATTGGATATTTGTATGGGGTTGTTGGAGCTGCAATCTGCACTCGAAGAGCCATCCAATTCGCAATTCGCCGCTGTATTTATTAAAGCCATTGGTTTACTCACTAGACTTGGTTTCGAAGTAAAACAATCTTCGTTCCGGTTTAATTCGTCCGAAAACCATCCATTCGTCAAGGTGAGTCCATTGTTTGGAATCTATGAGTCGTATTTTGCATTGTGTATGAACTAGGAATTAAGTTTTTTGTTTTATTTTGTCATAATATGGGGAAGTCTTTTAGTTCAACACAATTATGAATTTCTAGATTCGAGATATTGGGATAAAACGTGTAGGCAAATAGAATAGAGTCGAGTATTTGATTTGAATTCGAGAATGCATTTGAATATTGGT
>JBBCBC010000027.1:283044-401000 GCA_037126765.1 Stenogyne calaminthoides
CCAACACAGAAGGCACTTCGTACTCTGTTTGTGTATGGTGTTCCTCTGAAAGACAATAAAAGGGAAGCTCTTCTTTCTCATTTTCAGAAATTTGGTGAGGTCATTGATATTTATATTCCTGCAAATGGCGAACGGGCTTTTGTTCAATTTTCAAAAAGGGAAGAAGCGGAAGCCGCACTGATGGCACCCGATGCAGTAATGGGCAATCGATTTGTCAAGCTTTGGTGGGCAAATCGAGATAATATTCCTGACAATGGGATAAATCATAACCAGTTTTTTCCTGACAAAGGAAAAGAAAATCCTCATTTTCCAAGTGGCAAAGATGGTAATGCCCATGCTTCTATTTCTCAACAACCACCAGTCCATGATCATCCCAAGCTCGTGGTTGGTATTAGTCCCAAAGCCCCTCCACCACCACAACAAAAGAAATTGGAGAATTTAGAACTTTTAAAGGAAGAACTTCGTAAGAAGCAGGAGATGCTTGACCAGAAACGTAATGAGTTTCGGCGCCAGTTAGACAAACTCGAAAAACAAGTAATTCTTGCATTTTCTTCCTTTGAATTAGGCTAGAATAAATGTTTTAGGTCGCTAATTTTTTATCCACCGTGGACCTTTTGCACATTTGCCCACTTTTTCCAAAAAACAAATATATATAATCATTATTTACTGAAATCGGCAATTTTTTGCAGGCTGTAGTCGTGAAGGATGTGACAGCATCAGATTTGACCCCTAAAAGGCGTAAAAGTGAAACACCACCTATTCATGCAAAATCTGAAACTTCCAAGTCATCACCAAGACCCACTATGGCGACTGAGAACACCAGTTCTGCTGAGCTTGCTCTGCCACACACTTCCAGTGCAAATCCAATGGAGCCTGCACAGGAACTCTTGAAAGTGCCTTTTCGTCCTCAAGTACCTCTAGGAGCACCTTTTTCACCTTATTCATTGAATAAATTCAAGCTAGACAATCGACCCACAACGTTCAGGATTGTTTCGCCATTGCCATCTGGCCTTACCGACGTAAGTTTTGCTTTCTTCAGTGTACCCTTTCATGCACATCAGATCTTTCTCTTTGAATGAGATTTCCTCTTCCCCCATCTACTCTGGTTAGATGTACCCATCAAATGGCTATTGCACACGTATGCACCTCTTGGCTCATGTCATGATTACATTTATGTGTGCTTGGTTCAAAATTTCCAGTGGGAATGGTAATGAAAATTTCTTCTCCCTCTACGCCCACGTAATGAATTGCATTAGTAGTGTTGTCTAATTTTGAACAAAGGGGACAAAAATGATTGTTGGTGTAGAAATAGTGGAATGATTGAGGAGAAATTATTATAGGAGTGGAGATAGTTGAAGGCTGATTACCCCATCCAAAATATGATGAAGGTGAATTGAACATCCTTTATTCTCATAAACCACAATAGTTACACATGTTCATTCCCATTGAATTTTTTTGAACCAAGCATACCCTTAATATTTGTACTTACATTGATATGAATGCACAAATATGATTATGAATGACTTTAATAAAAAATAATATCCCAAAACAGTTTTAAATAAATAAAAAGAGTAAAAGAAATCAAGCCTAATACGAAAAGTAAAGGGGATATAGTTGCAATAACTACCCTCGATGTTTAGCCTGATTAAACAAGAAATACCAGTTAAGGTTACAAAGAACTAGAGGTTTGTATTTTTCTATTGGTACAATTTGTAAGGAACTCATGTTTTTATTTATTTTTAATTAGGCAAATTACTTGAGATCTATTCAGAATATGTAACTCAAGGTCTGAGTATTATATTCTCCACTTAGCTTGGCATTAATGCATCGCTGTCATGCAAATATTTCCGTATTACCCATTTCTCATATCATGTTACAAAAAATGGTTATGTTTCTTAGGCTGCTGCTTTGGAGGAGCATTTCTCTGCTTTTGGTGATCTTTCATCGGTGGAACTTCAAGAGTCTAATGATGCCTCTGTATCATCTGATGTTTCAGCTCGTGTTTCCTTCACAACACGACGCTCTGCTGAGAAGGCATTCTTGCATGGTAAAATGTGGCAAGGTCATAAGTTGGTGTTTGTGTGGCTTACGGGCAAAGAAGTCAGTACTTCTGGAAATCCTCCATCCGCTTTTAAGTTGCTATCGAACACTAACGTGCAGCCTAGTGGGGTTGATGCATCTGCTGGTCATCAGGAAACCGTAGAAGCTGATGCATCTGCTGGTCATCAGGAAACCGTAGAAGCTGATGCAGGTAGTGTCGAACCGGATAAAGAGAGAGAATCAAAGTCCACGACAACCTCATCTTCAAGCGAAAGCAAACGTAGCTCTTGTTCCTGATGCTGCTTCAGTTGTACAGTGAGGTAAAAATGATGTCAAATTAATAGTACTATTCAATGGTTTAGCTGCAGCTATTTTTTCTCATTTTTGGGATATGTGGAGAAATGGCTTTATTTTAACTGTTAGCCTTCAGTGAGTTAAACTTGTAATGCATTGTCTTTTGCTATAGATAATTTTGACACGGATTTGCAATTGAGAAAATTGTTTTAAACAACACTGTACAACATTTGTGCTAAATCTAAGCAACTTCTCTTTTTTTTTTCCCTCCCTCAAATTACAATTTGGGGTAGGAGAATGGAATTCGAAATTCTGCTCAATTTACTACTAGGCTTAGCAGAATGAGGCCTAAACTACTTGCTTTTACATGCTGTATATGTTTGTGTCTGCCGCTAAGAATGATGATGACTTGATTAATGCTTATTTTACCGACTTATATTTAAATTTAATTGTATATATTTTATGACATTACGGATCAAATTATATGTTTAAAATTTAATTGAAATATTAACTCACCTCTCGACTCATTTTCATATCTTGAATTGTACTGATACTAAACGTATTGGGCCTTCCTTGCTCCTATCAACTTTACAGATTTTTGTGAAACTAACGGTGTAATTATTTTGATAGAGTTTTAATAATATCAATTTTGACACTAAAATATATCGTAGTTACCATGTTTCCTAATTACTTAGTAATAGTATATTCATCTTATAACGTTTGTCGCAGAGTATAAATATGCTTAATTTTATTAATTAAATAATAAAATACATAACAGATGTACACACACGATGACATAGAAATACAATTAAGATTTAGCCTTGGTTTCATGGAGTTGCACTTGGTCGAAGTGAAACGCATAAAAAACAAGTTATACTACAAGCAAGAAACAAGTTATACTACAAGCTTATAAACATGAAGAATAAGCCTATAATTTCCACCCCCAAAGTCTGTCGATAGACTGACGCTTTATGAGTTAATGCAGGTAGCCGTACATTCAGCTCGAGAAAAAATCTCCATTGGCATGGAATCTAGCCTGTCATCTTGTTGCCAAAACAAGAATCATCAATCACAGAACGACCATATTAGCGAGTGTAAACTGTTTATCGACGGGCAAATGGTGTTTCAGAGAAACGCACGTCAGATGCATCAGTTGCAGTAGATAAACCGCCGTCTCCTCCTCTGTGTTGTTGATAGGAGGTTGAGAGGCACCACGTGCGGCCCAATCATGAATTCGTTCAGTTGCTTTAACAACGGACGATGCTACGATGCTACGGACTCTGCAACTATCCCCCATCTATTGCCCGTGAGGAGAGATGAAAGAGTTGTTGGAAGGTCGCTCAACACGTTTAATTTATCCGCAACTAAAATAGGCATGTATTTGCAGCTGCTACCAGATAAAAGTCCTAGAAACCGCAGGGCCTGTACAAGAGGAAACCCAAGTATAGATGAACATGCAAAAATGTTGCACACAAGTTTTAATATGTATGAATATTTTGAACCTATAAATAGTTCTTACTGTTGAAGGGTAACTTGTAACACACAAAATCTCCGCTGTGTCGGCAAGCCATTGCCTTCTAACACTTTCATCACAGTGTAGCAGAGTTGCAGCAACTTCTACTAGAATGTTCCAGATAACTGCACGTTTAAACAATCGAATATTCTGTTAGTTTCATCAAAAAAATTCCAATGCCAAAATTGCAGACTAACCTTCTGTATCAGTGTTCAACATATAGCCTTTCAATTTGGAAAGTTCCACCACTGGGATGGAACCAATTCGAACTAGTGCAGCTTTAGCTTTAATTTTTTTCAAAGTTTGGAAGGATTGGTCGTGTTCTTGAAATTTGTATCTGGAATCTGTGTAGGCAGCAAGAGAAAACAAATCATTCAACAGTCCAAGTCAAATGTACGTAATTTCAGTGATTTAACAAGCAAAACCAAGTGCAAACGATACATTACCAGTAGAAAATCTGATAGCCAGCCTTGTCGAGCCTTCCCAAGACATGTAATTGCTTCAGCCCATTCCGTATTGGAATACGATTCTACATTTCCACTCGAGTGAGGAGACCATGGCAACATTGTAAACAAAGTGTCCATGCACTGCTCCAAATTATATGTATAGTCTTGTGTCACAAGAGCAGCAGATTCATTCAAACATTTCTGCAGACCCTTCCAACATGAAACCCGCACCGAGATTTTGTGTTCATCATTGTATTGATCGGAAGAAACAAACCCTCGCAAAAAGTCGATGACATCATCAAGAAGCTTCACAAATCTAGAACTGGAGAATGCCCTTAATAGATCTGCCAGATGCAAGAGCAGAAGTGATTGCAGATTTGGCTCAAGTGAATTTAATCTCGCTATGTCAGTTAGCTCGTCAAGGAAGCAGAGAAGTGAATCGATTTGGTTTGCATGAGACAATGAGAATAGATAGCACTCCTCCCTTAGAGTTGTTCCTTTTCTGAGGGCTATATCTTGGGGAGGTCGTTCCACAACTTGATGGCCATATTTCATCATCTGCCTGATGACTGGACCCCAATCTAGTGATGGCAATCTTGGAGCACGTGACAGGCATCGCAAAACCAAAGCAACTATATTGATGTTTATGCTGCTACCAAGCTAAATATTATGGAAATCAAAAGGTAGACCAGAAGAACTTATTTTCTAAAAATAACAAAAAGATTAGAAAAGAAATGGATCATCACATAAAGCAAGGTACCTCTGAATAATTCATCTGCGTAAGCCACAGAGAGAGTTTAATGACAACGGTGTCTTCAGAAAATCCCTGAGAGAGAGACTTGGTAGCACCAGAATCATTATGTCCAGCAGTCTCCTCATTCATATGTTCTCTGGAGAACACAGAATGCCGGAGAAACGAAACTGCCCATGCTGCATACTGCTGTGATTGAGGATTATTAGAATCTTGAGCAACAAGAAATATCTCCTGAAGCAATGATGTTGACTCGGCCTCCAGAACATGATTTGAAAGTAGAGAACCTAATACATGATGAGATGGTTCCTGCCAGGAAAAACCCAAGTCAACCCAAAAAAAGAAAAGGAAAAGCAGCATAGGTAAATTGTTTTTTGGCTATGAAATGTCAGTAGTAGATTCCATGCCCTTGTTAATTAATGCCCACGTGATATGAGTAAACAATTATGATTTGTCAAGCGTCCCAGAACAAGCCCCCATAGCATTAAAAAAAAGTAAAATACCTTCTCCTTCAGAATCAGCGTTCCAGAACAAGCCCCCATTGCGTTAACAACACCAAGCATTCCTCCAAGATGAACAAAAGGTGGGTGGGGACTTGAGTAGGCTCTTCTACATAATTCCAGCAAACCTTTAACATGCTCCACCTCTAAAGAATGCAATCTTGAAGTTAAATAAATAGAAAGGAGGCTTCCAGCTCCAACACAAGACGCCATCAACAAGTTGTGGTGGAAGGTATCAGATTGTTCAACAGACAACAAGTCAGAGATGAGCTCCAATAAACCACTCACAAGGTGGCCCAACTCAACATCACCAATCAGTTCTACCCTATGGCAGAAAGACACCACCGTTGGTACCGCAAGGCATGCTCCTAGTGCAAACATTGGCAAATGTTTTTTTGGGAACAAAATGTTTGAACTAGGTATCCAGGAAATGATTAGAGATTTTATATAAAGAACTGCATCGTGGGCACCAGCCCTGTATATTGCCCCAAGAGCATTACCCAAACCAATGACAGGTCCAGCGGCACCCCAGGCATCCTCCTCCAGAAGAAGGTCTGTATTTTTGGTCAGAAAGTCAACTCCTGGTGAGGATGAATCATCTGTTCCTAGAGGAAAATACGCTGCTAGCTTCTCCACAATACCATCTGAAGATCCACCAAACTGATATATCATCTGGATCAAGGTCCTTATAGTTTTTCTTAATAACTCAGTTTCCTTCATCCGGTACGTTTCTTTTTCGGATTGGGTATTAGATCCAGAATCATCTCTTGTAAGAAGATCTTGACATGAAAAACCTAATCCAAGTCCACAAGCTCCTATCACAAGGGTGCTCTTGCTAATAGCTGCTACCTGTTTAAGAATGGATAAATGTAGTCTTGGTACATATAAATAAGATTTTTAATGCTTCAACAAGACACATTAAATTAATGAAGAGTTCAGCCAAACACATAAGGATTATAAAGAGGACTTATAAACAGAAAATTAGTACCAATTTCAATGACAAATGAAATATAAAAAACTTTAAAAAATTTCATAGGGAAATGAGCATCAGTTTGAACCATGACTTTGCAAAACATACTGTCCAGGGCCCAAAGCCACAGCCTCACTTAACAACGATTAAGAATATTGCACAGGGATAGATCATGAGAAATCATCGTCCTTGTTATAAAGTCAGACCTCACATAGACAACTAAGCCTCCGATATACGACTCACCAGTTGTATGGGTTAGATTTGGGGTTCAATCCTCAATTTGGCCTCTCATATATTGATTATTTTGAAAATTTTCAAAATTTCAACCCCATACCTCAAGGAGTGCACTTATGTTCTTAAACTTCTGCTCATGATCAGTCATATGCAGACAACTCGAGATTAACCCAAGAGAAATTGCTGCTGACCACTGGCGGTATTCATGTTCATACTGAGACAGCCAATTTAGCAAGAACTTTGAAGCCATTGTTTGGACAGCATATGCAGATGCAGGTAGTACCTACAGAATGGATTACCATGGAACAACTATTAATATATGCTTTAAAGAGAGAGAGAGACTCTCAGAAAAGGTTGGATTTTTAATTTATAATAGAGTTACCATAAAAACCTTAAAAAGCATGATGAGTGTAAAACTTATTTTCTGATTTCTACACAACATATTAAGTGGAAAACAGTAAATATGTCTTTCTAACTTCCAAAGTTTTATCGAACCCAAAGAAGGACAAAGAGGTGGACAAAAGGAGAAAAAAGAAGTAAGAAACTCTAGCAAGTTATCAAGTTTTAACTATTTACTTCTCTGCTTACTTCATTTTCTCCATTACTTTTGCAGTTGAAATCTATACAGGTTAGAAAGGCAGTTCCACATCTTCTTGCTTTTGTTAGTCAAATTACTTTTCCTAAGCTACAAATTTGAGTTCTTCAAGACTCTTCGCCCCCAACCCCAAAAAAATAGGTATAGGTACTATATATGCTACCAGATATAACAGAGAAATTATAATGGAAATAGCATCACAGAACTGATGGAACATTTTTATTCTGAAATCCATTTTACAATGACATTTAGCATCCAAATTGAAGGAACATGGGTGCGGTCTTGGTGAGGAACTGCTACATTTTTTCCAGACCAAAGTTATATAAATGAATGAAGCAGTACTACCAGCAAAGCACAGAGAGGACTTAAAATTATCATTATCTTCTCTTTAAAATTTCAAAGAGAAGTATTAGGAGAAACACAATTCATAAATGTCTATATGACCAAAGATAGAATCAATTATTCCAATAAGATGGTTGGGGGGACAGGATTTTCACCAGACAAAAAGCTCCAAATGCTAGAGCAATATTCTCAGCAGATCGAGGAATCGCTGCTTCTGCTAACCTTATCAAAATCTGTGAGATTACATGCACCAATAGGGAAAAAGTTCAGACAACAAAAGACTGAAATGCAACAGAAATTATTAAAGAACAGGAGTACAATGAACCTTCAGAATGCCACTGGCAGCCTTCAAAGTTTTGTCTAAGACAGTGCTATGTTCCTTTGACTCAAGCACCATTATGGATGACCTCAACCATCTCTGCATGAAAGGTTTCCAAGATTGCAAAGAAAGAAGGGCAAGCAAAATATTTCTTGACAGGGGAAGAGATGCAGATATTTCCAGAGCAGCATCCTCATATTTAGAGTGCATATCCTGTAATCCCTGTGGACTAATGTAAGAAAAATCTCCAGAAACCATTTGAAAAAGTACAGATAGTTCTCACTTTCGATGGTCTTTGATTCCTCATATCTTTACGTGTAGGAAAGCAAAGCAATGCTGCACCAGGTAATTCTTTAATCCTGCGGTTACTTCCTGCAAAGGAACTGCTCATATAAGCAAAATGTTCAAATTCAACAGGGACAAGGAGACAAAGTTTACAACTAAAGTTTCATTAATGATGTACGAATCTATTCATTTTCAATGAAAACTAACAAATCATCAATAATCATGCTGCCAGCTCCTCAAAATCTTAGCAATTTAATTGAAGTGAAGTTCTCATTTGGCTTAGCCACTTCTCATTTAAGGTAAATAAGAAAGTTTATCTCTAACTTCAAAGTGGTTTTCCTAGATGTGCATGGAACAGTGTAATGTAGAGATAGGACTAGCATGCCATTTGGACAAGTTATTAGCAACCTCTAAATTACGTACAAGTGAAGAGGTTTCATCTGAAACTAATATGCCAAGCAATGACTAACATGAATAAATATGGCATATCTATGTAAAATACTGATGCTAATATTTACAGAATCAAATAGGCTTGCACCTGAACCAAAAATAACCTCAGGGACAACATCTAACAACTTAACAATCTTGCTTCCAGATCCAGGGACCTTTTTCTGATTTACAAACCTTCGTCTTGTGCTGCAAAACCAATTAAGAATCGTCAATATGAACTAATTCAGTTGTTTCTTCACAGTAAAATGAAGATGAAAAAAAAATAGTATCTTAACTTGTGCTCATAATTTATAATTTTGATTTCAAACTCTTCCAATGCTGTCAGTAAGTCAGGGTTAGCCTGAGAAACGAAAAATTTGAAGTTCCTGGTGCTGAAATCTGGTATGCTTCTCTGAATATGCACCACCTGAGAATAAGTGTGAGGTGGGATAGAACAAAACACCATTAAAATACCAAATCCAACAGGATAGGTTATCGGATGCAGTATGCAATAATAATAATCTAAAAGAGTACCATTTTGAATTTAATGTACTCTGTTCTAAGCTAAAGTCACATCTCGAGGTCCCATCATTACCCAATTCACTGTACTAGACTTTATTGGCAACATGTTGCAGAGAACAAAATGCCTACAGAAGCAATATACAAAGGCATTCAAACCACCTACCTCATATTGCAATAAACCTTTAAGGGCAGCATTTTGAGCTCTTATCCACAAAGAACTCTGAATAACTTCTGTGTTGGTTGCAATATCCCACAATATGTTCAAAACATTTGTAGAAGCTTCTGGATATGCTTCAGCATCCATTGCCCCCATCTTAAAAAAAGAGACAGCCTAGTAGTAGTAGCAGAAAAAAGTCATAAAACGTCAGAGGGCGCTTCTAGTAACAGACAAGAAGAAAATTCAAGGAGGATGCATCTAATATCAGTCAAGCTACAGGAGCAAAAGATAAAGTCTAAGGAAAAAAACAGAAATGCAGTTAGAAGATTGCAAGAGACAATTCAAAAAAAAAAAAAAAAACGTCTGAAATTCCAAAGACAGCATACATAGGTAAAAGACGGCCAAGAAAAGTACAGGAACAATCTTATGAGATATAATAGGAAATAAAGACTTCAGATATTGTTTTTATAACTCACAAGGCATTTAAATAAATCTCAATTCACGCAAAGTCAGCTATATGAATCTTCATATTTAAAATTAACCTACTTGGACAACTTTCTGGAATGGCTTCGGGGTACTTATTTTCCCTAGCCATCATGTACATCATCTACTAGAAAAAGTATTCAATTAATCGATATCTAACAGCATCCTAAGTACATGCACGATAGTTCAACTTATTTTCTGGAATGGCTTCGGGGTACTTATTTTCCCTAGGCATCATGTACATCATCAACTAGAAAAAGTATTCAATTAATCAATATCTAACAGCATCCAAAGTACATGCATGATAGTTCAACTTTGTTAATAGTTACTTCTAAATAAATATACATTTTTTAAAGTTAAGGATCATGTAAGTAGAAAAGAAGAGAAGAAATACTAAGCAGATACTTACCCATGAGCAACAACAGCATTTCCAAAGTTCTGCACATGTTTTCCAATCACATCCCAGGCAGTATAAAAATCTGGAATGAGAAAACGACAAGATCAATTATTTCTGTCTATTTTGTCTAGGTGAGGCATAGAAACTGAAGCCAGATAATTTTTTCTTGGAAAGGAGTATGACGCAATAAATCTTATAAAAAATATCTGATTACCAATCACATCAGCTTCACAAAGATGTGCAAGGCTTTGTAATCCAAGAGACTGAATCAAAGGGTCATGGCTTTCTATGCAAGCCTGACATTTGAATAAGTTAGTTAGAGAGCTCACTTTCAAGCTTATGAAGTCCTAGTTCCTAGACAGAGTTAGCAGCACATACCGCAACAGACAAAATAATGTCCACCCCCCGATCAGGATTTCTTTTGCAAACATCTTGAATAGAAACTGCAATACTCATGCAGATACCTCGTTCAGCTCCATACTGTAATAATTCATTTGGATGCACCAATCCCTACAATCAAAAAAAAGAAAGAAGAAAAACTTCCAACCCTAAGTTAACTGCCAGGTTGGAATTTCCAGCATATATATTTGCATTATGTTGCCCACAGAAAGAAAGATCAAGTGTGCAGAGAAAAAAGTTTGACCTCCAAAGAACTAGAAAATGATTAAGGAATACCATGCTGCAACTCTAACATAGTAATAGAGAAGGGAAGCAGTATGCATCATGCTGAAGAAATCAAAAACATCCCCAGGGGAGCAAATTTGCTTACAGCATGTTGACTTTCCAGTTTCCTCCTAGCATGCATAATTCTGCCCTTAAACTAGTTTCCTGTTTCTTTTATCTTTATGGATACATGGTATGACGATTTTTCCATAGCTATTTTCAACAGAGTATCTCTAGCAAAAGGAGCAAGCAATACAAGTATAACCAAACAAAATAGCAAAAAAAGCTTGCCTGCAAACTACCAAAGACGCGATCATTGATCTCCCAAGTCTTACAAGTCATGCGTATTGCAGTAGCTTTTATGACACTGAAAAAGTAACAAGTAAAATCAAAGGAGGTTATTATTTACAAAACATCTTTCAAAACCCTAAAATTTGAACTAAACAGTTATAAGTTTTTTTCCCAACTCCCGAATAAATAAGGAAAAAAAATTGATAGCCAAAAAAGTTGCATGAAATAAATGAATTGTGGAAAAGACACTTGTAATGCTGGAAACCCCAATAATGCAGTAATTGATACAGTAAAAACAAAACATATAAATGAACATTGCAGTTAACTTACGGATTCACATCCTTGTGAAGCATTGGAAGAAGAATCTGAAGTACTAGTGGTATCATTGCAGAATGTGAAGCAACTGGTGCAAGCAAACCCAAGAGCTTAAGCTGCATTTCATAAAAAAAAAAAAAAACAGAAACCTTCTAGTCATGTGCATGGTTGTTCACATAAACACACACAATTACACAAACCCCAAAGAGGTGTGAATTCCAGGTCCAGAACAATATCCAAAACTCACCAGCTTATCATGAAAGTCATTGTATTGTTCTGCAATTGAGCATATATGGTTGTAGAATAGAATTGTTAGCAGCAATGAAACACTGAGCTTAGGTTCAACATTATTGCCAATAGCTAATAGATTGATGGCAAAGTCTGTCTTCTGATGCAAGAGGAGAACACTGCCAACCGAGCAAAGTATCAGAGGCATTTCTACAAGTACAAAAAGGATAAAGTGTAAGTCACTGCAAATCTAATATACTTTACTCTAAAGAAACTTTGCAGGTGTGAAGGAGAGGAGGAGTTGGTAAGTTAAATATTTCGGAAGAGTTCACGTTATTGACTGTATGAAGAATTTACCTGTAAGAAAGAATTCTTCAGAATCAGAGACCTTCATAGCAGATTTGCGCTTTCCTGTGATTCCCAAAGAATACTCCTTTATAGAAGAAATCCAAGGTTTTGGTTTAGAACGTGCTCCATTAGCATCAACTTCACGAACAGAAAGACGATTGACAAAAAACAAGCCACTAGATGACAATTGATCCTGCAACGTCCACACAAAATATATTTTAAAGCATGACAAAGATGGAGTAAACAAAGAAGATTTCAGATCAATCTCTCAATCTTTTTCACAGGAGTATCACTGATCTATACCTCGAACCACATATTCCTTAAAAACCTAAAGACAATGTGTCCTGGAGTAGCAATTGTCAGGTGTTTCCCTTCTACCACTTTCTTTTCCTTAGGTGCAATCAATAGATTAGTAGCAGTCTTTCCTAATTCCGAAAGTAAATCAGCAGCAGTTTGTTTAATAGATCTGGATGGAGAGGAAACAAGTGCAAGCACAGGAAAAATAAAAAGAAGCTCTTCAGTCAATTCACTTGAAGAAGCACCAACTCTGTATTCTGCAAAAGCAGGCAAAATTGTAATTAGAGAAATGAACACACATATGCAATCAATCGTAAAAGCATGAGTATGAGAAATTATTCCACATTCCATATAAAATAATAATGAATCTATTCTGTGATAGACGTTAGACGATTAGGAAACATATTTCAATTACAAGTAGATGGTAATTAATCTGGAAACAAATCATTAATACCAAAGAAAATAAAATTTTGATGCAGCAGTATTTGTAAGGATGCATGCTGTGGTAGAAATTGTAGCATCCAGTAAGTTAGAAACAACTGCAAATTTGGTGTGTGTATGCAAACAATGTAAGGTCATTGGCTCCATTCTGTTGCCAGGATTTCCATTTAACTGTATACTATCCACAAACATCGAACGCAGAAATGATCAAAAGTACTCAGTGGCAAAAGATAAAGTACCCTTTTCATCTTTCCATCTTAAGAGAAACAAAGCCAGTTTGAGTATAGAATATTGTTCGTGTTCAAGCTCCGATTTTGTGAGAATTGAGAATAAGGATAGCATCACTGATGAAAAGCCAGTGTCGTAATTAAGACCAAGCTCTTTCTGGATAGCCAATAAGTGACTTGCTGCATCTAAAATTTTCTCAACCCCACCGGTGTACTTGCTTAAGTCCCAATGTTGGGATAAAATTGTATCCAAAATTTCCAAGCCGCATAACTGAGCTTCATGAATGAGCTGCCAACATTGAGAAAGTAAAACAAGACATTGTAAGTTCTTCCACCAAAATGAAATGAGTATAAAAGGGAGCATTACGCACTTAAGCAGTCCAAAAACAAAATAAAAGGAAAGCTATATATTGCAATCCAAAGTAGGGCAAAGTTTTGATGCCCAGCTTACTAATCCCATTCCAGCCAACTGCCTCAAGACCACCTCATACGCATCCACCAAACATTCGAAGGTACTACAGATATTTGCAGCCTCCTACAGAACAGGGACATAGAGACAAGGAAAAGCATCATACAATGCAAGTAAGTATAATGCAATCTATCTCCTCATAAATGTATTGAGGGGCAATGCTGCACATCCCAAAAGAAAATCAAGAGAAGACCAAACACCACTATTTTGTAGACCATACAAACTTACCTCGGCATTCTTACATGGAAAATATTTAAGACGCCCCATCAACAGCTTAATTATGGGAATTGCCTCTTGGGGAAAGGAGCAACAGAATGCTGCCAATGAGGATACTAAGATCCTCATGAATGTGGAACCGGAACTCAATATAGGGGCCTTTATGATGGAATAATTCAAGAAAGGGCCCAAGAATTCACAGACCGCATCCATTCCTAGATGTTTAGACTTCATGACGAACATAACTACTTGTTTCACAAGCTCGCCTTGAACTTCAGCCCCACAAGAAAGTATCTGCTACCGCAATAGACACAGTTATCACATTTTTTATATAAGTATTTATTGAGTAAGCAAAAGCAGGTATATGATACAGTATTCCATCTATTGATGTCTTGTAGATGTATACTTTCTCCAAATTATTACAAATACAGGTATATGCATATTCAAATAGATTTGAATAGTTCGAATATCACTTATGAATATGAACAGATTTTTAAAATTTTGGATAATAACAGGTACCAATATGCAAATGCATTCTCGAACTCAAATCAACTACTCGACTCCATTTTATTTGCCTACACGTTTTATCCCAATATCTCGAATCCAGAAATTCATAATTGTGTTGCACTAAAACACTTCTCCATATTATGATAAAATAAAACAAAAAACATAATCCCTAATTCATTCCACAATGCAACACACGACTCATAGATTCCAAACAATGGACTCACCTTGACGAATGGATGGTTTTCCGACGAATTAAACCGGAACGAAGATTGTTTTACTTCGAAACCAAGCCTAGTGAGTAAACCAATGGCTTTAATAAATACAGCGGCGAATTGCGAATTGGATGGCTCTTCGAGTGCAGATTGCAGCTCCAACAACCCCGTAGAAATATCCAATTTGGCGTCCTTAACGAGGCGGCAGAGTTCTCGAGTGGACTGATCGACAACCGCCGGGGAAGCGGAGCGGAGACAGCGGCTAATGGCGTCTTGGCCGGCATCGGACGGCGGCGCAGAGCGGAATTTGTCGAAGATTGAGATCACGGCTAGTTTCTGGAGTGACGGTTGGGGAATTCGAGTTTTCTCAAATAATGGAGTGTAGGAGTCCATTGTGTAAAAAGAGGGAAATTGGAAATGATTAGAGCGTGAATTTAGGATTATAAATAGTTATGCAAAAAAGCCCTCGTAAGATTAAGGATGTTTTTGAGATCAAGTTATAAATTGCACTCTACTACTGTTTAGATTAGATGAAACATACATATAACAATGTTTTAAAACCTTCATTTTAAAAATTTTAGAAAAGGCAAGAAAATTCTTTCAAAATTTATGAAAAAATGAATATATTTGAGTCAGTTTCGAACTCAAAAAATTCTCAATTTTAATGGCACGTGGCTTAAGCATAATTGAAAACAATAAATTTATTTATTTTTAATTAAAATGAGATTAAAATTGAACATTCCAGATACTTATAAAAATAAAATTGAATAGTTAAAATAAACAAAAAAAAAAAAAAAAAAACAACAACTACAGGATAGTTGTGGAACAAAAAATATAAAATTTCTCCATTTCTATTCTTTATTTTTCTATCTCGATGAAACTTATTTTTTCATATTAATATAGTTGCACGATTTTGTTCTTATTTTTTTTTTATATTATTATAATTGCACAATTCTATTTCTGTTATATCTGGATGCAACTTTTTTTTTTATTGCATGGTCTAATAAATGGCATTGTCCTAGAAAACTAGGAATGCACGATCTATCATCGAACACGATGCACTTGATCTATCATCGAACTAAAAATATGATAACTAAAAATGTACGATACACTTGAATACATACATGCACATACATACATGCACATACATGATCGCATCTTGAATATATACATGTACATACATGACCGTGCACTTAAATACATACATGTGCACACATGACTTAGTAATAAATAAAAGGCCTTATTTCTTAACAATGAAATTCTTTTAGTCATGAGACAGAATTCCTTCATTAGTAAACGACATTATGATAAATTATAATTGTTGATATGATAAAACACGAAATGAATATAATGGCCAATGAAATTACTAACAAGTTTTAAAGAGAAGTTTAAGTAATAAGTACGGAAAAGGAACATGCTTAAATCAATCTGAATTTAACTCCAATGTGTAAACACTGATACACCCACATACATACAAAAAAACCGCAAAAAAAAAAAAAACAGCATTATACATAATATTTAAAAAAAAAAAAAACGAAATGCACTAATCCAGCATCATTATTTCAAATTCGCCGTCTTCAAGTCCGGCTAACGCCGCCGCCTTCCTGCGCCTTACTCTTGATGGTCTCTCCAGCCTGCTTCGTCTTATCGCCAAGGTACACTGTCCCGTCCTGCACGCGCCGCTTCGCGTACTCCAGCGGGTCCTGCCCCGTTGTCCGCCGGAACGAATTAAGCACCCATGATAAAGATGATAGGCCCGTCAGCCCGAAGGCGCCGGAGGTCAGGAACGCCGCGACGGAGCCGGCGAGGAGGATGGCGGCGGGGACGAGGACGGGGCTGCAGATGACGAACACCGGCGTGGCGAGGGCGAGGCCGATGAGGGTTCCGACGAGGGTGATTCCGGCGAGGCCGAGGAGGGCGCCGCCGATGGGGATGAGGGTTATTAGGGCGAGGATTTGGCCGGTGGTGGGGCCCTTTTGGGGGAGGAGGCTTTTGACGCCGCCGTGGGGCTGGGTCGGGTGGATTTGGACCTGGTGGGGCAGGGGACGGTCGGCCATTGGGACGGTGGCGCGTGAGAATGCGGTGGGGGAATGGGAATGGGAACGGGGGATGGGAATGGGAATAGTGGGAGTGGGGGTTATAAAGAGGGGAGGGAAATGCGACGTGTTGGAAAGAGGGCTTGCATGAGATACAAGTTTCATTTCGTTATGACACATTTTTGCTCTTTTATCGTTTTCCTTTTTAATTAATTGATAATCATAATAATTGGAATGGGCTGATAGAAGTGGGCTGGTTTTATTTTGGGCCGCTTTCGGTGGCAATCTGGTGGTTTGGGCCGATGTTTTAAGCCCAATATGTTTATTTAATTAGTCTTCCAATTTTGGTTTCAGTTTGAGCGAACAAGAATTTGAAATCTCTCCTTGTTTGTTAACTTATGAAACTTAATAAGTTGGGCCAATTCATTAGATATTTCATTTGATGTTTTATTTCTCTTGCATCTTTGGTACATAAATTCTGAATTATGATGATTCGTATTGAAGTTATTACTCGTTTTGACACGATATTGATGGGTTAGTCATAACTCATAACATAATAAGGTGGGATACTACACTTCAATCATTTTCACTAGCTAACATTTGTCGATCTGTTTAAGAAAAATCTTTTTAGGTGTTGCTTTCAAGTGAGACATCAATATCACAAATGAAAAAGTCTTTGAACCTTTACTTACAATTATCCCACATGCATAGACACAAAATTGTTAATAGAAAAGTAAATAATTTTTCAATTACTTTTATATTTACACCATGCACACGCATGAGCAATTAGAGAATACACTAAAAATATTTAATGATGAAATATTAACTTGTTAATAATTTAATGCATTTGTGTTGGAATACTAGTCTTCAATCATTTTCACTAGCTAACATCAAATTAAGGACCCCCTCTACTTCCATCCACTAGTTAGTTGTCATAGACATTAATCTGACAGCACCAGTTGATGTTGCAACTAAGGAGGAAGAAGTGGTGTTAGGGTTTTCTGAAGTTATTAAAAAGGGAAAGTACGATTTGTTGATATCTGAGGGGTTTTATACTGAGCCTGAGGGAGTTTCTACTGAGCCTCATGTGGGGTTTGCATCTGAGCCTGAGGGAGTTTCTACTGAGCCTCAGGTGGGGTTTGCATCTGAGACTGAGGGCTTTTCTACTGAGCCTCATGTGGGGTTTCCGTCTGAACCTGAGGGTTTTTCTACTGAGCCTCAGGTGGGATTTCCGTCTGAGCCTCAGATGGTGTTTAAAGGGAATTGGGCCTGAAGAGTTGGCCAACAAATGGGTCCAGAAATAATTACAGTTCAGCCCAGTATTTCATTTAATTGTTTTTCAGTATCTTTATTTCCCTAAAATTGTGATAAGCCCCTTTGGTCCCCACTCTCTGATTTAAGGGACGGTTTGTTGCAGAATTTGGTTATGCAGAAAAATATTCTAACTTCTCACTTGTTTCTCTCTCCTCTCATCTTTCTCTCATCATTCTCTCATCATCATTCTTATCTTATTCATATTGTCCTTGTTCTTCATACATTTACCCAGAAAATCATACAAAAAAATTATAATCACATTCTATATATATCGGTACATTACATTTGGTATCAGAGACAGGTTTCTTCTTATTACCATGGCTGAAAACACCCGTTTGAAAGCCCTGCAAGAGACACAAACGAAATTAGAGCAACTTTTCTTGTTGAATCCACGAAATGGAAAGCTACCGATGATAAAACGCAGGATGCTATAACTACTCTTTTCTGAGAGGTTGATAACAAGTTTCTTTGGTATGAGTGGAGAACTTTCCATGTTGGGAGATAAGTTTGACAATGTGTGCGGTTTTGGGTGGCCCCTACCTTCGGGTTTGAAATTTTGATAGAGGAAAAGGTCCCAAGATGGCGGCTTTTATTCAGGAAGCCCTAGTTTTGGTTTTTCGGGGGCTCCGCCGACCTTTTCATGGTTTCGACTCTTCAAATGGAAGGTTAATTCTCAATCCTACTCCTATTTCCATTCTTCCGCTCGAGATGAATCCTTTCGTATGGGTTTGATTGCAAGATTCTCTCCTTTCGAGATAAACTCGGCGCCCGACTCTTCAAAGATCCTTTAACTTTGGCGAGTCCACCTCATTCAGACTAACTTCGAGGCGCCGACTCTTGACTTCCTCTAACCCGAGCGAGCCCTCCCATTCGGACTAATGTACTTGAAACTCCTCTTCCAATCGACACCGACAACCCCAATTCTATCTCTCATTTTCGATTTTCCCAACTCATGATCATGCAATACTCACGTTTTTGAGATCCTTGTCCCCAAGGATCTAAATCGAGTCATCTGACTTATAAAAGTTGCATATAGATTGCATATTTTTGTATAATTTCCTAGTTGACCATTCCCACCATGACCCCATGAAAAGAACTTCTCCTTTTTTCGTCAAAGTAAAGAGAATGATATCCACCACTAGCTATCCGAACTACTCGAACATCTTTGAGGCTGGAGCAGTTGAGGTTTCCGACCACCAATTTTATCACCCCGATATAACTTTCCACATAATATGCATATTTTCCGAGCTTCCTGAACAATATCACTTCTTGATTTAAAGAACCCCAAAACTTCTAAATATCCGAACTATCTCTTCATCCGCAACCTTTCCAACACCAAATTCAGCGATATCAAACTAATGAAATCAACAACTCGGCTAATCAACCTAACTAATTCATAAACATCACAGCCAACTAGATACACCACTTCTACAATGGGCAATGGCTTCTGATCCTTTCCCATCTCAATAACACCTCCACCCAGATTTCCATATCTGCTGCTACTACCGATTTCACCAAGCAACTCAAAGATTTCCTTTGTTCAACAAAGACTTCGTGATACAAGTTCCTCCACAGTATTCATTCCCTCCACTATCAACAAGTCCAATAAGAACTAAATTTTCAGTTGAATGTATCATTGAGGGTCCCTTAATAACTACTAAATTTCTAGCTTCAAGAAAAGAAGTTGGGATAGTTGCCTCACCTTCCGAAAACTCACTTCCGGAATTAACAAGTTTAATCAAGCTTGCATGATCCTCGAGTTCCACAAATTCCAACAACTCTTCGTCGTCCACCTTATCTTGAATGTGTTGCTTGATTCTTTCATAGCCTTGTTCTAATCCCACTCTA
Organism: Stenogyne calaminthoides; assembly: GCA_037126765.1. Taxonomy (NCBI): domain Eukaryota; kingdom Viridiplantae; phylum Streptophyta; class Magnoliopsida; order Lamiales; family Lamiaceae; genus Stenogyne; species Stenogyne calaminthoides. Next base: position 302,734 of record JBBCBC010000027.1, read on the forward strand.
ATTTCTTCCAAATCCTCATCAACAACAACAATATCAAAGTCATCATGATAGCGACTTAGACCAGAAGTAGCTGATGCAAACAAATTAATCTGACCATATTTTTCTTTGTGAAACTTCAAAAGACAATTCAAAAGGTTCGCCTCACATTCAATAGGTTGAAACCCTTTGGATGCCTCCAAAACATCTTGGGATTCACTAATTAGCAAACCTTCTAATTGAGGAGTACTCTGATAGACTTTAGATTTCAAAGCTATCAAATACAAGTGAATCTGGATTTCTTCCAACTGATAAGGAGAAGGTTTAGTATCAGAATCCCCTGCCATTTCAATATAAGATAATTCATCTTCTTCAATAGTTAACTTTTTAGTGATGACTTCAATAGTTTCCAAATACTTCCTTCCCAGCTCAATTGTTTGTTGCAAGGTGGTTGGTTCGAACATTGTGATGAAAGCTTGTGATTCTTCAGTGAGCCCATTAATAAAACTAGCAACAAAATATTCTTCAGAAAAATCCCTGGTGTTCAATAGTAGCAACCCAACCTTCAATTCTACAAATCTTTCTACATAATCTGAGTAAGAACCACTGTGCCTTAATTTATCAAATTCTGAATTAATTTTAGCTTCTTTACATCCCTCAAATCTAGCAGATAACACTTCTAAAAATTGTTGCCATGTAATATCTACTTGTTTTAGCCTGGAATTTTGACACCAATGTGTTGCCTTACCCTCAAAGTGCACACACGCTAGTTTGATTTTTTGTGAATCCATTATATCAGGAATACATTTAAAATACCCATTGCATTTGAGGATCCAAAGCCTAAGACGAGTACCATCAAAATGGGGGAAATCGACTTTAGGTAAGGGGTTCATAGCTTGAATACCTTGAAACCCTTTTCCAATTGCAGTTCCCGAATCATCAATTAAATCGCCTTCATGGAAGATCTTTTCCACCTTGAGCCGTTGATTAGGCTCACAACCCACAATCCGAGAATAATGCGCTCTGATACCAATTGTAGCGATCCCAGCACTACCAACACTATAATCCATATTTTTTGTATAATTTTCTGGAATAAGAAGGTAAATTGCATATAGAGGAAGAGAGTAAGAGATCGAGAGATGAAGATTTTAAGAAATTGGGAGAGAGAGAATTAGATAGGAAGAGAGATAGTTAGAGGAGAGAAAAGTGTAAAATTTTCTCATATCTCATTCATTGGCCGCATGCCATATTTGTAACAAACAGTGGGGTCCACACACAGATGAATATTCCTTAGGTAATTTAAATGCAGAATTAAAATAGATAATGATTGGGCCTAAGCCCCCTAAATGTTTGGGCCCATCTGTGAGAAGCCCAAGCATTTCCTCATTCAGATAACTTTCATCTCGGGGAGGATTTGGCTCGGGCGCGTTCTTCTCGCTCGGATAAATCCACTCGGGAAGATTTGGACTCGGTAGCGTTCTTCTCGTTCGGATAAATCCACTCGAGGCGGTTTTGGATTTGGAATTACGCTCGTTCGGATAAATCCACTCGGTGGATTTGGCTCGATCGAATAATTCTACTCGGTGGATTTGGCTCTTGTCTTTCGTTAGACTTGTCATAGACATTGTCGACACCACCGAGTTGATGTTGCAACTAAGGAGGAAGAAGTGATGTTAGGGTTTTCTGAATTTATTAAAAAGGGAACGTACGATTTGTTGATATCTGAGGGGTTTTATACTGAGCCTGAGGGAGTTTCTGCTGAGCCTCAGGTGGGGTTTGCATCTGAGCCTGAGGGAGTTTCTACTGAGCCTCAAGTGGGGTTTGCATCTGAGTCTGAGGGAGTTTCTACTGAGCCTCAGGTGGGGTTTGCATCTGAGCCTGGGGGCTTTTCTACTGAGCCTCAGGTGGGGTTTCCGTCTGAACCTGAGGGCTTTTCTACTGAGCCTCAGGTGGGATTTCCGTCTGAGCCTCAGGTGGTGTTTAAAGGGAATTGGGCCTGAAGAGTTGGCCAACAAATGGGCCCGTAAATAATTCTGATTCAAAAAGATTTCATTTAATTGTTTTTCAGTATCTTTATTTCCCTAAAATTGTGATAAGCCCCTTTGGTCCCCACTCTCTGATTTAAGGGACAGTTTGTTGCAGAATTTGGTTTTGCAGAAAAATATTCTAACTTCTCACCTGTTTCTCTCTCTCCTCTCATCTTTCTCTCATCATTCTCTCATCATCATTCTTATCTTATTCATATTGTCCTTGTTCTTCGTACATTTACCCAGAAAATCATACAAAAAAATTATAATCACATTCTATATATATCGGTACATTACATTAGCCAGTTAGCCTACCACTCTATACAACGGGGGCCCTAATTAGTTATCATCAAAAAGTTTTTCTGTCATTTCTAATTAATGCACGTTTAACATAACTTACTAATTCATGTGTGCTGTTAATATATACTCCCTCCTCTGACCTTAGGGTATGTTTGTTTCGAGACTTACCCGGATGGACTTAAAACTTTGAAAACCACGTTCCATGATGGATAAATAAAATTAGAACGACTATTTATGAGAAACGGATAATCAAAATTAAGACGGAAAGAGTAAGAGTTAGTCCATTCGTTTCGTCCTTCTTGACTACAAAGTGGAAATAAAAGAATAGAAAAGCTGAACATGTTTGAAATTCTGATCCCCAAACAAATCTGCGACCAAAATACAAGGTATGTTTAAATTACTCCCTCCGTCCCAAAGATATATGCACGTTTACTATTTTCACGTGTTTTTGCGAGTGAGTTTTTTTTAGTATTTAAAATGATAAAATAATTTTTTAAAGATGCATGCAATAGATGAGAGGTAGATCTATAATACACATCTTTAAAAATTACTTCATCATTTGAAATACTAATAAACAACTCGCTCACAAAAACTCGACAATAAAGTAGGTGTGCATATATTTATGGGACGGAGGGAGTATTTATTTACATATATATGTCAGTACATCAATATTAATATTATTTGACACAGGACTTCAAAAATAATTTGTCGCACATTGAAGTCAAGGATTTTAACTTTCAGAAGTTGATAGTTATTAATCTAATTTCCTTATTTTTATCAGTAATATAAGTTTATTAAATTTGATCAGCTAGTCAATTATGACTATACTCATATTGAATACTGTTAACATAAAATATAAAATGTAGCGAAATTAAGCTCGATCTAGCGGTGGTAATCCCCAAGAATGATGAATCAAGGCCATAATGTAACTTTCAATTGGGGTAAATTGCACTTTTGGTCTCAAGAGAATATGTCAGTTGCAAAATGGTCTTCTTTTCGACAAATTTGGTTCCATTAGATTTTCCATCCATTTCTAACGGAAGTTAGTCATACGCGCCGTTAATTGTAGATTTGGTCCCAAAAAATTGCAGATTTGGTCCCATAAAATTGCAGATTTGGTCCCAAAAAATTGCAGATTTAATATTTTTTATAATAATTTTCAGTTTTTGCATAAATATAATTATAATTTGTTAATTAAACCTTTACAATTACTTTATAATTTATTTAGTATAAATTTGAGATTTAAATTTATATAATTAATTTATAATTCCGAAAGTATTAAGCATAATTTCATAACTAAAATTAATAAAATTGTAATTAATATTTTTGAATTCGATTTGATATTAGAGATTCTATATTTTTTTATTTTTTTTAAATTATACATAAATTATTACTTTATATTGAAAATATTTATTTTTTATTTTAAACTATATAAGATTATCTATAAACTATTACTTGGGTTTAAAAATAGAACCCTCGGTTCCCCCATCCCCCTCCAAAATCTCCCAGAAATTCAACGAAATCACATTGAAGGAGCAGTGAAAATTATAGTGGAGTTTATAGGCTGCAACAATTATAATTTTTAGGTGTTTGATATTTATCTACGTGAAAAAAAAAATATTGAATTATATTTTTATTTTGTAATTTTTTCACAACGATGAGTGATGATTTGTAGTACGGTGGGATGGGCTGGTGGCAATGTCAATTGCAGAGAAAGTCGTGTTGTGCAACTGGTTTGCATTTCGTATATATTCTTTTAATAGTATTATTTATTTAATGAAAAAAATTAGTTATTTCATTAGAGAGTATCAAATGTTCTAACATAAAGTATTAGTTGCAAAACAGGTGCATGGTAAAATATTTTTAAATTATATTCAAATTCTAGATATTATTTGGTTTGATTTTTTTTTTAATTATATAAAGATTATAGATATTTTTAAAAAAAATTTCTTAGATTTTGCATTAATTATATACATACTATATATTTTTTTTAATTTTTAAATGTTACATATTATTATTGATTTACATAACTTTACTTATTATTTTTAAAATTATATATGTATATATTAATTTCTTCAATAATTTTACATAAGTTATTATTTAGGTTACAAAAATATTTTTTGTATTTTGTAGTCATATTTATATCATATATATATTTACAATTAATTTGTAATTTATGAATTTTTTTTATTATATATACAATTAATTATATAGTATCATTTCCCATAATTTTGCAAATTTAGTCCCATAATTTTTTTGGTCAACTAACGATTTCCATCCATTTGACTAACGGTTGGGACCAAAACTGCTAAAAAAATGACCATTTTAAAACCACGGGACCAAAACTATTTTGGATTCAATCTCTTGGGAGCAAATCTGCAATTTACCCCTTTGAATTGATATTGGGTGTTTCTCAAAAAAATTAAATATTGGATTATATAAAAGATAAGAAAGGTTTTACTCACTCACAACTGGTTCTTTGAATCAATCCACAATATTTTTGCTTCAAATTATAAATGTATATGTTTTCATGATTAGACATAAAATTATTCTCTCCTTTTCCATTACATATATAATTTCTTAGTTTGTCGGGAGTTGATATTTCAAATCAGCAGAAATTTTTAATTATCCTTTCTTCAAACAACAAACAACGAAATCTCACAAGATTCATCCCTTGAGCATGTCCTATGCAATAACACCTAGGGATGGCAATGGGGCGGGTTTAAACCCGGACCCGCATCAAACTCGCTCCTAATGGGGCGGGTTTGAACCCGGTCAAGCGGGTTAAGGGCAGGTCATGGTTTTTGTAGAACCCGCCCCGTGAACCTGCATTTAAACCCGCCTCATTAAAATATTAATATATTTTATTTATTTATGCATTTATATAAATTTATATTCAAATATGTGTATTTAAATTTATGTGTATATAAATTATTTATGTATTTTTAAGCATTATATGAATATTAAATGTTATTTTAAGTATATATATGTTTAAATTTAAATTATTTAATATTAAAATAAAATATTTTATACTTTAAAATTAATTTAAAAATAATAAATAATTAAATGAGGCGGGGCGGGTTAAACCCGGCGGATCCACGGGGCGGGCGGGGCGGGTTGCGGGTTCATGAAAATTCTGGCGGGGCGGGTTACGGGTTTGGCCAAACTCGCCCCGTTGCCATCCCTAAATTAACACCATACTTTATCTCATGCATAGGTCTTTCATCATGTGACAATACTTAACTTTAACTAAAAATTAGTAATATTTAACAAAATAATATATAAACTAAGTATCCCTATCACCTTTTAATAGTGATAATAGGAATGTTTGACTTTAGCATTCAAATTTTATATATTTACAGCTCATTATTATTGTTGTAATTGTAGAGATTTCATTTCTGTAAATATATGTAATCTCCTATTATTAATAAGACGTATTCCCATCACCTAATTTAACGGTGATCTCAATTTTGTTCTCACACTTTTCACAAACTAAACTCTTTCAATAAAAATATATTAGTCATCATTTACTCCGTGTCACAAACTATCGCATTATGAAACTATTTGCTACGAAATTTTGAAATATACATAATTAAATACCTCAATATATATATATATATATATAATCTAAAAGTAGTGACGAAAAAAAAAATCTCACATTTAAGAAGCAGGGCATGCATATATATATAATATGTATCCAAATTCCAAAAGCCACAGTTAGATTCACATATCGCCACTATTCATCATATGTAACATGGATGCATTAAATAAAATACCGCACCAATTAATGTCCAACAATAATCTTGCAAAAACAAGAAAAAAATGTCCAACATTAATTAATATCTATAAGTTCACACATATACAAATGCATATCCTATGTCACATTTATATACGTATAGCTAGATTCAAGTTAACTTAGATCACCAGTTGCTTTCTTATTCCAAGTATTCATTGTTTTTATCACACGTCACGTAAATTAACCGGCACCCCCAATTAACACGTGATGTGCAATAAAAACAACACAACACAAAATGAAACATCAAAGACTTACTCTAAAATTTAAATACGATCATGTCCACTTTTTCCCGAACTTTCACCCGGAAAACCCGTACTACACCACTCGGGCAGAGAAAACTCCGAACCCTGGTCAATAAAACCCGACCCGTAATCGGACCCCAAAACCCGGTCAACAAAACCCGACCCGTGATCGGACCCCGGACCCGGTTCAGGAAAACCCGACCCGTAATTGGGTGAATTAATCTCGGGAGTGCCGGCGTAAAGCATGATATGGGCATTAGTAACGTCGAGCTGTTTCTGGAGGCTGTTGACTTGGTCTTGGAGCAGGGAAATGGTGCCGGCGCAGCCGTAGATGGGGTCCTTGATGCGAATCTCCGCCTCGTAAGAGAGAGAGGCGACGGCAGCGTCGCGGTGATGGGGCGGGATCTCTTTGAGAATCTTGGCGACGTTGCATGCACCGAAGACTTTGTGCGCGTTGATGAATTTTGTGGTTTCTTCGGGGGAAAAGTAGGGCGCGAAAATGCAGGTGGGCGAGCATTTTTTGCGCAGGAATTTGCACGCTGCGCACGGAGGAGGGTTTGAGTACATGCTTGAAGAATTGGGCTGCACGGTTGGTTAATGTATAGAAATGTGTTAGGGAAAAATGGAAAATTTATATGTGGTTAGGAAAGACAAAAAACTTGTGTGCAACAGAGTTTACCGTGAACTTGGTCGAATTTTTTTAGTATTACTATTATGTATAAAAACTATAGCTGTTATGGATAAAAATCTTGCCTCATTTATGCATAAATTCTATCACTGTTAGAAAATATTTTATATTTATAAACAGTGAAAGGTTTTGTGCATAACAGTGATATTTTTTGCACATAGCAGTGATAGAGCTCATGTATAATCTTGATTCACGGGAGTGTTACTCGATTAGGAATAGAGCATGTAATAAAGTTTTCTTCCAAAAGTAATCACTACTGTGAGAAAATTGATTGGGTTCATGTATAGATCTGGTTCACAGGATTGTGAATGTTACTCTGTTAAGAATGAGAATGTAATAAAGTTTTCTTAAAGTAATCACTATCACTACTATAGGAAATTTGACATTAATATAGGACAAGAATTTTTGTCTATCTTTATCATTATAGCTTCCAACTTTCCTTGCTTGTTTTATCATTAGAGTTGAGGGGAATATTTTGAAAAAATAATAAGTGATTATTATAGTCACATAAAATTATGTGAAATTAAATTTGAATATTTTACATTTAATTGATTCTACTTAAATTAATAAATAATTTAAAAGTTAGGAAGAGTAAGCTTTAATCTATATAATTATTTTATCAAACACTCAACAATCTACTTTTTATCCTTTCAAAAAAAAAAAAAAAACCAAATCTAATTTTTATAAAATTTTCAAATAAAAGATGACACAGTTTTGAAATTGAGGATTGATACCGTTTAATACACGAGTACCAATACCGTTTAATACACGAGTTGGTACGTTATGAAATTTATTCACCGCAAAATTAATTACTTTTTTTATGGGCATGATCCTTAAATTATCACAATTAATACTCTTTTATAACATAAATCACAAATTTTTGTGTGAAACTTGTTCATCCTATACTTTGTATTTCACATATATAGAATGGAACAAAAGAACGAAAAATACTTTGTACTAGAGATTTTTGGACTACAGATAAGAGTAGTTCCGGCCGCTAATTAAGTCAAATCTAATATCTACGTACTTTAGATATCAATAACTAGTTTATAAATTAAATAGGGTTCAAGAATTCAGACACAAATCTCATCTTTTAATTATGCTAAACCTCACCCCACACATCTTTGAAACCTTACAAAATTACACTTTTAAGGCAAAATCGCCTCGACTTATCTTATAAGGATTAAGACGGAATAAGGATTGATATATATATATACACACATATATTGCAGCAAGAATAGACAACTAAAACTGATCTACATTTTAAGGGTGTCACAAGTTAAAAAAACTACTCCAAAAACAAATATTCGTGATTTATATATAAACCCTAATTTCTTGATATATGATTTACCCCTTTCAAAGTAAATAATGGGGATTTTTTAATAAATAAACTAAAAAGATTCCCCGGCCTGAATTAAACAACACAAGTGGAACAAAAATAGTAAGTACCTACATATCATCAGAAAATTCACAAACATAGTTTTTTTTTTTTTTTCTATTTTATTCTTGATGATCTGCAGTACTAGACCTAGAACGTACGTATATTATTATACATAGAGATCTAGTACGTACTTCTTTTATTTAAAAAAGCAAGTCAGGATGCATCAACTAACTTTGTCCTAGCGCGGCAAAATAGATCAAGTCAAAATTAAATTAAAAATCAAATAATGGATATCTGTATTCAAAAAGTTGAAATTAAAAAACCTGATCTTTGAGTGGATCTATGTCAATATTCGAAGTTAGTTGAAGAACCTTGGCCTTCTGGAACTATGAGGATTTATTGATTGTCGGAATCCTCGATTAAGTGGTGAGATCTCAATCAAATTAAGTGTGCTGTTATGTGGAAAAACCCTAGACATACATATATATATACAGAGAGGGGGGGAGTAATTAAAGAGCGAAAGAAACGTAAAAGGAAAAGCTTCAAGAATGACTATAGACTTACGTATACAGATTACAGAATATATACTTAAATTAATTAAGATCCTCCTCCCACATAACAAAAAATCAAAATTCAAAATACTAAACAAAATATCAAAATATGTACTCCATGACGTGTCTTGTAATAATTGATTTTTTAGCTATTTATAAAAAAATAAATTAAGAAACTAAAAATTTAGACCATTTTACCCGTAATTAATTAATTTCTCTCTTTAACCTCTCCTTTTTTATATCTCCTCTAATTCCTTTCCTGGTATATTAATACTACTTTTTATTTGGGTGGGGTATATTGGGAAGAAATTGGGTCAAAATAGGTTTTTTTTTAAATATTAATTGATACTAAAATTTTGAATATAAAAAAAAGCTAATGATTATGAGGTGAAGGGAGTGTAAAGTATTCATTAATAGACAAAAAATCCAAAAAATATCAAATAAATGTAATAAGGACGATTTATTCCATGTGTATCTTTGTAAATTATATTATGTATATGATTTGTTTGTCATACTTTCCTTGTATATTTCATCTAATATTGACTCACCTCAATAACCATGATTTCATATCAATCGTCTGATCATGGTAGCTGAAATATACAAAGGAGGTATGACAAACTAATTATACAAAATATTTACGAAGAACAATGAGAATACAAATGATATCTTCGTCATTTTATTTATTTTAATTTACCTCTACTTATTTATTTATTTTGGTTTTGTACCTTGCCGACATGTCGCCAAAAGAAAATTACAGAAACATATTAGTTGAAGTACGTTTGTAGTCTGTGTAGAGGTAGGTATTCATACTCTGCAAGGTGGATGCATGAAAACATATATAGTACATATGGAATTGGATTTTTTTTTCTTTACCATATGGCATTTAATTTTACTGATTTTTTAATTAATAAATAAACAAGTGACATGAACAGTTCAAATAAATAAATGTAAAAGTTCATTAAGATATGATGTGGAATAAATAAATAATCTCATGTGTACATCGATCGTTGATTCACTAGTTATTCACTATATATATGACATAATTTAAGTTAGTCTGTGTTTTTCATCAAACAACTCAATGTCATCATCAAAATTTGAACAATATTGCAATTACATGCATTTAAGCCTTGTTTGCAAACTTAATAGAAAAATAATTTTTTTTAAACTTATGTCTAATAGTTTTAAAAATAAATGTTTCTACCCTGTTTTTAAGTTTAATTTGCAAACACACTTAATAACAAAATGAAATAAAACAATAAAACATGATCGATAGTCCACATTGTCAATCCTTATAGAGAGGTGTGTATACCCAACTTCTTGAAAACATGTAAGTAGATCTGTGTGAGCATGTATATATATAAAATATTTAAAATAATTATTTAATCATGAATTGAGCCCTTTTATTTCAATGCTGCCAACATATATATTTGATTATATTATGTTCCATGCTAATATAGCTTTTAAGCATTAATAATAGATGGAATGATGAGAAAATAGTGACCGGCCTATATATACTTGGCATGGCTCTTGATACTTTATTCCCCTACCCAGTATGTAATAAACGTTATTAATTTAGTTCAATGATTGGCACATGCAATAGTATTTTTTTTTTAATGCAAGTTAATAAAAGAACGAAATTAAAAAAATTACTGAAAAAATTATTCAAGAATATGAACACAAATAAGAACAAACAGAAATAGGAACGATTTCGATAATTGAAAATTAAATATGTTATGACTTGCTTCCATACATTTTTTTTTTTTTTATTATTAGAAGATTAAACATGATGTAATTACTAAACTTTCACTATGTCCACTAAAATATTTTTAAAACAAAGTTATTTTTTTAAGAATCTAGTCATGGCCGCATATATAGCGCCTTTATCTGCTAGGTTTGAGTTATGTTGCATATTAAAATTCTCATCGAGATATGAAGGAATAATGTAAGCCGTAGGCTTTTGCTAATGATTAGGAAACCGATTATTCGTCCTCACACTATATTTTATTTACATATATATATCCAATGAGACATATAATTTCATTTACAGTTAGTTTTCGGTAAAATTTATTTATACTTTATAATATGATTTTTATATCGTTACATATACAAATTAATATCACTACACTTATTAAATAATATTATTATATTTATAAATTAAAATTTTAATATTAAATGTTATTAGTATTAGTTTATAAGAATAGTAGTATCAATCATACTATGAACAAGTTTGATAGGAGAATTTATGTTTCATTTATTCTCATTTGCTCATTTATTCGTTAAAATAAAATTCTCCAATTAAATTCCTTATAAATATGTCATAAATTCTAGAAGTGAGACATATTGTTATGGCTCTAATCGAAGACGAATTAAGGTTTAAAAGTCGAATCTTGTCATCTCTAGATCCAATGTATGTATAAAACTTTTTAGTTAAAAATTTATCTAGATCGCACAATAAAGAAGAACTAAGCCCCACTTCCATTATTAGAATGAATGAATGAATGTCAAGATTTGAGTAATATGCTCTCATATGCGAATTAAATAGCCAAATAGGCCCCTCATTTAATTTTTTTTAAAAGATAAAGATAAAATATATAGGTGAGCACAAGCGGTACTCAACACCCGGATTGTACAAGATAGTTACACACTCAAATCACCACACCTCTCACAATTTTTCCGGAATGTAGTCAAACGGTTTATTCTCCCAACAATGAAAGGGAACACTAAAAGAGCGTGGATAATAGGAACGAATTCACTTCCACGAGCAGAATTTGATTCCATCGATGAGTTCGTTCCAAGTGTACGAACTTTCCTTAAAAACCAACCCATTTAGAAGCTTCCAAATCTTCCACATAGTAGCATGCCAAATCACTCCCGTGACCTTCCTTCTGACCTTTCCTTTTTCAGATTCAACAATCTCTGCATAATGATCACGAACAGATGCTGCAAAAGGGAAATATTTATTGAGCCACTTAGCTAGCTCTTGCCACACAAGTAGCACAATTGGGCAGGAGCATAGTACGTGGTTAGATGACTCCCGAGGTCCACGACAAATCGGACATGCACCGTCACCAAGTCCCTCGACCACACCACGAGCCATCAAGTTATCCTTTGTTGGCAGTCTTTCACGAATGGCCTTCCAAGAAAAAGAAAAGATCTTAGCCGAAATGACTTTCCACCACAACTTAGACCATTGGAAAATGATTTCTTCACTCTCAGTAGAAGCCTCCATTATCACATCGTACATCACTTTCGTCGAAAAAGATTGCTTATTCACTCCTTGCCAGACCCAAGAATCCGTTTTATTCGTCTTCACATTGTACCTGTAAATCAATTGCCAAAGATCTATATAATCAAGAAATTCATTAGCATCGAAATTTATGGCCCACTTAAACACCCATGACTCACAGCCCAACATACGACCTACTAACTCCCCCTTTTGAAGCGACAACTCAAATAACGATAGGGAATTTATCCATTCAGCCGACACCTATTCTCCACCCAAGGATCCGCCCAAAACCTAACTCTCTTACCACTTCCTAACGACAGACTCAACTTCTCACGAAGCAATGACCCATACTGACCCCACCACAACTCATACATATCTTTCCACCATAAGGACCAATTTTTACTAACGCAACCCACACTCGACACCCACCTAAAAGACTCGTACCTAGACTCAAGTACTCTGACCCACAAAGACTGCTCTCCCGACACCCAACGCCACAACCATTTGCACAACAATGCCATATTGAAAGCTTTAATGTCCCTCACACCCAGGCCCCCCCTAATTTTACTCTTGCAGACTGACTCCCATTTGACCCACGTAATTTTTCGACTCTCCCCCTTACCCCCTAAGAAGTTTCGTTGCAGTTTCAAAATGGCTTTAATAACACACACTGGGGCTTTGAAGAATGAGAGATAGTAAACTGGTAGAGCTGATAATACCGAATTCAAGAGCACTAACCGACCTCCGAACGATAAGGACCGTCTTTGCCACCCAGATAACTTCCGATGAAACCTATCAATCAATGGCTTCCAAACTTTTTTTTTCCTGTAATTCGCCCCGATTGGTAGCCCTAGATAAGTGAATGGGAAATTCCCCACCTTACAATTCAGCACCCCGGCTAAGGCCCCCAACCGCCGACCATCTAAATGAATCCCAAACAGCGAGCTTTTATGAAAATTAACCCTCAACCCTGAAGCAATTTGGAATAATCGAAGCACCCCCTTCAAACAATTCACGTTCTCCACAATTGCTTTGCCCAACAATACCGTATCATCTGCAAACTGTAAGTGACTGACCATTATCTTATTCCTACCAATCTCGAGCCCCTCGAACAGGTTAAGATCCACGACCCTTTTCATCATGCAGCTTAATCCTTCCGCCGCAATCAAGAAGAGAAAAGGAGACAGGGGGTCACCCTGTCTAATCCCTTTCTGAAGCGAGAATTCACCGGTTGTGCTCCCATTAATCAGAACCGACATCGACGCCGACGAAATGCATCCTCTCATCCATTTCCTCCACTTCCAATGGAACCTCATGCCCTTCATCATCTCGTCCAAGAAATCCCACAACACCGAGTCGTACGCTTTCTCGAAGTCCACTTTGAAAATAAGGCTTTTCATCTTGCTTTTCTTCACAAAATCGGCAGCTTCGTTAAGAACCAAAATTTCGATCAATAATGTAGGACATAATAAAACAATAAGGCACACTTGCATGAGACGGTCGCACAGTGAGACGAGGCATAAATTGGGCATTGACGCTTAAACATTTTGGGAGGGATAGATGTGATTTGTGCTAAGTTGTATCCCGTTTCATGCATGAGACAGTCTCATATGAATTTTTGTCTAAAAAATTATATTTAAAACATAAAAATAATATTCCCTCTGTCCTATTTTGATAACTTTAAAAATAATGTTTAATTTTGTTTGGTCATTTTAAAACACTTTAAAAATATTATTTACTATTATTATTTTCCATCAAAACTTTACATCATTTAATACTATTATTTCTCTCCATCAAATTCACTTTACCCACTTTACACTATTTAATACTATTATCTCCTTTTTTTTTTTAATCTTTATATTTGTTTGAGTGAGTATATTTTTGGGCTCTAAAAATGGCAGATTTAATAACCATTCACTTGTCTCGTTTTCCGACATTTTTATTATTGGGTTTTATTTGATATGCAACGGGAGAATTATTATTTCTCCCCAAGAGTCAAAGTTATTGCATTCACATTTTTACTGTGACACAATTAGGGTGGACGAAATACGAAAATTATTTCTCCATCAAATCTTAAAAAATATCGATTTTATCGAATTTTTTACACCATTTAATACTATTATCTCCCTATTTTTCGAAATACCGTGATTTTTTTTTTTTTTTAAAAATTTATATTTACAGCCTCACATTTAGCCAAATAATTAAAAATAGGACTGAGTGAGTATATTTTATGGGCTCTGAAAGTGGCAGATTTAATAACCATTCACTTGTCGCACTCGTTTTCCGACATTTTTATTATTGGGTTTTATATTGTTTAGTGAAATGCAACGGGAGAATAAAAAACACCCGCCATTCCAATTAGCCTCCCCCAAGAGTCCAAAGTTATTGCATTCACATTTCACACCGGATAAATGCTGACACTGTGACACAATCAAACATGGACATCAAATATATTAAAACTGTACTTTACCACCCCTAGCTCAATCAAACATGGACATCAAATATATTAAAAATGTACTTTACTTGCGCTCAAAAAAAAAAAAAAACTGTACTTTACTAATATTTTTATTACATGTTATAAAAAATGAAAATAAAGGTCTTTCAGTTAATTTATAGCTCAAAAGATAAGATAACATTCAAGTGGAAACCTGAAATTAAACTTATCAATGCAAAGCCTCAAAACGATAAACTTAATCAATTAAAGACCCATAAATTTAAAACTAATCTAGAAATCATAGTGCCGAAAAAGTCGAGAAATAAAATACTACTCCACATGCAAAATGCACATTCATTGAATTAAAGTTGGAGTACAAATGACTGGCGGTAAAAAGAATCTCATGTGAAAACGAAAGGCATAGAAAAGGTATACAAGCCATAGCTGCAAGAGTACAAAATCTAGATACTTAATGAAAAACAATGATCAAGTTTCACTCCAATGAGAACAATTCTCGTAAAAAAATTTAGTTGCACAACATATATATGTATATTCTACTATACATGTGTATAATAATAACCTGAGACCATTTGACAGTAAGTGCACCATTCAACTTGATTCAAATCTACTAATTCCCATCCCAATCAAAAAAATAAATAGATTCACTAATTAGGAAACTGGAAAGTAATCTCGAATGGTCTTTCTCTTCAATGATGAAGGAGGATTGAGAACAGATGAAGGGCTTTGGTTGTCAGCCTTTGGAGTTGTCTCAAAATCATAAAAGCATAAGGAAATCCTATTCTTTTGGGATTCTGGGGTACTCACTTCTTGCATTTTGATGGGAATGGGAGAATCAACGTTACATGCTGCATTATAATTAAGGCTATCTTCACTGCTTTTTTCGTCTGAGAAAAGTTTTCGCCTCTCCATTCTTGGAAGTGCCCTCACTCTCTTTCGTATTGATGATGGAGATCGCATGTTTGAATAACAACTACTTTGAATGTTCCAAAACCGAACCTGTGTTTTGATTAGAATGAATGAGATAATGTGGTTCCAACATTGCTGATTAGTTTAAGAATGTAGCATTTTAAGCAAGCTTACTGTGAAATCATCAGAGCAAGTTGCCACCTTCCCTGTCTCGGATGGACTCCTAAGAAAATAAATTACAAAAATTGATCGAATATTGCAGATTGAGCAAGTAATAAAAAAAAATTAGAAATGGAGTTTTCTTGAAGGACGTACCAAGTTACTGCTGTGACTTCACCATCATGGCTCTTCAATGCAACAGGATCCATCTGAGGTTTGTCCACCTGCATTTGAAATCAGGGGATATGTATGTAATTTCACTTATGATCAAAGTGAAACCAAAAGAAGGAAGAGGGAAAGAAGCAAACCTGCCATATGTAGGCAGTTCCATCACTAGAGCCACTGAGAATGTGAGCTGCATCGGGACTTATCGCCGACTGTAATTACAGAAAACATTAGATTTTTTTTATGAATATAACTTAATGTGAGCATCTGAATATATTGAACTTGTATACCTTCACAAAAAATGACTCATTTCGACCTCCAGAGAAGGTTTTTATCGGTCCCTTTTCGAGTTGAAGAACATTATATAGGTATATCCTGAAAGAAGATAAGTATAATCAATTAGGATCCAAGTTTTTTATTTGAAATTTGCATTTTGATTATATAGTGATCAAATCAAACTTGGAGTAAGAGGCTCACTTGTGATCCATGCATGAGGCAGTTAGATACACTCCATTCAAATCTTGGGATAAGCTGGATATTCCATGTAACCTTTTTTCCTGCTAGATAGAATAGATACATTTCTATTATATGGTAAAATCATCATTAAGCATGCTTTAAAAATGATCAAACATAGGATTAATGTACTGACCTCAGATGATGATTCAGAAATAGGACAAGCATGAGTAATGGGAGCTTTGAGGTTCCTTGAGTCCCAGAACTTAATAACACTGATTGTTTAGTAAAATTAGAACAAATCTAAGTTAGTTGAAGTCTCAGATGAACGTGGAATCCATGTTATTTAGTAGTCAGTGTATGTTGCACACCTGTCAACTGCTCCAGCAGTAGCAATAGAAACTTCATCCTTGAGATAAAGAACTGATGTAATGGACATGGATTCAGCCTACAAATATATAAAAAAATCGATGCTCATGGAATTGGATTATATCTTGGGACTAAAATGCTGAATATATGAGCATATAAAATAACTGAAGCACAAACCTTTCGTCTACAACGTCTTCGACCTGGAGAAGTATGTGCCTCGTGTATTATGGAAATAGGCCTACAAGATTCAGAACCATTGATAAGTATACTAATCATATTGGTAACATATAACCTTTCATCTACAACGTCTTCGGCCTGGAGAAATGAGCTAGCTCAAGTGGTTAGAGCACATATCACTACCTATGCCCAAGAGTGGTTCGCCTTACCAAAACACTTGCAGATTTTGGGTTTTGTTATAAATGAATTGCTTAAAATAACACATTATTTTTTGTAATTGTATAAGCTATCTACCAGTTATTAGTGAAAATAACAGATCAATAAACATGTTAACAGCTCTGGTGCTTGATAGGTAAGGAGAATGCAGAAACATACGGTAAACACAACTTCTGAGTATTTTTGGAGCTTCTGGTATCCCATAAGGCAAATGATCCATCTCTTGAACCAGAAACTACAACTTCTGTGAAACAACAATACCATATTAACTAAAAGAAATAAAAAAGTAAAAGACAAGGTCATAAAAGATTGGCTTTTCGATTTCAACTTACCCTGATTACTAGGGTGGCAACTAATGGACTTGACACTTCCAGTGTGTCCCATCAATGCTCTTATGCATTTGAGCTCTTCAACATCCCAAATCTTAATCTGTTCAAATGTCGAGTAATGTGTGATCAGCTATGCATCATATATAATTGAGCAAATGAATTTATTATCAGTAGTGTCTACCAAATTGAAATTTTTCTTTTGAACTCTCAACTTATGTGGTATATTCTGTAAGGTTATTTGTTTTTTAGTATGATTTGTGACAGCAGCAGAGAAGGTGATTGCTCTCTTCTTAAGAAAAAAAGGTAACTTACACTTTGATCTCCTGAAGCAGTTAACATATTTGTATCATCCTGCAGAAGGTAAATTATTGTCAGTTAATATTATGCAAGCAAATTCTGCCGAAGTAATACGAAGGAGCAAATACGATTCATATTCAACATTATCAATCAACCTTCCATAATGTTGGGAAGAATCTCTCCTGCTGTGATCCAACAAAATGTAGACATAAGTAATTATGTCTAGTTCACAAGCCCCAAACTCAAAGAATATGGAACTTATTTAATCAACCATACAATGACTCAGTGAGTATCCAAGCAAGGCTTTCGAGGAGCTGGAGAGCATAAAATTTTTCGACCCAACAATTTAAACTGGAGAACTTTAGGTGATAGATGTCAGCAATAACAATTAACTGACTATGTTTAAATGACTTTTCATGGAATAAGTTCAAGTGCCCAAAATTCACTAAGCTGTACATGTCTTCATTGGCAAGACAGTTCTACATATCTGTAATTATTTTTCCTCATCTTACAAAATCCAAACCGCTATTTACCCACAAACCAGCCAAAAGTTTATTGGTGGAGAGAGAGACAGCCATACCTTGATCCAGCATAGGTCGAATATGGCATTCTCATGAGCTATCCATTCAGAAATCTTAGCCTTATCTGAGAGACATAAAAACACAACACTAAAAAAAACCCACCGAAACCAGAAACTATAATTCACAACGGAAAGACCTGTGAGAGTTAGGGTTTAATTTACCTGCGTTTTCTTGGTATGAAGAAAAATCCGGAAACTTCTTCCTGGTGTTGAAAAGAGTAATGTAACCCAACTCATCCGTGAGAGCGAGAATGTGAGCATTTTTATTCGTCTATAGCACAAAAACACAAGTTTAACACAATATTTCAGCTGAGATTTAAATCTACACACATTGTAACAGCAAATTAACCTGGCAGAAAGACAGAGCCATCGGAGGTGACGGCTCTCCCATGTGCTCAACCACCAAAGCCCCAATTGGATCAGAATCTTGCAAATCGTTGCCCATATAAGGACGTTTTCTCACTAGAATTCGCAACAAATTAATTAAAACCTAATCCATACCAGAACAAAATCATAATTCAGATTACTAGAAGAAGAAAAATTAAGCTAAGACGTACCTCGGTACCCATCGATTTCTCTTAATTTCAAGTCTTGGAAAAATGAGCGGGATTTAGAGATTTCCATTTTTTCTCCAGCTTCAGCTTGTTTCGCAAAACTTTCTCTCTCTAGGAAAACAAGAGAGAGATAGAGAGAGAAAGAGGGCGAAGGGGAAATGTGTGTTTTGTGAGGGTTTAATTTGGCGGGATAGGGCGAGGTAATTGGTGAAGCGGGAAAACTTTGAAATTTTTGGTTTTGGACTCCACTTTTTACTGGCGGTAACGAGTAATAGCTGGCCATTTTTGTCATTTCAAATTTTCAATACTTCCTGATTTTTATTTTTTTTTTTTTGATTGGGCTTTCTAATCGGTTGGATTTGATGGGCTTTTCTGATATTTATTTTTTGGATAGGGTTATTCGCACGCCCCTTAATTAGGATATTATGGGGATACACCCACTTATTTTTTATTATTTTTAATATAATTATAAAATGACTCATACTATCCTTGAATAATTCGAAATATGAGTAATCAATACTCAATACATCCACAACAGGTTAAACATGATCCGAATTTAAAAAGTCACACTATACAATCGGGTTTAGTTTTTCCTTCTTCCCAGCGTCCAACCACCGTGCACTACCACCGCCGCTAAGTTCATGTTTTGTGTAGCAAACTATGGTGAAAAGATCTTGAACATTATATGCAACTATGTTGAATGTTGTTTTTTGCATAAGGTTTAGTGCATTATGTATGAAGTGTTGGATTTTAGGTGTAGAAGCCGGATGGAAAAATATATGATCGTCATTCAAATATTTTTCTTTGTAATTTTTTCGTCGTGAAAATTTTATAACTGGTTTGTTCAAATTTGTTATCATTTTCGAAAACATGTTGCCAAAAATTGTATATGATTACGTTAAAAAAAAGAATATCGAATAAATTTCGATTAAAGGGTGCTGAAAACCATACTCATTTTCGGAAATAATTTTGCCGAAATATGATTTAAAATTCAAAAAATCAATTTTGAAATATTTATTGATGAATTTATCTTCTTCCAACTGTTTTCAACACAATTTTGGCAACAAAAAAAAAAGTTAACAATTATATGTGATATCATCACATTCAAACATAACTATCAATACCAAATAATGAAACTAACCTTGCTCGATGACTATAGTCTTTTTTGATGGGTCCATGTTCATCGTCGGTGGTGGCGGTCATCTCCGAGAGAAAAAATTAGATACAAGAAGAGTAATGTTGGTAGTTTATGGGGGATGCATTTACTAATGTCAAAAAAATTAGGAGGGTGAACTGATTTGGGAGTGTGTCTCCTAATTAAGTGGGTGTGAATAACTGAACCCTTTTTTTCAAGAATTTTATGTGATGTATTTGTCGTGGATTTCACATATGCACTATGATACGACTTGCATGGGCTTTGGATTTGATGGGTTTTTATGAGATTTATTTGCCATGAACTTCACAGATGCACTGTGATATGACTGCATCATGAGCAATATATTCAGAAGTATAGGATGGATTGGAACGGAGCCTAATACCATTAGGTTCGAGATCGACTTATTTGAAAAATTTAAAGCTCGATCTCAGTTTCAATGTGAAATATTAGGTTTGTGAATAGTTCGAGTTCGACTCGACAAAAGCTCGTTAATGAAGTAAACAAGCCTAGTTCGAGCTCTGGTAAAAAAAACTCATTATCACATTAATCAAACTTAACTCGTTAGAGAAATTTAACACATAAAAAATATATTAACTTCAGTTCCTACAAAGTCTTGTAACAATGAAAACTATATTTATTTTGAGGCACACTTGTATGGGACTGTTTCACGATGAAATTGTACATAATTTGGGTATGGTGCTTTAACATTTTAGAAAGAACATATTTAAATTTATGCTAATTTTTACCTGCTAATGTACAAGACTGTCTCATACGAATTTTTGTCATTTATTTTAAGTATAAAAATAAGTATTGATATTGACCAAATAACAGATAAATGGGAACTCACCGTTCCAGATAAAATAAAACAGTTTGGTTATGTTTGCTTCAGTGGACGGGATATACAAGGATGATGAGATTAGTCTGGATTGCATTATTGTGTATTTTTCCCAATTGAAAATATTTTGGATTTGGATTGAGTGATTAAATTTTAAATTTTGAAGTACAATGCTTTTAATTGAAAAAAGATCCTGACAACTAATCTTACCCTTCACCCCTGACCAGTAATCACACGTTTGACGGATTCTTTCCAAAAAGAAACACGAGCCGACTTCAAATCAAAAGCAGCAGACCAAACACTGGATTAAGCTGTATTAAAAGAATTTATCATGACTTATCCGAAGAACCAAACGAGCCCTTAATAAGAAATGGAGGTACACGCCATTATGATCTTATTATTGACTTTTAAAAAATTTGAAATTTGGTTTTAAAAAAAATTGAATTTTGAAACAAGCAAGGTTTTTCCTCTGGCCATTTATCTTTTAAGTACTGTATCCCCTAAAAATTCACTGCTATTAACATAAACATCCCGCCAAATGAGCTGGTCGATCCCTATGGTTCCCGCCATTGACAGCAGCAATGGTACTCCAAGCTCCAGCGGCCATCGCCATTGATGGCGCACTGAGCGAAGCCGTGGGTAGGGTTTAACGGGGAGATGAAGTATGGTTACGTTTGGATCGGAGGATTTGAAATTGGATGATTTTCAAATACAGTTCATATTGAATAGGTTCTAAATGTACCGAAATCATGCAATATTATTGTTGAGGTCATGAATTTTAAGTTTATTAGAACAATTTCATCGAAATAAGTTGGGTTGAATTCATCGTTATAGACTTGTTATAGTTTTAGAATTCTTCGATTCATATGTTAGATAAGGAAAATGAAACTGATAAGTCCTCTCTGCGTGGATCTGTAGGAGGAGGACTAAACTAACATGGAATGAGATGCCGTTGCAGATCAATTCAAAGGTCAAACTGAAGTTTGAAGGCTGCTCTCAATGTTAGTAATTGTAAGATTTCTATCAATGTTTGAATGCAATTATATTCATCATTGAACCATTACTTCATATAAACTATTATATAATTTCAGTTTTATTCCATATTACTACTTCAGAATCGTTCATAGTAACAATGTTTATTAGATTTTCAGTGTCTGTCATGGTTATTGCATTAAAGTGGAACTAATTTATGATAAAGCATCACCTTATATGAGGATATACAAACTGGACACGACATGCTGATGTTGTATAACAACTCTCAAATTCACTGAATAATACAGAAGTGATATAGATATACAAACTGTTTACATAACCAAGCGCAAATTTGAATAATCGGAAGAATTGATGTACAGACTCTTTATAGCAAGCTCAAAAGTTGAAAATCATAAAAAAAAAAAAAAAAAAGAAAAACAAAACACAAAACACAAAAAAAACTCAAGCTATAGTATAACCGACAACAGTATTTACTTTCAACTTGTGTACTTTACCGGAGATGGTGGCTTTGGATGAGAGGACTTTCCAGTAATGACTTTCTTTACCTTGGCAATTGAGTGCTTCACTTTTGATCCAACGCCTGAAAGTATGTTGTGGGATTTCTTGTGAGAGACTTTCACATCCGCATCTGCCATATCAACCATGACTGGTGCTTCAGAACTCGATTCTGATTCTTTTTGTTCATCTTTATCATCATGTTCTTCTTCAGTTTTTGCATTTTCATCTTGATCCTCATCGGGTTTTTCTGCATGCCGGTCTTCCGTGTGGGTAGTTGGTTCTTCACCGATGGCAGAATGCTCTGCCATCTTCGAGGTTTCTCTCATGGATAAAAGGTCTGAGAGTGAAGGCTTATCAGCCTCTTTTGCTTCAGTCTTCTCTGTTGTCTCCTGGTCCGTTCTCTCCTCATTTCCGCAGTCCGCTTCTTTTTGCTCAACTTTAGAAGCTTCCAGTAAATCATGTTCACCCTGGGAACATTCTGCGGATAATTTCTCGTTGCCTTTTGCATTTTCTGAATTCAAAACTGTGGTATGATCTGCTTCCAGAACTATATGTTTATCCTTTGAAGGTAGAGGGGTTACCTCTAGCTCTGCTACACCAGTGCCATTCACTCCATCAGAATGAACTGGAATATCTCTTTCTGTCGTTTCAATTTCTGAACATTTGACTTCTGGTAGGATGGAAAGAGAACCAATCTGCCTTGGACTTCCTTCAACTTTATCATGTCGAGCTGTATCATCCATCAAATTCTGACAAGTGTTAGATTCTGAGACTTTTTCTGTCCCTGCACTCCAGGAGTTTTCTAGCTGATTGAACTTATCATTTATGATTTTCTCTTCCTCACAATCCACTCCTGCTTCTGTGACATTCCCAGGAGTCCTTCCCAGTTGTTGTTCTTCTTTTTCTTGCTCAAGAGTTTCTAACACTGAGGCATTTTGAACAGCTTCTGTTTCTTGTTCCTCACTAGTCTTTATATTTTCACCTTGACTTGCCTCCACTGGATTCTCCTTGATCGATACTTCAGAGGAGCCCTCGTTTGGCCCTTTGTCATCCTGGCTTACATCCCTGGCATTTTGAAGATTCTTAGGATCATCTTTCTCTGCCAACACCTCAGTATCCGTGATATTTAATTCCCCGGGCAAGTCATGAAGTTTGACCTGTTGATCTTCGAACTCCAGTGTGCTTTTATTTGAACATTCCTCTTCAGGAGAATTTTTTGTGATGTGGCTTTCTTCGTCTTCTGGGATAACCTGGGCATCATCATTGCTTGGAACTTCTGATATATCCTTGATATGAAATGAAAAATCGAACTGCTCAGGCTCAACATGGGTTTCTGTTTCTTCACCCTCTTTTGGTTTGCTCCAAATATCACCTTTTCGTTCCTCTTCACTTTTTTCTTCTGAATGTGTTACGTTCTCCTGTAGAATAGATGTATACTTCAAAATGATGCTTCTTTATACATTTACACAAAAGTGGTGAAATGAGTGCATTACATATTTTACCTCATCTCTTGGTTGCACTTCATCTAAGCCACAAATTTCATCCTTTGGGTTATATTTCTCACTATCTTTTCCTCGTACCAATTCAGGAAGTGGAAGGATTTCATGCTTTCTTGTGATATGCTCTTCTTTTTGTTCTTTCTTAACTTCAGAATCGTTTATGGTTTTGTCGAATGTATTAATGGGAGCTTCACATGTTATATTTTCGTCGAATTCCTTCGGCAGTTCTCTTTTAGCGGCATATATCACTGGATTTTTTGAATTTTGGTTTGGTAACCCTTCATCTTCTGCTATCTCATTTTCAGTGTCATCAGCTCCTGTTCTGTTTTGTTCCTTCCCTGGAAATGCTACTGAAGACATGTTTATCTGTGCAATGCAAAAGGCAAGCATATCGATCAATATCTGAAAAAGAATTTGAGGACAACAACATAGGAGAGCATTTGAAGAGGATAGCTTGTTAGAGTTTAAAGTTCTTTCAGAAGCAATCTGATGCAAAATTGCTAATCTAACTTTTGAGGAAAGACAGAAGAAATATTTAATCTGATGTATAATGCTGAAAAGTGAATTTTAAATAACATACCTCTTCATTTGAATTATGAGCTCCTATCTTTACGTATGCTACACCTAAAGCTTGAGCCTCTTCAATGGCTATTGCAGTTGTAACCTCCTGAACACTCTTCGACTGCTCTTTTTGGGCTTTGCCTCTATCAATTGATTCTTTTCCCAGAAGAGTTTCTTCTGGTTCTTCAAAAGCCTTGTCATCGACCTCTTTTGAAATTTCCATAACCTGCACAATTATGGCATTTAAACATCATGAAGTGCAGAAGTTTGTGAAGGAAAAATAAGTGGTTATGTTTTTCTCTTACCTTTTCTGTTTCATTTTCTTTCTTAATGTCTTCAAATCCTGTGCTTATCTCTTCTTGGTTTGCCTCTTCTTCTTGGTGACTCCCTATGATCACCTCTTCCTGATGACAAGCTTGATGATAATCTACTACATCTTCGTTTTCCTCCTTGGTCTGCATTTTCTGTCCTTTTGTTAGTATTTAATGATAATTCAACAGACAAAGAATGGACAGAAAGCTAGACCACACGCAGTTAGCTTAAAAAAGTATACTCTTTGTAATTGCACCTTCTTGCATGGATTGCTTACCTTCAAGATTTCTGTTTCATGTTTGCTTTCTTCTTGGCCAGATATATCCTCTGCCACAACCTTTTCAGATTCTATTTCTCCTGCTGTTTCAAGATTTTTTTCCTCTGTTTCTGTCTCTTCTGTTTCTGCAACCTGGGAAACAGATTCAAGCACGACTTCTTTTGAGTCGGGACTTTCCTTAGTTGCGCTACTGGTGTTGTCATGCTGATATCCATCTCTATGACATTCAGATACCAAAGAAGTTGTTTCCCCAACCAATGTGCTCTCAACATCTTGACCTTCTGAAGCAGAGAGAGTTGTCTGTGTGATTTCTGGAGCTTCATCATCATTTATACTTTCAAGGTCTGTGATGGACCTGTTATTGTCAATTCTTGTGTCTTCATTGGCATCTGATGCTATTTTTCCTGCGTTCAGCTCTTCTCTATCTGTGGCAATCTCCTTCAGTACTCGAAAGATCTACTTTGGAGGTTTCACTGGGCAGTACTGGGAGGAAGTCAATGACTTCTAAATCTGATGTAGATGTTGTGGTTTGTACGTTTTCATCTGATGTTGATTTTTCTTGTCCAGATTCTGTTTCCTCTTGCTCTCTTTCAGTAGCTTTTTTTTCATCGAAGAAGCTTTCAGTTCTATCATCCCCTTCCTTGTATTTGATTGCATCCTCTACAGTTTCACTCTCATTGCACTCTGTTGTTTCTATTATGCTCTCATTCGAAGCAGGGAGATGTGCTTTCTCTAGCTCTTGGACGTGGACAAGTGCTGAAACATGGAGTTCCTCTTCTTGCTTTTGAGCTTCTTCATTCTCAGCCTCTTCCTTCATTTCTCTTCTGGATTCCTGGAAATTGGATGCCGGCTCTTCCTCTAACACCCCAGAGTTGGAGCTTCCTGATATCTCTTCGCAGTTATCTGAATTAGTTTTCTCTTCT
This sequence comes from Stenogyne calaminthoides, assembly GCA_037126765.1. Lineage (NCBI taxonomy): Eukaryota > Viridiplantae > Streptophyta > Magnoliopsida > Lamiales > Lamiaceae > Stenogyne > Stenogyne calaminthoides. Next base: position 328,635 of record JBBCBC010000027.1, read on the forward strand.
TCATCATTCACCCCCTCCGATTCTGAGATAACCTGGGAATCATTAATAAGCAGCTGTCCTTTTATGTCCTTCTGGGGTCGTCAAATCATTGAACTAAGCTTCTTTTTGTCCATCTTTTATGTCCATTCTAGGATCTGTTTCTGGTAGAGTCTCATTTGTTGGCATCATGTTGGAGTCACAACTATTTGTTTCTTCAACAACTTCAGATGCCAAGCTGGCAGCATCTGGGTCATTCTCATGGCTTATTACCATGTCTACTTCTGGCACTTCTGTGATTGTTGATTCCTCTTGCTTGGAATCGTGATCTTCAGCAAGATGCCCGACTGCAACTTCCTCGACAACATCCAAATCTTCCGTACAGGGGATCTTGACAGCTGTCAAATCTGAATCCTTTTCCTGTTCGAAAAGAGAGTTTTCCAAGTAAGCTAGATGAAGAGAAGGAATCCCAAGTATACCTTGCTGCGAGAAACATTTGAAAAATTGCTTGGGGTCAAGACATACCTCATGAACTGCTATATTTACCGCGGTTGACATATCCTTGAGGTAACCTTCTTCTTCCTTTAACTCTATATTTCTTGCTTCAAAGTCAACATTTTCAATCTCATTGGGCACCTGCAGATTCCAGTAAAAAGTGAATTAGTGTTGGAATTGAAAAGTAAAGTAGTGATGGCACTGCTTTTTCCCCCATTCCGTTTAAGCTTGCATAGGTTCATTTCTTACCTCATCCTTAGGAAATGTTTCACTCTCTCTGTTCTCATCCTTTAGTCCTTCAGGATTTGCACTAAGGGTTTGATCCTCTTGAGAATGTGATACTCTATCTTCACACGAGTTTGATGCTTTTATATCTTCAGTTGCTTCTTGTGATGATTCAGTATATGCTTCTTCCTTTAATGCACCTTCTGTATTTTTCTCCTGTTTAAACAAGCCAGTTTTTATTAAGCTTTTCTTGATTTATGAATCATAACCACTGGCATCATCAGCCGAGGCTTCATTCACTATGGCATTTGTGAGCCATCATCATTGGTTGGTGAGTTATCTTTATTTTCTCGATAGGGATTATTTGGCAATATTCTATAGCATGCATATGAAAAAAACATGAACACTCCTGTGTAGAGAATATTCTTCTTTATTTTTTAAAATTTCTAGAGACTAGCCAATTTATTATTCAGATACGTGCTAAGTAAGGTAGGAGTAGTAGAGCTCAATTGATTGTATGATTTTACCTGAACCTTAAGAATTTTCTCCTTGTCACTTGCATCAGCAATATTCTCAATTGTCTTGTCTCTTGAGATATCTTCTGGATCTACGGTTAGGCTTTGCTCCTCTTGACTGGGAGCAAATGCTTTAGCATCCTCAGTAGCTGAGTGCAAGGACACAATATAATCCTCATCCTGTGCTTCTTCCTTTACCACAGTACTTTCTATGATTCCCGCTGCCAGAGCTTCTGTTGAACGTTCATTCTGTTCCAGTGGTGAGCAATCTACTTGGACAAATGAGCTTTCTTTAGAGTCCTCCTGTGGAGTGGTTGCATAACTCTGCAATGAAAATAAAATGCTCATTAAATCTGTTAATTTGTTAAAACAAGAATGTTAATAATTTGCTTCTTGTATAGCATAGAAATTTGATGCACACACTAAATTTTTGGATAAGTGAATTTACTACTATGATTCTAACCGTATCCTCATGATTTTCTTCCTTAAAGTCAGGCACATCAATTGTTTTGTCCTCTTTGTGGTCACCAATGATCCCTTGGGGATTTGTTTCTAGGCCTTGCTCCTCTAAATGACTTGTTTCTTTGTCTTGGCTTGGAGCAGTCACTTTAATATCCTCATTTTCTACCTGCAAGGTCTATAAGAAATGATTCTTCCTTTACTAAATGACATTCCATGTTTTTCTCATTTTCAAACAAGGCAGCTTTTACTAAATGACATTCAATGTTTTTCTTATGCGAATTTGGTGGCATGTAAGAGAGTTTCGGCATAATTGGTTTTCCTATTGAAGATTCTTTCAAAGATGATTTTTGTGAGCTATCTTCTCCGTCGGTGAGTTCTCTTCATTTTCTCAACTGGGTTTATTTTTGCATTATTCCATAGTATGCTGTAAACTCTTCAGATATGTGCTAAGCAAGCTAAGAGTAATAGAGTTCAATTGATTGTATGATTTTACCTGAACCTCAGTGGTTTTCTCATTGTCACTTGCATCAATAGTCTTCTCAATTATCTTATCTCTTGAAATATCTTCTGGATCTATGATTAGGACTTGCTCCTCGGTAGAACTTGTTTCATTGTCTTGACAGGGAGAAAATGCTTTAATATCCTCAGTAGCTACTTTCAAGGACTCGGTATGATCCTCATTTTGTGCTTCTTCCTTAACCAAATTAATTTCTGTGGTGTCCGTTGCCAGAGCTTCTGTTAAAGGTGTGGTTTCATTGTCCTTCTCTGAATGTTCATTCTGTTCCAGTTGTGAGCAATCTACTTGGACTGATGAGTTTTCTGTAGTGTCCTCATATGAAATAGTAGCATAGTTCTGCAACGAAAATAAACCGCTTGTTAAAATCTGTATAATTTGTAGGAAAAAAAAATTGTAAATTCCTTTATTCTTGTAGATATAAGTTAATTTACTACCACAATTCTCACCTTGCCCTCATGAGTTACTTCCTTAATGTCAGTAACATCAATTACTTTGTCCTCTGTGTGGTCGCCCACGATTCCCTGGGGATTTGTAATTAAGCCTTGCTCCTCCATATGACCTGTTTCTCTATCTTGATTTGAAGTGTTTGCTTTAGTATCCTCATTTTCTACCTCCAATGACTTAACAGGTGTTTCTTCCTTTGTTAAATCACATTCTACGTTTTTCTCATTTTCGGACAAGTTATCTGCAGATTTGGCATCATGTTGGATAGTTGACTCATGATCACTGGTGTTCTCTGTCGAAGCTTCTTCCAAAGATGGCTTTTGTGAGCCATCACCTTCAATTGGCGAGCTATCTTCACTATCCCCACTTGGAACATTTGTCGCAACATCCTGTAGCAAGATAATTAAAGAAGAGAAATTATTATCATTTTCTTTCCTTTCAGGAGTTAACCATTTATTATTCATGAATGTGCTAATTAGCTAAAGAAATAGAGTTGGACTGAGAGTATGATTTCACACGTACCTCAAAACTTTCCTTTTCTGTGTAAGCTGAATTGGTAGTTTTTTCCTCTCTTTTATCACATGAGATTTCTTGTGAATCGCCAGTTAGGATTTTCTCCTCAATAGAACTGGTTTCTTGACATGAAGCTGATTCTTTCATATCCTCAGTAGCCACTTGCAATGTCTCAATATGATGGTCCTCTTCATCTTCTTTTTCCTTAACCAAAATATTTTCTATGGTGTCCTCTGTCGGAGCTTCTGTTAAGGATGTGCTTTCACTAGCCTTCTCCAAAGTTTCATTCTTCTCCAGTTGTATGCAGTCAACTTGGATTAATGAGTTTTCTGTAGTGTCTTCAATAGAAGTAGTTGCATCACTCTGTAGCAAATACAAAACAATTGTTAAACCTGTTTAATTTGTAAAAATCACTGTTAATAAACTCGTGTTTTATGTGTATGTATGTATAATATAGAAATTCATTCTTCAAGAAAGTTCACTCTATGTTTGTAATAAAGGTAGATATACTGCTAAATTTCAGACCTTATCCTCAAGAGCTTCGTCCTTCAACTCAGTTACATCAATTGTTTTGCCCTCTCTGTAGTCACCTACAGTTTCTTGGGGATCTGTAGTTAGGCCTTGCTCCTTTAGGTGACTTATTTCTCTATCTTCACTTGAAGCAGTTGGTTTAATATCCTCATTTTCTACCTGCAAGGACTTCACAGACATTTCTTCCTTCACCAAACCACATTCTGTTTTTGTCTCATTTTGAAACAAGTCAGCTTCTATTTTGCTTTCCTCTGCAAAGTTAACTTCATGTATGATATTCAAAGCTTCTTCCAGAGGTGGCTTTTGTAAGCCATCTACTTGAATTGGTGAGCTATCTTCATCACTCGCATTTGAAATCTTTGGTATAACTTCCTGTAACAAGATAAAACTTAAGAACTTTGTTCCGCTGAAGAAAATTTTTCTTCATTTTTTTCTCCAGATCATACCCATTCATTGTTCATGCACGAGTTAAATAAGCCAGCATTAATAAAGTTAAATATGTACCTCAAGGTTTTCCTTTTTAATGTATGCTGCATCAATAGTCCTTTCCTCTATTCTGTCACATGAGATTTCTTGTGAATCATCCACTAGTATTTTCTCCTCAACAGAACTTGTTTCTTGACATGATTTAGATGCTTGAACATCCTCAGTTGCTACTTGTAATGACTCCGAATGCTTCTCCTCATGTGCTTCTTCCTTAACCAAACTGCCTTCTCCAGTGTCCCCTGTTAGAGCTTCTGTCAAAGATGTGTTTTCGCTAACATTTACCAAATCTTCATTCTGCTCCACTTGTTTGCAATCTACCTCAACTGGCAAGTTCTCTTCTACGTCTTCATATGGACTAGTTGCAACATCCTGTTGCATGTCAAATACTCTTAAAATCTATTCAAATTATAGAAAATATATCAATTTTATACAATGTATAGAGTAGAGTTGTGATGATCCCATTAATATACAAGTATGATCCTTACCTTATCCTCAGGAGTCTCTTTCTCTGCACCTGTTGCATCACTGGTTTTATCCTCCTTGTTTTCATCCATGAACCCTTGAGGATTTGTAGTTGCACTTTGGACCTCTAGAGAACTTGTTTCTCTATCTTGACCTAAGACAAGTACTTCAGTATCCTTAGCTGCCACCTGCAGTAACTCAGTAGATACTTCTTCCTTTACCAACGTAGTTTCAATATCTTTCTCATTTTCACTCACAAGTTTCGCCTCTTTTGTAACTGTGGACTCATCATCATCGTCGTTTCTGGTTGTAGCTTCTTTCAGATATGGCTTCTGTGAGCCATCTTCTTCAATTGGTGGATTAACAGCATCATTCCCATCTGGGATATCCTGTTGCAAGAATAAGAATTTAATAAATTTTATCAACAGAAAAAAGGAAATTTATTCTTCGTTTTCCTTTTTGTGTGAATCTAACCGTTTACTTTATGTGACAAATAAGCTAACTACAAGAAACTAAACTAGCATTATAGCTTTCACGCTTACCTCAATACTTTCTTCTGTCTTGCTAACGGCATCAATTGATTCTCTCTCTGTTTTGTCACTTGAGATTTCTTGTGGATATGTAGGTAGGGTTTTTTCCTCGATATAACAGTTTGTCTCTTGACTTGAATCAGATGCTTTAATTTCCTCTCGAGCTGCTTGTGAGGAGTCAATAGGCTTCTCCTCCTCTGCTTCTTCCTGGAAGGACTTAAGAGGTACTTCTTCCTTCACCAAAGCACATTCTACGCTTTCCGCATTTCCTAACAAGTCAGCTTCCACAATGTTTTCATCTGTTTTAGCATCACATATGACAGTTGACTCAGCATCATTGTTGTTCCCTAATGAAGTTTCTTCCAAAGATGTCTTTTGTTGACCTTCTACTTCAGTCTGTGAGCTATCACTACCCTCATTCGGAACATTTTCAACATTCTGCAACTCAATTTCATCCTTAGTGTAAGCTGAATTCGCAGTTGTTTCCTCTGTTTTGTCACATGGGATTTCTTCAGGATCGGCACTTAGGACTTTCTCTTCAATAGAATATGTTTCTTGACATGATTCGGATGCTTTATCCTCAGTAGGTACTTGCAACAAAGGCTTTTCCACTTGTGCTTCTTCATTATCCAAACTACCTTCTATGGTCTCCCCTATCAGAACTTCTCTCGAAGATGTATTTTCACTGTCATTTTCCAAATCTATTTTCTGGTCCAGTTGTGGATAATCTTCTTGGACTTGCAAATTCTCTTCTATGTCCTCGTTTGGAGTAGTTTCTCCAATGTTCTCCTGAACCTTCAAACACTCATTAAATCTATTCAATTTGTAGAACAGAGATCGATAATACTTTTAAACTTTTTTTTGCAGAATATTGTAAATAACATTATGTATAAATCACATTAATATACAAGTATGATTATATTCTAACCTTATCCTCAGAAGTTTCTTCCTCTGCAACGATTGCACCATTGATTTTATCCTCGGTATCATCCATGATTTCTCGAGGATTTGTAGTTTGGCTTTTCTCCTCCAGAGAACTTGTTTCTTCATCTTGAACTAAAGCAGATGACTCGGTAGATACTTCTTCCTTTACCGAAGTACACTCAGTTATTTTCTCATTTTCAGCCTCTGGTTTTGCCTCGTGTGCAATGCTCGGCTCCTCAGCATTGTTGTTATCCGTTGTAGCATCTTCCAACGATGGCCCTTGTGAGCAATCTTCTTCAATTGGAGTATTATCTGCATTATCTCCATCTGGAATATTTGATACAATATCCTGTAGAAAGAAAAAATGTATATTGTTTTTCACTTTCCTTTTTCTTTGATTCTAATCCTATAATGTGAAATTATGAGGCAATTAAACTAACAATATCTTATGGTTATCATTTCTACCTCAAGACTTTCCTCCGCTTCAGCTGCATCAACAGATTCTTTCTCTGTTTGATCACTTGACAATTCTTCTGGATTTGCAGTTGGGAGTTGTTCCATGATGCACTTGTTTGTATCTTGAGTTGAATCAGATGCTTCAATATCCTGATTAGCCATTGGCAAGGAGTCAATAGGGTTATCCACCTCTGCTTCTTCCTTCACTGAAATACTTTCTGTATCTTTCTCATTTTCCAATTCAGCTTTCATTGAATCTATTCCCTCTAGTTCTTTGATATTTTTTGACTCGTCATCTTTGGTTTCTTCAATTGGAGCTTCTGTCCAGGATGAGTTTTCACCATCCTTTTCCAAATGTTCCTCTTGTTCAATTTGTGAGCAATCCACTTGAGTAACTGAGTTCTCTTCTGTGTGCACATGTTGAATTTCTGTTGTGACATTCTACAGCAAGCAGGAAAAAAAAGACATTAAAGATTAGATTAAAGGGAAAATAATTCTATCCATACATATTCTTCTCTTAGATAGTTGAATCATTGTTCGAATATGAACTGGCTACAGAATCCAAATATTAAGTATGATGCTTACATGTACCTCACGAGTTGCCTCCTCTGTGTTATTTGGATCAATTGTGTTGTCGCTCATGACTATGCTTTCCTCCTTATGAGAAGGAGCTGCCTCTATGTCCTCACTTGAAGCAGATGCTTTATGATCCTCAGAAGCATTATGTAAGTCTTCGTTGCATTCATTGCCAATTTTGGGTTCAACCAAATTTATCGACTCATCATGGTTGGCGTCCTCCTTTTCCAAATATGCACCCTGTTCCATGTCTCTGGCATCCACTTGAATTAATGAGTCCTTGCTATTGTCCTCATTTGAAAGAGCATCAATTGTTTTCTCCTCTGTCTCTTCACACAGATTTTCTTGTGGATTTTCAGTCAGGCTTTCCTCCTTGAGGAGACTTGTTGTTTCTGCATGTGACGATTCTAAAGGCTTCTCTTTCTGCACTTCATCCTTCAGCAAAGCACTTTCTGTATCTTCCTCTTTATGCAATTCTGCTCTATCATCAATCTTGACCTCATCTTGAACTTGGACTTCTGCCTCTGTGCCTCCTCTAGGACCTGTTTCTGGTAGAGTCTCATTTGCTGGTATCATGGTGGAGCCATCATCCAGCCCTGCTGTTTCCTCTGTAACCGTCTTGTCACAACTATTTTCTTCTTCAACAACTTCAGATGCCAAGTTGGCAACATCTGGTACATTCTCATGGCTTATTACCATGTGTTCTTCTGGCACTTCTGTGACGGATGATTCCTCTTGCTTGGAATCGGGATCTTCTGCAAGATGTCCAACTGCATGTAAGGATTCTAAAGGCTTCTCTTGCTTTACTTCTTCCTTCAGCAAAACACTTTCTCTAAATTCCTCTTCAAGCAGTTCTGCTCTATCATCAATCTTGACCTCACCTGTCACAATATTCTCCGTGAAATCTCCTACCGGGGATGGTTGCTCAGCGTCCTTTTCCAAGCGATCCTCAATTTCCATTTTTGGGCCACCAACTTGGATCAATGAATCATCTTCTGTCTCCTCAATTGAAACAACTGTTGGAACATTCTGCAACACGAACAATAAGGTCACTATTCTATTCAGTTTAGAGAGAGCATTTTTTATTTTCTTTTGAAGAATGCATTTAATACTTCTTGCGTATGTATAATCAATCTAGTTTTATTAAAAGTAGTAGTAAGTTTCTGATTTTACCTCAATAGTTCCCTCCTTTTCAGCTGCATCAACTGCTTCGTCTTCTGTTTTTTCGTCCAGGATTCCCTGTGGATGTGTTGTCACACTTTGCTCCTCAATACAACTTCTTGTTTCTATCTCAGGTGCGTTAATATCCTCTGAAGTTGCATGCAAGTGATCTTCTGGCTTTTCTAGTTTGGATTCTATCTTTGGCACTGTACTATTTGTACTCTCATTTTCACAGAATTCAACATTCATTGGTTCTTCATGCTCAGTTGAGTTTCCCTTAGCATCCTCATTTGAAACATTGGATAAGTCGTTCTGCATAAATACAAAAATTCCAGTTCTCTGTATTATTCTCAGAATGAAGCTATTTATTTCTCAAATATGTGTAAATAAGATGATAGTTAACAAAAAATGAGTCCTGTTTGTATTCGTGTCAATTTGTGCTGTGTATTATGCATCGAGATGAGTTGTATAAACACACAAAATTAGGCTACAAAAGTCAGTATTAGTACTTTTATAAGCGAAAAATCAGTACAACATACAAGACATAGTTTTTGATGAAATCAGTCCATATATCATAACATAATTATGTTTAGCAAACACACCCACAATACGTACCTCAAGAATTTCCTCCTGTGTGTCTACCGTATCTATTGATTTTTCCTCTGTTTCTCCTCCTGCATTCTCATGCAGAGTTCCGTTTGTGCTCTGATCTTCAGGAAAACTTTTTATGATTTTCTCTTGGCCTAATATAGATTCTTCAATATTTTCAGGGGCTACATGCAAGGATTCTGCCGGATTATCCAAGATATTTCCACTCTTAGGATATTCTAAAATATTCTCTTCCATTGGTTCCACATCCCCTGCTTTTGCTGTTGGTTGATCATCTGATTTGGGCTTTCCAAGGGGAACAATGTCAGTCTCATCTTTCACGGTTTGAACTGGCTTTTCGATCACCATACTGACATCTGGTGAACTGTTGTTTACTTCACAATGAACCTCACCAATCGAGGGTGCTGTTAAAAAATTATCCCCCTCAACCATAGAATGACCATCATGTATGTGAGCTTCAATTTGCTCTTCATTGGGAAGTTTACTGATTAAAATGCTGGTAGCTTGATCCACTAGGTCTCCACCTTGCTCCTCTCTCTGCCACAAAAGTTATTACAGCTACTTAATTTAAACTTACGAGGATGCATAAAAAATTAAATGGCAGCATACTTGTTACTATTGAAAGAGTCGGATTGAACACTTTATCAACAAGTTTTAGTTTGGAAGCAAGTCTCTTGTTTATTTCTATTGAGTCAGTTTTTATGTTCCATTTTAAATCTTACATGATTTTGGGACTCACTAATTCTTGAAAACCACTCGACTTTTATCATTCTATGTTATACATTTTTTTTGAACCTTAATGATCTAATTATTCTGTTTGAATCTCTTAGTAAGGTTGTAAAAACAGAGTGGATTAACTAGTGAATCACAAGGTTTCCTGATTGGGATAATGAGAGAAGTAAAAGAAATGACCTCTTTGCTTGAAAACTGTAAGTCATATACCCTTTGTTCAGGATCCAATATGTATATTCCAGTTTTATTGTTTTGGTATATTCCACTTCTTTCCTACTATGCTCGTTGAGATTTGATTTGGTTCATAAGATAGGTTGATGTCATCTTGCTTTGCAAACAAAGTAAAACAAGCAACAGCTGATCTTTTGTAAATATAATTTGGATCAGAAATAGTCTATTAGTAGCAATTTCCTATTACGATCATATATTAGACATCAGAAGCATATAATATAAGTGAACGTTTTGATGCTAAGAAATGCATAGTAAAAGCGTAAAACACAGTTCTAAGATCTTGTAACACAGATCACAGGTGTCTCATATTGAATCATCATGTACTAAATGATTAAATCATGCAGAACTGATCAGCTTCTAAAGTAAAAGTACTATTAATAAAGTGATAAATTCTCTGATGATTATACGATCATATGTTTACTTCACGTATATTCGAAATTGGAGAAATCCCTCTAAACATTAGATCTTAAATTCTTACATACCAACTAGAGTTATAACGATCTATATTATATTAAAGTTCATAAAACAAATACTCACTGTTTCGCATACAGGTGCTGAAATATCTACAGCTGCCATCTCCGGTGCACCACTTTGAATCTACTAATGGCGGAATTATGTACTTTTACAGGTGAGTATACTTGCATTCTAGTTTTTATACGCAGTTTTTTTTTTTTTATCATACTAGGTATAAATAGAGGTAGTTTAAAGTTATGATCGATCATTTAGGTAGATGTAATCAATAATGTTTTGATTGAAACGTTGGTAAAGTTGGCAAAAGCTGACAAAAAATGCCACTTCACTTGTGCTATTATTTCTGAGTTGGCTAGAGATTGATAATGGTCCTAGTGAGTGATCATTCACATGCCCAAGTGGCTATGACGTAATTACTCTAAAATAGAATCAATTATTTTCACACCACACTTATTGCTGATGCTGCTTACAATAACAAAAAGCCAGGCTCTTTTAGGAGTTAGTTTTCACTGGGACAGTGCTTAGTTGGCAGAAAATTACATTATTTTGGAAAACTATGTACTCCTTCATTTTTGCTGTTTATGGCAAAGATCATTATGAATAAGCCAATTTTTAGCTCTATTCTTTGCTAGAGTAATTTGATCACTTCAATACTTTAGAAATCAGGTACCCAAAAAAAAAAAAAAAGTCTGTAGCTAACTATGAATTTTGCTATATTCGGGAGTTCGTTTCTGTAAATTTAGCTAAGATTGCAATTTACACATGGTTAATCCAGCTCATTTATAGAAGCGGCCAAAAGTTATATTCTAGGATGATGATGGTTAAGAGTGTTAAGATTTTCTTTATGTTAGATAAGAACACATCATATGGAGTGCAAGGAATCTTACTTTTTAATGAGTTGACTGTAATGTGTTGTCAGATTGTCAGTCCACGTATTCTTTAGATATTTTATGGTGACTAATTATGACTGAATATTACAAGGGGATTATAAAAGTTTCTTCCTTCTTTTTTAGTTCAATCTTTTACTGATCTTCTCATATAAATGCGTGTGCTTTAGTAAATACTATACAACCACATAAATATACGTAGGAAAAAAATTTACAACTTGCAAAGACAGCTTCCCCAATTTTTAAAATTGATTATGCTTGTTTTCGGAAAAAATAAAAAATTGACTATGCTTGGATACAAATTCGACATTTGTATTTACTATACGAATGACTTTCCGTAATTTCTAATTTATAAGAAACATATAGACATAGGAATATGTTATAATTCGTAGATCATTATACATATTGTATTTGTTGCAGCATCTATAAAATGTAAAGGAAAATTAGCAACCAAGGTATACTTTTTTTTTTAAATAAATATGGCCAGAAGACAAATGAGATTGTATATCAAAAGTAAAATTGAATATCTGATATGCAATTATCTTACATATATATACGAATTTTTTTTATCACCCAGTTTGTTAGTTTTTTTAAAAAAAGTGTACATATTAGTAATTTGCCCAAATGTAAATAAACTTTTTAAAATAACAATTTCAGTTATATTCTGTATTTTTATCAGTCAAACTTCAGGCTGCTGAGGCGTAAGGAGAATGGTCAAAATGCGACTCCTCCTAGTTTGCTTTCATGCCGGGCCTCAATCAGGTTAGTTAATGCTTTGCTGATGCAGCATTTTATATATTATGATTTAAGTGTGCCCCATATAAGAATTCCAATTTTAGCATGCCGAATGACAGTAATTAAACAACTTCATTAAAATTAAATAATGAAGATTTTCAACCCATCTAGATATTGGATATGCTACAAAATTCATTTCAAGTTTAGCCTATTTAAAATATTCTAACCAAATTTGTAAATTAGAATTACTCAGTTGAAGAGCTAGCAGCCATTTCCATGTGTAATACAGTCAAGGGTTTTAATTATAAAAACCATTAATATATTATCGATCATAGAGTATGAACTGTATGATTCTATGTAAAATCCACCAAAATATTCTTTAAACAGTATGTCGGGAAATAGATCTGAAACAAACAGAACGTAAAAACTTAATTTATCAAAAAATCAACTCAAGGAAATAATTAGGAAACTAGGATGTGGCCACGCATGCCTAAATCGGTAATGTGACGGCTAAACAAAATTCAACATACTAAACCACTTGCAATTCTAATTTGTTATCAACTTATCTCTCCGTTAGGAAAATGTCTATTTTTTTAATTAAATATAATAGGCCCACTTTTATTTAATTTTTGCTTCTCTGAAACAATACGTATGGAGTTGGACCCCTTGAACAGTAGCAGTTTTATCATAAAAGCAGCATTTCTGATTAAAAAAACCGACCAAAACAAAACATCCTTGTCATCTTCTGCCGCCCTTGTATGGATAACTGCAATCACCATCTTCTTTTATCCCTCTAATATGCTTTTTGGTATGTGATGCATTATTTCGTTCTTCATTCATCAATTCAGTAACTACTGCTGTTTTAAAGGTAACTCTAGATGTCTAGAAATATTTTTATGTGTCAAGGTTTTGTGCTTCCTTAAAGTTTTATAGGTTTACTAAGCAATAATCAAACATTTTTCATCACATTTAAATAAGAGTTCTAAAGTTTATGAGGATAGCAACAATTGTTCAACTCTGTGAGTAATTAGCTAGCTCTTCATTGATCAGTTTTATTCTCATGAATTAAATAAAAGTGTATGGATATAATATGAGCATATAAAGGAATGGAAATATACAATATGTTTGTGTTGGTCCCGATTTGAATGTCGAAAAACCCATTTTGCGCGTGCGGAAGCAAACATTTTAAAAGCGATGCATATAAAACAGGGGTAAGGGCAGAGTGATACCAATTTTTTTTATCTTTTTAAGCTCATGTGTGTTGTTTTGCTTATAATCGAATGCATATGACAAGTATGAACATAAAGCAGTAAAAAACACACGATTTTATAGTGGTTCGGAGTTCAACTCCTACATCCACTCTTCCCTATCATCGAGGGCACCTACTAAACCAACCTGACTTAGTTTAACGTGTTAGTCCAACACCCAACAGAGATGTTTACCGAAGTTCACACTCAAACGGGACTTATCACCCTCTCGGGATTGCCTACCCTCCTTTTCGGGATTTGCTAGATGTTCTGGAGTTCACACTCACCTACAAAACTTATCCGACCAAACTGGTTTGGGTATAAGATTGTTTGGTTTCCAACTAGGTTGAGATTTTCCCTTACATTTGTTTTAATTTCAATGCTTAAGGATGGGAAAATCTCTTTGTTTTATGATATTGCATTTGTGCTTAGATCTAGGGTAGAACACTTTTGGATATGCATGTATTTCTTGCTCGTGTTCTAAGGTGGAGATCTTAAGCGATTTGGCTTTGTAGCTTGATGAATCACGCATTTCTCACATTCTCCACACTTGATAATGAAGGAAGATCTTGTATTTATAGTGTGGATTTGAATATTCTGGATTGGATGAGTCACATTCAAATCCATACTATTTTGTAACTTTTTGCAATTTTTTTCCAAAATTTGGTTGTCTTCCTCTCGTTGGTCCACGTCGCAACATCTAACGGGTATATTCCTCGATTCCTCGCCTTGGAATCATTCAGATTCTCTCGAGTCTCGGTGTCTTGATTACGTTACGAGCCTTGGTCAATCTGAGCCTTCAAATCACTCTTCTTGGCCGGACCTTATACGTCGGGCATCTTGACACTCGATTCGAACTTCTCCGACTTGAATAATCGACCCTCAGTCACTGCTTTTCGAGCTAACCGATCATCAGCGTTACGATTCTCGGTGAATATGACTTCGGATGACTTCTCTTACGATGACTTCTTTCCCCGATCGGTATGATTTCGGTTCGATATCCGATTTCTTCTCTTTGATCCGATTACATGATCAGATCCAAATAGCATCGGTCAATAATTGTATCCGCGCAGTTAGTACATCGTTAGTTATTATGTTGAAGATTACTTTTAGCACATCCGATCTCAATCACGTCGATCTTGATCATGGATATCTTCATATCGATCTCGATCCGCGTCGATCTCAATCAATCTTATCCGGCCATCTTCCGATCCGCAACCTTCTTCGATCTTACAGTCGGTTTTTTTTTCCGAACATTCGCTCTTACGATCACCAGATCGGCTAAAAATTACGGACATCGATCAGTCATCCTCGATCTTCGATCCGCTTCTTTTCTTCTCTTCCGATTTTGCATTAACTTCGTGCTTCTTTCGAACTTATCTATCTTCATCGATCTTCGATCGGTCTCTCGTAACCTCGTCGATCTCGATCATTCACGCCCGATTTCGTGAGTTCCCCTCAATCATTCTCTCGTTTCCCCTCAACTTGTTATCGTAGATTAGCTTCAAAAACACAAGTTGATAATGTTTTGGCATAATTCATCAAAACTAAAATATCCCAACAGTTTGTTATAAGTAAAAATAATATAAAGAGACTAATTAAAAGTGTGTGAATACAATTTTGTTGAAGATATCTTAGGGTTTATCGCCACCACTTCTACAAAATTATTTTTAGAAGAATAAACTTTATGGCAAATAGGTTTCAATTGGCTTAATTTAGGTGAAGAGATTTTATGGCAAATACTCCCCCCGTCCCATAATAACGTGCAAGTTTACTGTTTTCACGTGTTTTAGTGAGCGAGTTTTTTATTAGTATTTAAAATAATAAAATGTTTTTTAAAGATTCATATAATAAAAAGGGGTAAATCTATCATACCCCTCCTTAAAAGTCACTTTTTCATTTCAAATAATAATAAACAACTCGCTCGCAAAAACTCGATAATAAAGTTAGCGTGCACGTTATCTTGGGATGGAGGTAGTATAACATATTGACTTAATTAAAAAAATAGGGTAGATTTGAAATATAATTAAATGTAGGTATTTAAATAAATAAACTAATTAAATGATGGTGGAGTCCCCTGCTTAGTTGGCGAGTCACCTAAGTAGTAGGAATATAAATTGGTGCCCACATGCGGTTATATTATCAAAACTATATATATATAGGCTATTTATGTTTATTTTTAAATGATTTTGGGAGATTGTTCAATGTTATGAGAAATGGTACTTCCCCGTCTCATACTCAATCGAACATCTTCCGTTTTAATCCATCTCATACTTATTTTTCCCTTTCATAAATGATAATAAAGCAATATTGTTTTTAATAACTATATATATTCTCCCAACATTTTAAAAATTATATTTCATCTCATTATTTTTATACACAATAAAAATTATTATATTCTCTCATCTACCTAAAAATTACTTTTTCACCTTAAATATTAATAAATAACTTTTATATAAAATATCATGTAAATATTAAATGTCTAATTGAGTATGAGACGGAAAGTGTATTAAATTTTATTGGTAAAATTGAAGGGACTAGTGGAAATTTTTTTTATATTAGGTCGTTCTTCGATTTAAAAGTTACCCAAATGAACTCATTGTTAAAAATCTATCATTTCATGCTATTTTAGTGATATTGGTATACTTGAAAACTAATTTCATATGGGCAAATTTTCCTATACACCATTTGCACCAATTTTGATTTGGTATAATTGGATTTTAATTAAGTTTTTTTTTTTTAGTTTATAACAGTTCGTTTTTTTTTTTACTGCGTGCGAATTTTAAACTCGATCCGAAGTGATTCATGATTCACTTTCGGGCCCCAGTAGTTCGTGGTCATTTTACCGAAATAGTCATGATTAGGGTTCATGATTTAATGTTTAAAGTGTAGATAATTCATCTAAATTAAAATTAAATTTAAATTTAATTATATCAATTGTAATTTGTGCACACAATTGTTGCTCTAACAACCATTCTTAAAGCCGTTATCCGAAATTCCCATTGGTGGAATGTCACATTGTTGAGCCGTGTGATGTCTTGACAGCTTTAGTGTTTTGGGGCGGCGACCCACTTCCGATTTTGACACCAATTCTTTTTGTTTTTTGTTTTTGTTTTTATTTCCTATTCTAGTTGCCAACGGTGAATTTTTTTAATTGTAAATAAAGTATTTTTTGTTTTCCATAATACTTATTTTTTCTCTCTTGATTTTACCTTTTTGATATTACACTTTTATTTTCCTGGGGTAATTGCTAAAAACTGCATAAAATTAAACCCCTCTAACTAATAACTACAATCACTATTACAAATTATTAATACATACAAAAATAATTAAATGTTGCCCAAAATAACCTTGAGAAGTTTTATTCAAATTCCTTCTGAAATGCAAACAGTAAACTTACACCCATCATTTCGTTGTCACATCATCTGCAATAATAACTTTAATTCAAATCTTCAAAAGTAGGTTTCTTCATCACAATTAGATACAGAGGTGTGGGTCAATTGCTTCAACACAAATACATAGAGATACAACCATTACATTCAACCACCCACAACCAATTCAAAAAAAAATCAGTGAAAATCCAAAGATGAGAGGAGGTGGTGGTGGTGGTAGAATCGGAGGGTGAAGACGATGATTGATTCAATCTAGAGTTTCGTCGGCCACAACGGCGAGAAAGAGAAGATGGTGGTATTCTACGTCTCTTACCAACGGTAACGGTGTGATGGAGGATGGTGGTGGCGGTGGTCCGGTTTTTTTAGTGGGGGAGATGGTGGCGAGGTTACTATGGTTGGGCTGACGGTGGCGCGGTGGGTTTTTGGTGTTGGATCTAGTGTTTCGGTGGAACATTGTGTGGTGTGGGTGACGGAAACGGTGGTGGTGGCGATGGTTGAGGGTTCAGGCGGGCCTGTGGGTGGGTGGCGGCGGTGGGGCTTCAAGAATGTTGGTGAAGATTTGTTCTTTTCACTCAATTTGTTGATTTTCTCTAAATTTTGCCATAAACCATTTGTTTATTTGTAAAGGGGTTTTGAATTTGTGTGAATTGTAATTGTAGTGATGGTCTTTTACATCAATTTTGCCTTATTTTTTCTAATGGATGTGCAATCAATTAGTATTGTTAATTTATTTATCGTGGGTGGTTTTGTGGGTTTGTGTTAAAGATAATGTTGTGGTTTATTTCATCACTGTATAGTTGGACAAGACGAAGGTTGTCGCAGTGTGGTGTGGTGTTGGTGTGGGGTCAGAATTTTAAAGTTGAGGTTTTCAGGTGAGTTGGGAGGGTCGCGGTGGTGATGTGGTTAAAGAAGATCAAGGTTGAAGCGGCGGTAGAAGAGAAGGATTACACGAAGGCCCAGAGGTCTTCGAAAAAATGAAATTCTTGTTTACTTATGCAATACAACACAATGTAATGCAAGTACATAAACTATTATGCAATTGTATTTTGCATCGTATGCAATAATGTTCTTGTTGGTTTCCTTATTTATTTTAGAAATTTATTATTATTTAGTACTAAATGGTTCATGTTTATTTTGTTTTAGTACAATAGATTTTTTTAGGATAAACAAAAGTTTTATTTCAATAAAAATTTCTTATTGGTTCCCTTATTTATTTTAGAAATACAAATTTATTTCAATAAAAAAATATTAACTGCAATTTTGAATTTTTGGATAACAATTGGGTAAATTAACAAATCTATTGAAATGGAATGAATAAAAAATACTACATGATTAGACTTAACCCTATAAGGCTGTAATGTGCAACTCGATAGATAGGAGGAAGCTTCCTAATTTCACCAACACACCTTCATTTGTTTAATCACTGCAGCGTCATTAATCATAAATAAATGTTTTTTTTATTTAGTTTATCTCACAAATAAAATTCTTCTAATAGATATTATTTGTAATCAAATTATTCTAATTTTATTTTTTTAATCTATTGAAATAATAATAATCATATTGCACATTATATTATTATTGTAATTTTTAATAATTTTTGTGCATTATTAAAAAAAATAAAAAATCCATATGAACCCATAAAAATGCATCGTTTAAAAAAACATTGCATATACTAAAAAATACATTAAAAAATACATTGCATATACTAAAAATTTCATTGTATATACTAAAAATATATTGCATATTTTAAAAGTATATTGCATATACACAAAGAACATTGCATATAAGTGTAAAACATTGCATATAATTGTAAAATATTGCATATACACATAACTAGTTGCATATTCACACTGAAAAATCTGCTTCTTGCACCTTCTTCCGTCGCTGCCATCCCCGCCACCTCCGTCGTTTTGATCTCATTTCTGACGCCACAACCATCTTTCACCTTCCACCACAACGGATCTAAAATTTAGCCCTAATTAATCAAATAAACTGAATAGAAAACCTAGATCTGAATTCAAATCTAGTAAATTCAATCGCCCAAATATTCTGCATATCCAAGTTAGAAACAAAAACAACGAATACACACCATAGATCAACATCAAAAACAAAAAACACAAACGATTAAAACAACTAATAACAAAATCAAAGCAAACAAAAAGACTAAATTAAACTAAACTATTAAAAAAATGAAAACAAAAAACAGCAAAAAACGAAAAGCAATGAAAAATAAAGGAAAAAGTAGAGCTAACCTTATAGAAGATTTATCGAGTTGTTCGGAAGAAGGAAATGAGAGGCAGGAAAGGGGATATTTATAGAAAAAATTTAAATAGGGTTTGGGTCTTGTAAAACACTAATTTTACCCCCTTCTTGCAAAAATGATTTCCTTCTGTGTGTTAATTTTTGGCAATTTTTCCAGTGATTTCTTCAGGCAGTGAGAGAATAAGTGAGATAATTTTTTAAAATTTTGGAGAGACGAAATGTAATGAACTGGTTGATTTGAGATGAGGAATAATAATTTTTTGGAAATAGAAAAGTGAAAAGTGCCACCATCACATCAACTGCAAATTTTTATTTTGCACCACGTGATGGGATAAAATTGAAAAAATATTGTAATTTTCAGCAACTTTTTGATGGGATGTAGTTATTAGTAAGGGGAGGGGGTCCAAATGTAGTTGTTAGTGGGTGCCCCCAAGTCCTTGATGTGATAATCAATTAATTACACTATACCATCAAGTTTTTTTTTTACAATCCTATTATGTCTCAATAGCCCATTTGTAATTAAAAAGATCAAGAATGAAGTGAAAATAAACGACATATGCTCATGTCCTTTTTCTATTGAGTGATAAATAAGCATGTCAGTGTGTATGAAATTACTGATGTTGAGGTGAATCATTCAAGTATCTGATGATAAACCTAATACTTTCAAAACATGAGGTGACTTTGCTATGGTAGCCTATAGCGAAGATCTTATGACGCTTGAATTGAATAGAAATCATAGATGAAGAAATATTGAACAAATAGCAAAATTAAAAAACATAATAAATGGTTAATCAAAATTTATGGTATTAATACTATCTAGTCACGTGCACCCCATGTGAAAAATGACGGAAACAAATTTCTTATTGTACAGGGTGTTCAATAAGGGAACTGTTGAATCACACACATTCATATAGGTATTTGTGTATGTGTGTAATTCAACGGTTCTCCTACTGCATAATACTGTATTGTATAATAGGGGACATTTCCGAAAAGTGACATAGCAAAGCAATAGTTGTACAATGAAATTCAAAAAATTCTCTACCGATTTATCCGAATTTAGACAGACCTTGACTACTTGAACTTTGGATATCACTTGAAGCCCAAGTCAGAATAATATTATCCATTTTTTCCTTTAATTACATTCTTTATTGTATTTATATTCAACTTTAGTTTCTAAAAAATCCAACACTTTTCGTCCCACTAGCTTATATTTGAGGGGTGAAACGTGCCACTTTTTTAATATATGGGGATGTAAATCGTAATTAACTAATGTTTGGGTCATTTTCTAATATCCGCTGGCAGCAGCATGCACAATTCACTTGTGTTTTACTTTTTTCTGAATAAGAAAAAAGAAAAATAAATAAATACATTAATGTGGGCCCTGTTTAAGGGCCCATATTAAAGGTATGATAGGTTCAAAGAATCCAGCCCACTAGCAGACTAAATGCCTACTTGGCGCATTGTCATATCATTATATATTGCTCCCATTTTAGTACACGGTGGCGCCGCCCATCGGCCCCACCACTTGCTCCGCCGTCAACCATCTACTCCGTCGGCTGCTCTTATTAACAATTACACCTCCCTTCACCTAATGGTACAACATTTTATATTTTTCTTTTCAACTAAGACAATATCACTGATATACTTAAATATTTTTTCTTATTTCAAAATTTTATATGTGGTGTATATATTATAATATTGTTATACTATGCATGATGCTTATAAAAACGAAACAACTGTATATATTTACTTATTTCCATTCACCTAACAATGCAATATTTTATACTTTTCTTTTCAACTAAGACAATATCGGTGATATACTTGAAGATTTTTTCTTATTTCAATTTTTTATTTTGTTTTATTTCGTATTGTATTTTAATTATACAGTTTTGTTTTGTATGACTTGCCTGGATGCTGAGAGCCTGAGTTAGATGATTAGTCCGTTTCGGTTCTATTTGGAATCAGATTTAGTCCGATCTGATCATAATTATATAATCAGAATCATAATAAAATGGAAAAGGAAAAAAAGCTGAATTGAACCGTGGTTGACATAACAACTGGGCGAATTGCTGTTGGGATAACATAGCTCTATCGTGAAACTTATTTATATTATAAAATTTATATTATTACATTTATAAATTTATATTATTAGTCTTATAAATTTATAACATTTTATGTTATGTTATTAATTTATATATGTAATTATATCAATTAATAAGTGTTATGATATTAATTTAAATGTAATGGTATAAATTTTATAATGTGAACAAGTTTCACCAGAGATCCACTCGTTCCGATAAAAGTGAAAAGTAGGGGTGTGCAAAATTCGGTGAAAATCGAATTAACCGACCGAACCAAACCGAATTTTAAAGTTCGATTCGGTTTTTCGGTTTTCGATTCGGTTTCGGTTATAAATTTTAGGGATTTCGGTTTTCGGTTCGGTTCGGTTAATTTTCGGTCAAAAACCGAAAAACCGAAAATATATTATTAAATATATAAAATATTAATTATTATTACCCTAGGGACTAATGGTATGTATTTAATGAACAATTGAACTTGATTTTATGTTATCACTATGAAGTATGAACTTGATGAATTTATTGATATTTGATAGATAGCATAAAGAACATATTTATTGTGTGATTTTTCTCATGTTTTAGGTGTCAATTAATCTTAAGAGTTTGTTTTGTTCATGGTGTATTATATTAGATTAGAAATTTTACTTTTTGGTCATCAGTTTTTTCAGATTAGAAAGAGGCAAATGTTCGAATTCCATGTAAATAAAATAAAATAAAAATACTTGATTCGGTTCGGTTAAAAATCAAACCGAAAAAAAAAATTTCAGTTCGGTTAAAGTTCGGTTATCATGCTTATTCGGTCGGTTCGGTTATGAATTATAAAATTTTGATTTGGTTCGGTTTTACTTTTTCGGTTTCGGTCTGGTGACCAAACCGACCGATGCTCACCCCTAGTGAAAAGTTTATTTAAAGTTGGAAACAATAATATGAAAATTAATCAGCAACGAAATAGCTTTCCAAACAAACGAAAAAAATGAGAGTAGATGCTGCATCAACAACTATTTTAACCACTAGATAAATATATTTTACACCAACAACTAGATAGAAAAGTAATGCTACTAAAATCTCATCAAATATTTGTTACTCCTACAGTCTAATTTAAATTTTTGGGCCTATTAAATCGCTAACAAGTGATCTAAAAATTTGACCATCAATCCGAATTTTACATCTCTAACATGTGATATGATATGATATGATATGATGATTCTCTGTAAGTTTTTTTTGCTCATTGTTTCAAAAAAATTTTGTCTTTTATTTATAGTTATTGCTAGAGAGAACAAAAAAAAAGAATAATTGTTACAGAAGGGCCCAGACGCGAAGCCCAAGAACTTTAGGCGTATCCGGCCCAGCTCAAATTCCCCCAGTCCCAAAACGAGGTCGCACACGTTCTGATTAAGTAAATACGAATACCAAACAGGGTCAAAATAGGAAAACCACAAAAAAAGGGCGGGAACGAGAGCCGTTGCCTCTAAACCTCACCAAAAATTGGCGCCAAAATTTCAACCTCAAATATTTTGGCTGCCCAAAATATTCACGGGCAGCCTCTAAACAAAATCCCGGTTCCCAAAAATTCACACTCATCCCCAATCATCACCCATATAATATAAAATTCCAATTTCCAATTTCCAATTTTCCATACAAATTTAGCTCTTTGAACCCCCACTCCCACCTCTTATTAAGTTAAACTCTTTTCATCTTTCATTTTTTCTCTCTCTCTTCATATATAAAATCTCTCCATTTTGCCGCCTTCCCCACCTTTCTTCAAACTCCTCAAAACCCCTCTTTAATTTCAAAGAGATTCAATTCATATCATCAAAATACAACACATCTAAAAGAGCCCCTTTCTTCTTTTAGTTCATTCTTCTAATTTACCCAAAAGAAAACCCCTTTCCCTTTCCCAAAAAAAAAACAGAGTGTGTGAGCCAAAATTAATTCCCTCTCAATCAATTTCAATTTTTCTCCCAAATGGGTTTTTCAAAGAAGGATGTAAGCAAAGATTCAGAAGGCAAGAAATGGGTTATCGCCGGAATTGCAATTAGGGCTCCGTTAAAACCGATTTCCACAAAGGCCAGAGACGATTGCGGCGAAGACGACGACGCACGTCCCACAACACCGACGGCGCGTGAGTCGAGAATACCGGAAAAGCTGCCCTGCCCGCCGCCGCCGCGGAAGCGCCGCCCAACCTCGACGTGCCATTTTAATGGGGTGAGGGAGTTCTTTA
Organism: Stenogyne calaminthoides; assembly: GCA_037126765.1. Lineage (NCBI taxonomy): Eukaryota > Viridiplantae > Streptophyta > Magnoliopsida > Lamiales > Lamiaceae > Stenogyne > Stenogyne calaminthoides. The sequence goes on from JBBCBC010000027.1 coordinate 351,773, forward strand.
ACCCACCGGATTTGGAATCTGTATTTATGTGCCATGTTGAGAGAGCAAACTGATGAGTTCGGATTTATTGAGGTTTTAGTGATGAAGGGTTTAAGGTTTTTTTTTTTTTTAAAGACTATTTTTCTGTGTTTTATTAAGTTAGAGTTTTGTTTGTTGGTAGCAGTTTTTAGAGATTTTCAGTGTTTAGTAGCAGCTTTAGAGTTTGATAGTAATAAAGAGTTAATGTATAAATTCAATAGTTATTGGAATGAATCTTCTACTCCCATTTCAATAGTTTACACTTATTAATCACACTATGAGGCAGTTGGTATAACAAATTAGGAGAGAAATTTACAAAAGAGAAACCAATTTAATTTTAGTGTCCTTGATTTATTTTTTTGGTAATTTTCAATTTTCTTCAAGATGAGCACACTTTTATATTTATTGCAGTCTTTTGTCATGTATAAATCATCTCCCTTTTTTTCATGGATTATATTATACCATTGTAAGAGAGCATACGCACGTGCACAGTCCGTGCGTAAGAAAGCAAGTGAAAAACTAATCCAAGAAAAGCTTGTGTAATGCATCTTCTTTTTCATGGTGTGAAATGAAATGCTTGGCAAATTCTTGATTTTGACCCAACCACAAAATTCTTCAAGTGAGTTCCAAGGTTGATTTACGGATATACCCCGAGGCTGGGTACAATTTGGGCGGGCCCATCTGTCGGGGGAATGGGAAGAATTGGGGAAAGCCCAAGTAAAAGGTCCCTCGTAATGCTTAATTGGATGCATTGAAAATGACAAGCAGTTGCATAATTGAGCGTGTTAATTTGAGAATCCAATGTGGGGTTTTTATGACTTCAACGCCCCCATTACTTGTAACTATTTTTGAGAAGGGCAAAATGAAAAAATAAAATAAAAATTTATTATTCTGACTATAATAATTTATGCTCCATCCGTCCCAAGATGATTACAACACTGAAAACGACACTCAAACCAAGTAAAGTGGGTTTTAGTGGGTTTGAGTGAAATAAAATAAGGGTGTTGTGAGTGTATTAATATTATGTTTATTTTCATTTTAGAAGTGTTGTAGTAATGTTGGGACGTCCAAATAAAACACTTGTTGCAGTAATCACGGGACTGAGGAGTATTTTTTAAATTGTGTGGAAAAACATGTAAATCTATTTGTATAGATGAATGAAATATTTTATATTACACTATCAATTAAAGAAAAGAGGAGGGTGATTTAAATTTTCATTAAAAAAACTAAAGCGGCGTGTTTCACTTGTTTGAACTTTGAAGTACATATTTTGTAATAAAATAAAAGCGCTTCTAATATTAATATAGCTATTTTATTTTTTGTTTTTGAGAATAGTTTCTACTCCCTCCGTCTCATAGTTAATCTTACAGTTATTGTGTGCTAGGATTTTAAGAAAAAGTAATAAAGTGATAAAGTATTGGTGGTAGAAAAAATTGTTTATTAATATTTTATGTGATAAAGTGGATATTTCCATTTAAGAGAATTGTCAGTTAAGTTTGGAACGCCCAATATGAAAACTGTAAAGTTGAATTTGGGACGGAGGGAGTATTATATAGTCACTTCTGAGTAATAAAATCCTAGAGTGGCAGAGACTGTACTTTTTATGCTCATATCCTTAATTCATTATCATCATCATACGTATGCCTAATGGAGAAAAAAGAGAAACTTTATCGAGATTAGTTGTTCCTATTATGTTAGTTCTTTTTAAGGATTCTAATCGCACGTTATTTAGATAGAATCCAAAACTAATTTCAGATTCAATATGAATTTTGTCTCCTTTTTTTTATATCTAAATATTTGATTCAAAGATCGATTAATTCAGAGGATCAGAACTCATCATTCACTATTGGATGCCTCACTTCAAGGTAGAACAAATTTTGTATGAATTGATTCATTTTAAGAATTGATTCGCATCTAAAAGTTTTGAAACTTGAAACCTACAAAAGAGCATACTCCTAAGTTTTAAGTCTACACAACTCAACTCTTTAGAATTTTTCGTGTCCTGATTTAACAAATTGGCCAAAATTATATCAAATTGACAAAATCATTAACTTGAAAAAAAAGAGAGAAAAATTATAAGTTGAATTTCGTACACATTAAAACCCATTATCTATTTATTAAACATATCTTGTCATTGTCGATTGTCTTTTTCACAATAAATTATGCGTATGCCAAAAAAGAATAAAAATTTAAGGCACAAGCTAAAGCGTTTACTTTGCATGCTTGATTAGGTTTGAAATTTAACAGCCATTTATCTCACACACAAATATGTGTCTGTGTGTACATGTTTATGAATGGACAAGTCCAGGGCCGGTTATAAGGGTGTTCACTAAGCTCACCCGCACCGGGCCTCACTTTTTCCAGGGCCCCCAGATCCAAATTTTCGAGGCCCATTACTAGGTTTAAAAAAAAATAAAATCATAAATCGATCTTTAGAATATATACAACAACCGACAAAAAATCTTCAATTCTTCTTATCATCCTTAATTTTCTCAACCTCCATTAATCTTCCATCAATTTCTCTATTTTCCAATAAAATTCATCCTTAATTTTCTCAACCTCTATTAATTTTCCATCAATTTCTCTATTTTCCAATAAAATTACCGTTGATCTTCTGTCAGTCAGTTTGTGCATATAAATATGTATCCCAAATTAGAAAATAATTTCAATACCATGTTTAGGGTGTTTTTTTTAATATTACTATATTGCTTCTATAAAAACTAAATTGTTTCATATTCATTTACTTGGGCCTCACTTAAGGCCTCATTTGAGAGTTCGCACCAGGCCACCAAATTCTCCCAAACGGCCCTGTGGACAACAATTGTGTTACTTTACAAATTACATCATATGGTTAAGTCAACACGTTTTTAAGGATAAAACATGGATTCGAAGCCTTGAGAAATTATTGCATGGTTTTAGTTAGTGGTGGAGTAGGCAGGAGTGATATATCATATATTATTTTTATTTGATAAAAAGGCGATATGTAAAAGTTAAACTAAGGTTATAAAGAAGCTACTATTTTATAAACAAAATTAAAGTTTTTTTTTTTAAAAGAAAAAAGGAAGGAGGGGGTGGGGGGGGCTACCATAGCATAAACAATTAAAGTTTTCTTGGGATCATCATCATCATTTGTGAAACAAAGCTGGTTCAGTCTTACCTTAATTAGTCAGTTTCCTAAAACCTTTTTTAGAATTGTGCTAGTAAACCATTTAAGTTTAAATCATTACTACTTGTATAAATGATTTGATTAATTGTAAGGGATTTTCTATTATCTATCATGCCATAATGGAATAATATTCATGATATGCATGGTATTTGATGGTATCGGTAAACTAAGCTTTGTTGTGTGAATTAAAGTAATTGTTTAGTTTAATTCTCACATTTCACTCCCATTCTTTTTATTCGTACACCTCCATTAATTTTATTTCTATTAACTTTTTTTTGTTAACACCTTTATTTCCCTTATCCCTACAAAGCTTTAGCCTCTAATTTTGTTAAGAAAAATATGTAGAATTTATTGAAATAAAAGAGCTCGAGACAAAAATAAAGCGAAAAGGTAAAAGATGTAAATTAATTTCATAATACATAAAATTTTGAAAAATTGGGGTGCTATCCATTTTAATATATATTAGATTATTGGTTGCTTCATAGGATTCCACAGCAGATATTGGGGAAGAGAATCAATCTTACACTGTTGTTTCCTTCTGGGAAGCAACGTTTCTGATGCATTTTATTTATTTATTTTGCTCAATAATTGTTATCAGATTATTTATCCTATTTTTTCCTACCCTATACAGCAGTAAAGAGGGTTAATAAATTGATTGAACGACACTATTGTTCCATTATATATATATATATATATAATGTTGACTGTATAATTTAGTAGTATATATGGTGTTTCAATTATTGATGGTTCCTCCAAAATTATCAATGTCCTAACTCGATCTTGAATTAATTAAGGTAGCATATGTTATATTCGTCAAATTATATTTATTGTATAAAATAAAGCTAGTTAATTTGAAGGTAGAATTTACAGATGGGAAAAACTGAAAATGAGAAGAAAAAAAAAAGTATTTTATTCTGATCATTTAGTATTTCTCTAATTAGTGGGAAAACACCTAATTAAAAGTTGAAACATTTGTATTTTATGTTATATAAACTGATCAAGTCAAGAAAGACACTTCTTTTCAGGCAAAAAGAGTGTTAGTACAATAAAGCAGTTTATAGTGTTTTGTTTAGTGCAAATTTGAGGAAGCTACATCAATTTTATCTTTCCTTTTCTTTTTCCCAAGATGGGGACAATAGCAAAGATAATTAAAGTGGTAAAGACAAGAAAAACTTGTGAGTAATTAAAAAAAAATCCTAATAAACTGCTTCTAATTGAAAAATTGACATATAATTAGCATGTGTTTTTGGAGTTGTTATGCATCAAATTAAATGTTTATTTGTATATTATATACATACATGTAATTTTCCTCAAATGAGTGAAAATTTTCATATAATAATTCTCCAATTTATTATGAGAAGGTAGGGTAATTTATCAAATACTGCAAACATGTTCAAAATTGCATTACATGCATGCATATAATGAGACTAGTAGTATTGTTCTGCAGACTTTTCAACTTAAATCCATAGAATTCTGATTGACTATTAATTAGATTATTAAAAATTACATTCAAAGAGTCTACAATTTGATTATGACTGTAAAGCAAAAAAAAATAGTGATAAAATCAAGCTAGAATTCGACAATTTAAAATAATATTTTCCTCATGACCTTATCATAAGCAAGAATCCATGTATTTTAAAAACATACAATCTTAAACATTAAAATGTAGATCCATATTAAGTATGAGATTGTTTCATACATTTTTTTTAAAAAATAAAATAAAAGTATAAATAACTATTTCACATGCATATTAAAAAAAAAAAACAAGAAATGCCATTGTCCTTGCTCCCCTTAAATACATACTTATGTTCATAAGTACTAGCAATATAACATCATCATGTCACTGATTAAATAAAATATCATAATAAGATACAATGGGCCCTTACTTTGAAGCCAGGTACAAAAACTTTAAATTTTAAATTAATAATTGAGTTAATATTCAATGAATATGAATAAATGAACGTCTGGAATTGGAGGATATGGAAAGAGAAGATGAGAAAGTATTAAACATGCACACATGGGTATTGGGTATTCATGGAATCCTATGAAGATGGAAAATATTATACTACTTTTTCATAAATGTAATTATCAAAATCTCCCTGCTAAATTCTATTTTTTGTGGAATTTAAATACTATTTTTTGTGGAATTGCGGTTGGTGGGCCCCATCCAAACGCGGTTCAAGGACTATGGCCCGGCCCGAACCCACTCACCAAATGAGTGTCTGCCCGTGCCCGCCTGAGCTGCCCGTAAATATTATGGCGGGAAAATGGTGATACATTTTAGACTTCGCGCCAAGAGAAATGCAGCCCGCGAAAGGCGGTGATTCAGTGCGGCGTGGTGTATGCGCCAAAATCAGAGAGTTAAGGCAGGGACGGTTGGGTTTGAAGTCAACCAATTTGGCTAATGTTTATAATTCAATAAATGAGTAATTTTTATTTTTTTTATTCTCTTTCAATTCATTAGTCTCCAACACTTGAATATCATGGGAATTCAAGAATTTTAGTATTTAGATGACTAAGTTAATTTATTTAGATAAGCTATTATATAATCATTTTTTTTAGGTGCTTAAATTGATATTTTCGAGAATAAGGCTACAGAACACAGATATATATTGAAGGTATTTGGTAAACAATTTGCCAAACACAAAAAACACTTTCATAAATCAAATTTTAAGTCCAAAAAGTCTTACAAAAACTTAGCTGAATCAATGAAGGAGAAAGAAAACTTTACAAAATTCCATTATATTATAGCCTTCAAAATAAAATCTCAATTTTTTTTGTCAGCATGAGTTGTGAATATTACAAGGTCAGAACGGTAATTACAGCTATATGCCGCTAAACCCAAAAAAAAAAGTTGGGCCTTAATGGGCTTCGGTTTACTGACACTCCTACTGTCCTACTTCATAATACTGATTAGGCCTAGTCCGAAGTGGGCTATGATGAACTTCATACATCATGGGTTAAAGGCCCATATTGACTTGTACTCGATTTAGTTGACTGAGATCTTTTCAAAGTTGGGCTGGACTTTTCATCTAATTCATTTAAATGAACAAAATATTATTAAACAATAACACATAAATGTTGGATTTTATTGGCGCACATGATGAATACCTCTAAAGGGGTGAACACTATTCGCTGGTAACCGAAAATCGTTAGGTTAATTTGGTACTCCATCCGTCCCAGAAGACTTAGCACACTTTCCTTTTTGGTCTGTTCCATAAGACTTTGCACACCAAAAAATGACCACACTTTTCTCCACTTATAACCTTACAACACATACTTATTACCCCCCATACACACTTACTACCCCCCATAAAGCAAATTTTCTTAATCTCCGCGCCGAAAAGTTGGTGCAGAGTCTTGTGGGACGGAGGGAGTATTCGATATCGGTATCAGTTTCGATTTCGGTTTTGAAATTTAAATTTTAAGATTAAAATACCGAAAAATTAAAAATCGAACCGAATAAAACAATACATATATAATTTCTAAACTTTAATTCATTTATGCACTTACTTAATTGTGTCGTGCTTTTGATTTTGACAACTCTTCTAAAAGATTAATAAGTGGGCCAATCAGCTGGGCCGATTTTATTTCCGTTGGGCTTGTTTATTGCTTTCATTAATTAAGTTCTGGGCCATGGACACAGCCCATCTTAGTTATTCCGTTGCCACATTACTTCATCTCGGCCTTTGATATCAGAAAGCATCGTACGGCCAGGAAGAATAGATACGTTGTCAGGCGCAACGGTTTTCGCGTGTGTACGTTCTATATTTCTGGAATCACCATGGCAGAGCAAGGCGTCGTTGTGTGAGGTAATTCCTCAAGCTTTCTCTATTTCCATAAACATGAATTCGTACTGATCCCCTGAATATTCCGATTGCAGATATATAAATTCCCAGAAATATATTACGAGCTCGTGAGTGATCTTGTTCTTCAAAAGTCATCGTGAGTGTTATATATTACCCAGACTTAAACCCTTCATTCCACAAATACTCATCGTCGTTCTAATTCACAGGCATGAATGTGATGATGGCGATTACTAAGTCGACTCTGTTGTCCATGGCGTTGTTTTAAGTTTGTTAGTTTTTTTTCCTGAACTAATACTTACTGTTGCTGCAAGTGAGACTTTATCTTATAAGTAGTGATACTTGAGGTTATATTGCGATTATTGCTGTTGGAATATTATAATATTGCTGTTGGGATATTACAAGTGGTATCCAGAGCCAACTCGCTGCCCACTCGTCATGGCAGAAGCGGTACAGGGTGCGCAAACCCGATTAAAAGACCTCTACGAGGCAATTAAGAAACATGATGATGTATTCATGGAAAATGATGAACGGATGAAGGCAGTAGACCACAAAATCCAGAAGCTAGAAGATCTGATAATTGGAGTGGGTCAAAGTGTTAAGAACATCAGTAATAATATGGATTACCTGATGAGGAAGGCAACTGAGACGGGCAAAGGCTCGACTGATACAGGTCATGAAGAGAAAAAGACCTTGAAGGAGAGAGCTTCTATGTTCCTCTTCCTTTTAGAAATCAACAGCTGAATCAAGGTCCACCTAACTTTCAAGCTAATAATCACACTATTAGACTCAAATTTCCAGATTTCAATGGTGAAAATCCTTTGAGTTGGATTAGGAAAGCCAACAGATTCTTCCAGATTATGCCTATGAGTGAAGTGTCTAAAGTTTATCATTCAGGGTACTATATGATAGAGGTTGCAGATATATGGTACATGGAATATGTGGAAGGAAAAGAAGGCTTGGAATGGAATGAATTATGTGAGATGATTATGCACAGATTTGTCAGACCAGGGAAGGAAGATGTGGTGATAGAGTTTACTAAACTACAACAAACTCAAGATGTTAATGCCTATCAAGAGAAGTTTGACGAATTGAAATCTCTGGTCAAAGTGAAAAATCCTGATCTCAGTGAGGAATTCCTGACTTCTTGCTTTCTGAGGGGATTGAAAGAAGAACTGAGAATTCCAGTACAATTGTTCAAGCCTACAGAACTTTCCCAAGCCATCAACACTGCTAAAATGCTTGAGTCAACACTTGATATTTGGGGTAGAAAGAACAAGTTTGGAGGCAATAAGCAGCAATACAGCTCTTATGGGAAATAACAGACCAACTATGGACAGAGTAAGAGGGAGGAAGGAAAAGACAAGGAAGAGAAAAAGAGTAACCCTGAGAGCAACACTTCTTTCAAGAAGATAACTGATGCACAATATCAGAGAAGGAGAGCTCTTGGTCTATGCTTTCACTGTGAAGAGAAATACTCATATGACCATGTTTGCAAGAATAAACAATTTAATCTCATCATTGTGAAGGAAGAAGAAGGGGAAAATGGAGAGGAAAACAATGAAGAAGAATCAGTAGAGATTCAAGATGGTATCTCCATCAATGCATTGATGGGAAATAAGTCAAAAAATACCCTGAAGATTACTGGAACGGTAGGCAAGAAACAACTCAATATATTAATTGACAGTGGCAGTACAAGTAGTTTTATTGATGTGAATACTGCTACTGAGCTAAACTGTATCATGGAAGAAGCCATTCCATGGGTCATCACAGTAGCTGATGGGGGGAAAACAACTAGTAGATTTAAGTGTGCTCAATTTAAGAGGCAGATGCAAGAGGAACCATTTACTGCAGATCTCAGAGTATTGCAGTTGGGAGGGTGTGATGTTATTTTAGGAGCTAACTGGATGTGGGAGCATAGCCCTTACATTCAATCTTAAAGAAGATAAGATTAACATCTGGAAAGAGGGAAGGGAAGTTACCCTAGAAGGAGAAACTCTAAAAAAAGAACTGAGGGTGATCACTGCTAAGAGACTTGATAATTATCTGCATAAAGTCACTCATGGGGTGCTAGTGCAGCTATTCAGTGTAAACACAGAATGCCAACCCAGTATGGATATTGATAGCAGAATACTCTCATTTTTGAATGAATATGAAGGAGTGTTTGTAGAGCCTAAGGGTTTGCCTCCTAAAAGGAGAATTGAACATGAGATCATACTCAAGCCAGGCACTCAACCCATCTTCCAGAGGGCATACAGACACTCTCATGCCTTGAAAGATGAAATTGAAAAGATGGTCAGAGACATGCTTCTCCAAGATTCTATACAGGTTAGCTCAAGCCCTTTTGTTAGCCCATCTATTCTTGTGAAAAAGAAGGATCAATCCTGGAGGTTTTGTGTTGATTATAGAAAACTAAATGATCAAACTGTTAAGAACAAATATCCAATGCCTGTGATTGAAGATCTATTGACTGAGTTGCATGTATCTACTATATTTTCTAAGATAGACCTCAGGCAAGGGTATTTTCAAGTTTTACTCAAGGAAGATGGTAGGTATAAGACTGCATTAATCACACACTGTGGTCTATTTGAATTCAAAGTGATGCCTTTTGGACTCACTAATGTCCCAGCTACATTCCATAATCTAATGAATGAGGTGTTTGTGGATGTCATTAGGAAGTTTGTGCTTGCGTTTTTTGATGATATTCTGGTGTACAGCTCAGATATGAGGTCACATGTGGGACAATTGACAGAATTGATGAAGTTACTTAAGAAACACCAGTTATATGCAAAGAAAAGTAAATGTGCCTTTGAAGTGAAGCAGGTGGAGTATTTGGGACATATAATCTCTGGAGAAGGTGTTAAGACAAATCCAGAAAAGATTAAAAGTATGGTGGAATGGCCAAAACCAAAAAACATTAATGGGCTCAGAGGATTTCTTGGTCTTACAGGCTACTACAGAAGATTCATTAAGGGTTATGGGATTCACTCCAAACCCTTAACTCAATTGTTGAAAAAGGACAACTTCAAGTGGAGTATTGAAGCTGATGAAGCTTTTGAAAAACTTAAGAAGTTGATGATAGAGGCACCAGTTCTGGCCATGCCTGACTTCTCCCAACCTTTTGTATTGGAGACTAATGCTTGTGCTAATGGAATTGAAGCAGTGCTTATGCAAAAGGGACAACCTATTGCTTACTTCAGTCAGTGTCTATGTCCCAGAAATCAAACACTATCTACATATGAGAAGGAATTGTTAGCCATTATGACAGCAGTCTCAAAATGGAGTCACTACTTAAATGGTAGTCAGTTTGTGATCAAAACAGACTATGCAAGCTTGAAACATCTAAAAGAACAAAGGCTAAGCAACATCTTGCAACAAAAGTGGTTAATCAAGCTCATGGGACACAACTACACGGTGGAGTACAAAAAGGGAAAAGAAAATAAGGCAGTTGATGCATTGTCCAGACAATATGAGCAAGATGAAGGTGGTTTGATGACACTGAGTGTTGTAAACACTAGAATAGAGTCGTTATGGGTGGAAGAGATAAGGTCTAGCTATCAGGAAGATGAGAAAACTAAGCAACTTATGGCACATACTTTGCTCAATCCTGGAAATGAAGATAAATACACTGTAGTAGATGGCATATTGAGGTACAAGGGAAGAATTTGGGTGGGAGACTCAAACTCTATCAGACATAAGATAATGGAAGTAATTCATAATTCTTCCATGGGGGGGCACTCAGGAATACAAGCAAGTTACCATAGAGCTAAGAGTTTGTTCTATTGGATGGGCATGAAGAAAGATTTGGAGGAATTCATAAGTGCATGTGATATATGCAAGAAATGTAAAACGGAGAGTGTTCCATACCCAGGGTTATTACAACCACTAGAGGCACCAGAAAAGCCATGGAGTCAAGTCACCATGGACTTTATTGAAGCATTACCCATGGCTGAGGGCAAGAGTGTAATCTGGGTAGTTGTGGATAGGATGACCAAATATAGCCACTTTATTGCTCTAAAGCATCCCTACACAACTGAGAGTCTAGCTGAGATCTACCTCAACCAAATCTACAAGCTACATGGATTTCCTAAGGTTATTATAAGTGATAGAGATGTAGTGTTCCAAAGCACATTTTGGAAATCTCTATTCAAACTTGCAGGGGTCCAATTACATATGAGTACTGCCCACCATCCTCAAACAGATGGGCAGAGTGAAAGAGTCAATAAATGTCTGGAAACCTATCTCAGGTGTATGACATTTCTTAAGCCTAATAGGTGGGTGAAGTGGCTTGCGTTGGCTGAATGGTGGTACAATTCTAATTACCATCATTCAATTCAAATGACCCCATTTGAAGCATTGTATGGTTATAAGCCTACTCAACTCGGGCTCGGGCCGTATATGCAGAGTAATTCAGCTGAAGCTCAAGAAGTTTTAATGGAAAGGCAGAAGATTATACAAATCCTCAAGGAAAACCTCAATTCTGCAATGAACAGAATGAAGCACTACGTTGATATGCGTAAATTAGAAAGGAGTTTTGAAGTGGGCGACTATGTGTTTATAAGGATGCAGCCATTCCGCAATGCACCTGACCAACTACGCAGACAAACGAAACTATCAGTCAAGTACTTTGGTTCATATCAAGTTTTGGCGAAGGTGGGAGAGGTGGCATACAAGTTAAATCTACCTAACGGGTGTCAATTGCATCCGGTATTTCATGTATCTCAGCTCAAAAAGCAAATCAAGAATAAATATACACCTCAGAATCAACTGCCAGATACCAATGAGGAAGGGGAAGCCATCGTCGTACCTGTGGCCATATTGGGCAATCGCTCCGTAAAGAAATGCAATCGGACGGTGAGTCAAGTACTGGTGCAATGGAGCAACAACTTACCTGAAACGGCTAGTTGGGAAGATGCCGCGGTGGTCAAAGATAAATTCCCAGAATTTTTGACTTGAGGACAAGTCAAATTTTAGAGGAGGGTATTGTCGTGCTTTTGATTTTGACAACTCTTCTAAAAGATTAATAAGTGGGCCAATCTATTGGGCCGATTTTATTTCCGTTGGGCTTGTTTATTGCTTTCATTAAATAAGTTCTGGGCCATGGACGCAGCCCATCTTAGTTATTCCGTTGCCACGTTACTTCATCTCGGCCTTTGATATCAGAAAGCATCGTAAGGCCAGGAAGAATGGATACGTTGTTAGGCGCAACGGTTTTCGCGTGTGTACGTTCTATATTTCTGGAATCACCATGGCAGAGCAAGGAGTCGTTGTGTGAGGTAATTCCTCAAGCTTTCGCTATTTCCATAAACATGAATTCGTACTGATCCCCTGAATATTCCGATTGCAGATATATAAATTCCCAGAAATATATTATGAGCTCGTGAGTGATCTTGTTCTTCAAAAGTCATCGTGAGTGTTATATATTACCCAGCCTTAAACCCTTCATTCCACAAATACTCATCGTCGTTCTAATTCGCAGGCATGAACGTGATGATGGCGATTACTGAGTCGACTCTATTGTCCATGGCGTTGTTTTACGTTTGTTAGTTTTTATTTCCTGAACTAATACTTATTGTTGCTGCAAGTGAGACTTTATCTTATAAGTAGTGATACTTGAGGTTATATTGCAATTATTGCTGTTGGAATATTATAATATTGCTGTTGGGATATTACAAATTGTAAATTGGATTGTTTTTTTTTATATATTATCTACAAATTGGGCTGTTTTTGTTATGTATAATATAGATGTAATTTGAGAATTTAAGCAAATTTATGGACTTATGGACTTGTTTTTTGCTTTTAAAAAAATCCAATTTAAAGCCAAAAATATTTTGATTTTATACCGAAATCGAATCGAAAATTTATGTTTCAATTAGTCTCGATTTTATGTATATTCGGTTCGATTTCGATTAGTAATGGTGAAAAGTTCGATTAATTCAATTTTTCTTATTCAATTCGGTAACTAAAATACCAAATGCTAACCCCTCATTGCATATCATATAACATCCGTAAATTCTCACTTTATCATTTTACACGCATAAAAGTTTTGGCAAACTCGTTTTTATCGATTAATTGTCAATGAAAAAATAGTTGGAATATGGTAAAATACTCGATTCAGTTAATGCCTAAACCAAGCCCACTTTAATCTTGAAAGATTTCACTCATATTTAAACAAGTAGGAACAAAAATATCATATTTGGCCCAACTTGATCTACTCAATGAGACTAACATAAATATTATCAAAACAAATCAGACAAGACACAAAACCTCAGTATCTCCATCCATGACCATCATAGATGCTAACAATTATGTGAACAAAACAATAAAAAAAACCCTACAAATGGCGTTGTATTCTACATCAAGATGGTTTCACAGATTACAGCAGAATTCAACACTTAGTTTACTCAAAGTTCTGGTAATGAAAGATCTCAATAGATGTAAATTGTTCATCAAACTGTTAAGTAGCATATTTTACATATGATCTCATATCTAGACACGTATTAAAAATCCAGAGAGTGAAATATACGACAATCGTGCAAGAAATTATAAAGACAACGCATGAAGAATACATCTGTAGTATATAATGAAACAATCATCATCACCAGAAACTACATTGCAAGCCCCTTAAAGGTAGGATCTTGAATTAATACATTCATAAATAAATCATCATGTACTAATAATTAAAATGTAGTAGTATACATCACTGCATCATCCACAATCTTTTTATGTGGGAGCAAATGAGATTTCGTAATTCAATCTCACAACACAAATACACAATACACATGCAATCAAAGACCTTAAACATCCAAATTCACAATCAAGAAACTACCTCGATAAATCTATTGGACGCCCACGCCCTTGCAGCTTCCGATAACTTCCCTTGCTCGACCTCCACTCGTCTCAATCGTGGAGAATTCAGCACGAAGCTTTCGACCCCCACCACATCCATACTCTTACAATAAGTTATATCAATGTGCTGCAAGTGCTTGCAGCTTTTAGCCACTGAACCAATGGCTAAATTCATCAATCTACCACAACCCCTCAATTTCAATTCAACCAAGCGACAACAAGAAACGAGCATCGAAACGAGCTCCTTATCAAGCAACATATCATTGTAAGACAAATCCAACTTCCTCAACTTCTTTAAATTCTGCCCTAAAGTAGTCAACAAACCAGGATCTCTCTCAACCACATCACAGTTAATCGAAGTAAGCTCTTCAAGATTATCGGAAATCGCTCGACCGAGAGCTTTTAAACCCTCACTAGTAACAAGACAGCAACTCTGCAACCTTAAACTAACCAAACCCCTGAAATTCAAATTCTCAGATAAGGCTATTAAATGAGAGTTATCAAGATCAAGGGGGAGCCTTAAATCAAGCTTTCTTAAACTACTATTGCTTTGATTAATGAATTGAAGTAAACCCTCTCTAGAACCACCATCATAAATTAATAAAGAATCTAGAGAAACAGAGCATTCAGCCAATGTTAAAACCACCACATCAACTATACTCCTACATGTTCTTAACTCCAATTCTTGAAGGCTGCTAGAAAACCTTAAAAACCCAGAAAATGATGAGAAATCCCCAACACTCTCGCAGCTTTTGAGCTGCAATTTCTTAATTTTCTTGCAATTTTTCCAAATATACCCAATTTCATAATCCCCTGCTTTAACCCCACATAGAAACAGAGACTCTAGTTTCAATTCTGCATCAAAGACATCACCTTTGACTTCTCTGAGCTCGGAATTACCAGTTTCTTTAACAGGGTTTGTGAGAAAAAGGGAAAGGGATTTCAGGGATTTGAAATAGGTCAACCAATTTAAAGACAAACCCCTAGAAACAGTAATTGCAATTGAAGATATATGGATACATGAATTTGAGAGAGTGTAAAGAGAGAAGGGCGAAATTGGGGGGCTCAAGAATCGGAGGTGCCGGAGATTAGGGCAAGAAGCGGCGACGGCGAGGAGGACAGGGTCTCCGCCGTCGTCGCAGCCGCCTGCGGCGGCGACGGCGAGAGAGTAGAGAAATTGATGCTGCTTAAGAAAGCTGTAAAAGAAAGTAATCGTGATGGGGTCGAACGGAGGTGGGAAATGGAGGGAAAGAGAGGTCGTTGACAATGGACACGGCGGCGGCTGACGGAGGCGGAAGACGGAGGAAGATTTCTTGGAGGAGCTCGTCGCAAAAAAAGGGAGTCCATTTTTTTTCTATTTTTTGTAATCTTCAATTTTTGCGGATTCTTTGATTATTTAGCTGAGCTATCGATTGCGACTGCAAAAAGGGGTTTATATACCTACCACTCGTTTACAATTGAGGTGAATTTCTCCTGGTTCTTGTTGTTTTGGGAGAATATGTATTTCGGATTTTGTAATTATTGAAAGCATTCAAGATTCCTATCGGTGAAAATGGAAAAGAATCGTAAATTGTATTTTGGAAATTGAAGACTGGGTGGAGACTGGGAAACGACTATTATTACTTGCAACGAGTTTTCAGAATAACGGTGTAGTTATTTCAGATGTTGTGAATTAAATGGGGCGTGGTTTAAATATGATTTTGTTGAATATTTTGGGTAAATATTAATAACCCATTTTAAGGTGAGTTAATTACAAATTATAACATATACTATTAATTTTTTTTACAAATTACAATCTTTACTACTCCCTTCATCCCATAAAAACGCCAAGACGCTTTTTTTTGACATCTTTTTAAAGACGTCAAAAAAAGCGTTCGTTCCTAAAAAATAAAAAAAACACTCAAAACTTACACTCTCACAATATCATTATAATTGATTTAAATAATATCAATAAAACAAGTTTTCTTATTTTGTGTGTCCGACTAGGGGTGCACGTTTATTTGGGACGGATGTAGTATTTTTTAACAAAATACAATAATATCAGTAAAAGTGATCGATTCCAACTCAATATTCAATTTTTTTTTAATGAAAATTTCCGGTATAAATTTCACTCACAAATGTTATATTGTATGTACCAACCACAATGCTAAAAAACATTTTAACATAAAATTGAAGAAATTTGATAAGAGATTTCAAAAACGATGAATCGGGTTGAAATCTATCAATTTTTATTAATAAATGTTGCATTTTGTTAAAAAAAAAATACATGTTACAATTTGTAAAAATATCAATAGTACATGTTGTAATTTTTTATTAATCTTTTTAAGAAATAGGCAAATGATATTAACTAGTAGGGGAAATAAAATTTAGTAAGCAAATTATAATATCCTTTTAGAAAAATAAGCAAGTAAATATAAATAGATGAGGCTTAATTACCCTTTATTCATTCCGTAGGACTTTATATTTTAATATAGCAGGTAAGACTAAATTTTGTGTGATAATATCAATTTATCGTATTAACTATTTTTTAGCGCAATTTATCGTATTAACTACTGTACTTCTAGTCAAGCGTGGATAGTTGAATTTGATTTGTTTTCCACCACCTAGACCTTGGAATATGGTCTTGGGTTGAGACAGCGGAGATAAAAATTTATTTCCTCTTGTGCAGGTTCCCTTTGAGGTGGAGTGATGTTTCCCCATTGTGGTGGTTGCGGTTCGAAGGCTCGAGTGGTTTTCTTTTCTTTGTGGTGTCGGTCTCTCTTGTGGAGTGATTCCCCATTGTGGTGATTGCGGTTCGAGTTGAGATGGATTCTCTGTTGTGGTGTGTCCGTCTCCGGTGGATGAAAAGATATTATTGTAATTGATTATGTTAGAAAAACTATGTAAGAAAATTATGATTAGGACATATTTAAAAAAAAAAAAAAAACTATTGTACTTGTAAAAATATTGTTTTTTTAATTTAAATATAACACGGAGAATATATGATAATGAATACACTAAAATGTGTTTTTTTCCAGAACTTAATACACTTAAATGTAATGATGAGTGGGTGGGCAATTGAGATAATGTTAGGGAGATTATATCGATAAATCCAAACCAACCACATAATCTTGTGTTAAATTGGGTATTCCCAGAAAAATAAATAAAAGGTCGCTGTCTTATTTAATTGAATAATTGAATATTTATTATATGGAGTACTAATATACTACATGAAACACGTCAAAAATTAGATTTATTGATTTCCTAAAATGTCTGACTTTGTATTAATTAGTGTACGATAGACTATTAAACGTTTAAATATTCCTATACATACTTTTGAAATTATAAATACAACTTAAATCCTCTAAACACACCCATAATTTTTAAGACAAAAATAGATATATGTAGAATGATTAAGTTACCCTATATAAATATGAGCTATTATTTATCTTTTAAGTTTTATTTACTTTGATTTTAGTCTTTCAAATTTTTTGTCACTTTGATTGTTCCTTTATTTTTTGTCCATCTAATTTTTTAAATTGAAAAATAATTAAATTTTTTTAAAAAATTAAATTAAAATATAAAATAATAAATTTAAAATAATTAAATAAGCAAAAATTGAAAAAAAAAATCTAAAATAAATTAAATTAAAATATTAAATAAATCAACGAAATCTTAGAAAATAAGTAAGTTAAGAAAAAAAACAAAAAAAATATTAAAAATAAAATAAATCTCCAAAATTAATTAATTAAATTTTTTTAAAATTTAGGTTTATTGATTTTTTTTATTTAATTATTTTTTAGATATATATGTTTTTTTTAAATATTTTACAAATTTTATTTAATTTTATCATTTTTTTGTAATTTTTTTTCTTTTTTAAATTTAGTTGATTTTTTTAATATTTTTATTTTGTATTCAGTCTTTTTTATGATTTTGGAGATTTTTTTAAAATTAATTTTTTGAATTTATTTATGTTTGAAAAAAATTAGTTGATTTTTTTATAATATATTTCTGAATTTATATAAAATTCTAAGAATTTTTTCATAAAAAAATTAATGAATACAAAAGAATCAAATGACTTTTTTAGGATAAATATTCATGAGTAGATGAATGACAGGAAAATGTTATTTTTCAATTTTAATAGAGGAAGAATATAATAGGAAATAAATGAGGTGTGTTTAATAGTACAATTTAATTTTTAAATTTTATTGGGGTGTGCTTAATAAATGAGGTGTGTTTAGAGGATTTTGGGATGTGTTTAGTGACACTCTAAAAATTATACTGATACTTGGTTTCTTTTTTTTTTTTTTTTTAAATACTCCAACAAGTACTTGTTTTTTTCTTTTGGATAACGCTGAATTATCTCGTGGAATTAAAAATAAAATAAAACTTGTTCATTTATTTACTATCAAAAATACTTTTTCTACTAAGACGAAAAGATAATTTGTGAATCCTATAATTAAAAGTTACTAAAATTCATGAAATATTGAAAATAAATGGGTATGATGTCACCATTAGTTGGCGGACACCTAAATTATGTTGCAGTCCACCTCACATTTTTGTTTTAATAATATTATTATTTCACCATCATTCTGATAATGCCTTGCTATTTGTTCTTTTTATGTAGACGGTTGCAATTCATTATTCTACCATGATTGATATACTTTTGTTTCGTATGGATATGAACTTGCGTTGTTTTTATCAATAAATTTCACGTCTTCTTTTTCTTTCTAATTTAGTATTGATTGTACTTTATTAATATTTTGTTGTATAGGTGTTTATATGCATGGTTGTATATTATTAAATCAACGAATGTCACTATTTTTATGCTTCGATATCAATTTTTTAAAATATGTTTAATTATCAGTTGAATTTCAGTGAATTTTTGGAAAAAAAGGACTTGCTTGAATTCCATAGGATTGAACAAATTTTAGTTACATCCCAACTTAGTAAGATTTGTTTACTATGATGACCAAATTTGAGTGAATTTTGGTCTTTTGGAAGAGACGGTCTCTTAGTACGAGAAGAAGTTCGATTTTAAAATTTACACCTCACTTTACTTCAAAACAGTGTTTTTAAAAATCGGTTTAACCGGGAATCGGCCATAGAATCGGTCCAATTACCCCCAGAAAACCGTTTTTACGGTTGAACCGAAAAAAATCGGCCATAACCGGTTGAACTGGTCAAAAACCGGGAAATCGGTTGAACCGGTTTTTGTTTATTTTTTTAATTTTTTAAAATTTAAAACTTAATTCTTAATTCTATCATCTTTATTTTCAATTTTAATATTTTAAATTATGTTGTATTGTGTTTTCTTGATTCTATTGTGTTTATTTCAATATGAAATTTATAAATTTGTAATTTTAAATTTTATAAGTGCATATTTATTTTATTTTTTAATGTAATATAGAAAATATTTTAAAAAATTAATAGAGATTATTTTAACGATTGAACAACCGATTCGACCGGTCCAATCGATTGAACCGCCAATCGATGTCCAGTCCGATTTGATTGACGGTCTGGTTATGAAAACACTGCTTCAAAATATAATTCGTGTAGGGTTATAAACTCACCGATTATATAATTGTGACCATCTCTTACAATTTGTTTTCTAAACTTAGTGTGATTTTTAAAAGCCCATTAATGGCCCAAAAATGTCCATTAAACTATGTAACGTGGCCCCATTTAGACTTGTCTTGAGCCCATTAAGTAATCCATTAATGTAGCCCAATATGAAAATTAATGCTAGTAGTATAATTTATTTATCAACAAAACATAGAAAGTGAAAGTTTAGTTTAGAGCCAAATTGAACTCAAACCCCAGGATTTCGCGGTTTCAACCGTCGGTGGGTGGCGCTGGATTTTGTTCCGTCATCGGTGCGCCACCGCCACATGGCTGCGCTTTCGACGGCGTTTCATCGTCATGTCCCATTCAACGGCCGCAACATTAATTCAATTCCAACTACTACCTCCATGGCCAAACTCGAGTTCCGCTACTCTCCGATAGCTGATACCCTAGCATACACCGTTAATCCCATCCGCAATTTCAATTCAGCTTACAGAGTTGGAAATATGTCGATTGCACAGGCTTTTTTAAGCAAAGTCGGGAAGATTGCTTTGAGCAGAGGAATGTTCTTCACACGCTTAAGAGGTGGTTTCAGTTTATTCGTGATATTTCTCCTGGCGGAAGTTGGTGGAATTTGAGCGACCTCGAGCAAAATATTGAAGGCTTTCCAATCGCAGCGGATCCGATGACTGTTTTGACTGCTCTGAGTAAAATGTGGGCGTTGGTAGCTAATGAGAAGTGGATTTTGTACACAGCATTTGGTGCATTAACTGTGGCTGCGGTACGTTGTCTTATTTAGATAGCTCTCAGAGTATTTTACTTGGCTTGTTGTTGTGTTTCAAGTGATTGCCACTAGATCAAGACCATCCGTAGATGATTACTGACTCCATTTGGTACTCAAATCATGAAAGTTTATCGTTGTTGCTATTCACTGTTGCAATTGGTGAGTATATTAACACATTGTTGAGATGATTATTGTTTCCATTAGGTATTCAAATCGTGAAGTTTATCGTTGATGCCTTGATTCTAGTTAATATTAAAATTAGTGAGTGTATTCAAGGCATTGTTGAGACTTATGAATTTAATGGTAGGAGTTCATACATTTTAGATGCTTTCATGACATAGATTAAGTACTATCAGATAGTCATTGACTAGTTGCATGTCCCTCCGATGTTGATTCCATTGTTATCTAATCAATGGAAGTCTTATTGTACCTAAACAGAAAAGAGAATGCTAATTTACTTTGGTACTTTTCTGTTAATGGTTAAGGTCTAAGACATCATAATAATATAGGATGTATATTTTGCGCAGGTTACGGAGATATCAATTCCAGGAATACTAGCAGCATCAATCTTTTCAGCTCAAAATGGTGAGATGTCTGTGCTCTATCAGAATTCCTGGCTTTTGATGTTCTTGTGCATCACCTCTGGAATATGCAGGTTAACTTATATAATCTTGTTTGATGTTTTCTCCCGCCCCTCCCCTTTCCTATCTTATTCTGATCAATTTCTTTCCATCTGAATCGTTGTTTACTTGACTGCAGTGGCTTGCGAAGTGGATGTTTTGCTATTGCAAATTTGATTTTGGTTTGTCCAACTACTTATGAGTTCCAATTGTAAATCTTTTTTTTCATTTTCTTAATTATTTAGCAGTGCTATACATCTGAAATTGAATATAGGAGGCAAATTTTTCCCCAAGTGTTTTGGATGGCTAAGAGTAAAATATTTCATTCTCTTTTCTAGTTCAGAAATAAAGGACTTATTCCCTGATAACTTCTAATCTTTTTATTATCATGCAGCTTCCCAGTTCATATTTTTATATCTTCTCAAATGAACTGGTACAATATGAATATCTTTTAAATAACTGATTAACACAATACACCTCTTTTTTTCATTTTGAAATTTTATAAACTCATTGGCATAGTTTCAAATCAGCCATTACGTCTTCTGTGATCCGTGATCAATAAATATGTGGTGGAACTTAAGGAACTAGAGCTTACACTCGGATGATGAACAAAAGTGATACAACTCCCATTTTTATATTTTGTGAACTATCTACTCATACATAATGATAGGTGTTATTTAATGAGCATTCAAGTAAAAGGATAGGAGTTTCTTCATTTATGGAGTTAGAATCAGGAACCTTGCTGTTATAATCTGCATACATGTGTGCAATATTCATTTTTGAGTGACCAGTAACCAAAGGGTTTGACATTTGAGTGTGTAGCTATATTATTTCTTATCATGACCTTTACGGAATCAATCTTGTATGTCTGAACTTCACAATCCATCTTATGATCTTAGTGTGAGGTCAGGTTCAAACAATCTGGCTGGTTTATGAGCTTTTTCTCTTTTCAGTTATTCTCAATGCCTTCTTTAATCAAGAATACTTGATTTAGCTGGTGATTCTCATGCTTGCAGGTTAAGCGCCTCAGGGAAACTGTATATAGCTCACTTCTTAATCAGGTTTCAATATTATCTAGATTATGCATACTGTAGTTCACTGATGCTCCTTCTCTTGTCTCTGTACATTGTTTCATTTTAACATGTAGCCGTAAATTTAATGTAGGATATATCCTTTTTTAACACAGAAGCAGTTGGCAACCTCACTAGCTGTATCAGTACAGATTGCCAGCGATTATCTAACATCATTGGAAATGATATACACATGATATTGCGCAATTTTCTTCAGGTTGCTGTTTTGGATATTATTTTCTTTCAGGTTTTTTTTTTGATATTTTTTAATCTCTAAGCAGATAAGGTTGTAGGGGACAGGCGCATTTATCACCTTGATGACTCTATCATGGCCTCTAGCACTGTCATCCCTGGTTGTATGCTGCATTTTGTCTGTGATTTTCCTCTTCTACGGGCAGTAAGTGTTGATATATACTCTGTATACTCAATTTGTTAACTGGCATGTTTGATAGATTCATAAGTTTAGACTATTCTTTGGTAGATTATTGAGGTTTCACATATAAAAACTAGTTGGGTTGTAGTCACTGCAGAAATCAATTTTGTTACATATTAAATTGAAGTTGTAGTCACTGCAGAAATCCATTTTGTTACATATTTCACTGTGTTTTTAATTCTTAAGTGCCTTGAGTTCATGGTATTAGCGCAGGATGGTACAATAGATCAATAAATTCATGAGAGTTGTGGTATTTCTGATAATATGCAATGGGCTGCAATCTTCTGTAAGGTTGGCAACTGTAAACTTGGCCTGTGTAGGATTTATGCCACTCACTGCTATGTTTCGAAAAAAGTATACGCTTATACATATACATCTACTTGAGTGACCATGAACAGATGTGATATATATGCATCTACTTGTAAACCTTCAATGGATGTATATATGCATTAGATGTAGTGTGGCTGCATATATGCATTCTTATTGGAAGAAACCACCTTCAATTGGATTTCTTGTCTTTGACAGGTACCAAAAGAAAGCAGCGCTGCTTGCTCAAAATATGGTTGCTTCTGCAAATGAAGTAAATCAGAAAACTGAATTTAATTGTTACTATTTAATATGCCTCTTCTGCTAAATTTGTTGCTTTCTTTTCCAAATTCCTTAGGTTGCGCAAGAAGCATTGTCTTCCATGAGAACTATCCGAGCATACGGAACAGAAAGAGAAGAACTTAAAAGGTTGTAGAATTTTGTTCAAGATTTGACTATGGAAACTGGCAGTGCTACATATCGTAAACTGCAACAATGGTATACTTTGTTTATTAGTGCTTCGCAGCAGATTTATTTACATTATGTGATTTCTGTTTAGGTTCACACAGTCGATTGACAGGTTAGCGTTTGTGGGAGTTCGCGAAAGTGCAGCTAATGGATTGTGGACCCTAAGTTTTCATACACTGTATCGATCAACACAGGTTTTGTCCTGTCAATTGCATTATTCCATGATTTGGATAAATAATTCTTGAGGGATATATTATCCAGCTACCAAATTATATTTTGCAGGTGTTGGCAGTAGCTTTAGGAGGAATGTCTATTTTGACTGGTCGTGTGACTGCTGAGCAACTGACCAAGTATGTTTTGTACTGTGAGTGGTTGATTTATGCTGCCTGGAGATTGCAAGACAGAATGTCATCATTACTTCAGTCCATCGGAGCTTGTGAAAAAGTTTTCCAATTGATGCAGCTTTCACCGAGTTCTGAGTTCTTGTCAAACGGCAAGTAACCTATTTTGACTTTTTTTATATTCCCATGTAGATGAATTCAGATAAATGATTTCTAGTTTATTCAAGCTCACTATTTATCTGATTTCTCTTACATTATGACATGGATTATAGATTAGACTACTGTATCTCTGTGCAGGAGTAAAATTGCAAAAGCCGACAGGACATATTGACTTTGTGAATGTATCATTTCACTACACTTCAAGGAATATGGTATCTTTCCATTACTACAGAAATACATCAACCTTCCAACTATATCATCATTTGGAATTTCCACCAACTGATGAAGTTACTTATCGAGGCTATTTATTAGTTTAGCAAGTGGATCTGATCCTTATTGGTCTCTTGCATATGAACAGGTACGCATTTTGGACAACGTGAACTTCCATAAAACCTAATGAAGTGGTTGCAATCGTAAGGAATAATCACATTTTATTCCATTCACACATTAATTCCATTCTCGTATACTTGTTTGTTATATTTAAGCACCAATCAGAACGTCTTGTGGAAAAGGTTGGTGCCAGTGGTAGCGGGAAAAGCACTTTAATCAGTCTCTTGCTTCGTCTCTATGAACCAATCAGTGGTGAGGTGAGCAGTAATTCTTTTTTATGAATGTAACTAGTCTCATGATACACCTTAAAATTATTATGTGGATATAAATTTCATAGTTAATTGCATTTTATCAATGATCCACAGATTTTTGTCGATGGCACTCCTTTTAGGGATTTGGACATCAGATGGCTGAGAGAAAATATCGGATTTGTTGGGCAGGTCAGATTTTAAAAGACTCACTTTTGTATAAACCTTTTTGATAAAAAGTTGAGATATCTCAGAGATGTATAGTATATGACTTAATAAGCAGGAGCCCCATCTTTTCCACATGGATGTGAAATCAAATATCAAATACGGTTGTTCTAGAAGCATCAGCCAAGAGGAGATGGAATTTGCTGCAAAAAATGCATATGCACATGAATTTATTTCTGCCCTTCCTAATGGCTACGATACAATTATAGATGATAATGTTGTAAGTGGGGGCCAAAAGCAGCGCATTGCAATAGCAAGGGCCCTACTTAGAGACCCCATTATCCTCGTACTGGATGAAGCAACCAGTGCCCTTGATGCTGAGAGTGAAGGCTACATCAAGGTGAAAGACTATCTAGTTCTTATTCTGATCCTAGTTGTCCTGAAACTGTTTACAATTGATGTCCTTGCAGGAGGTTCTTCGATCTCTGAAAAATGAATCGAGAAGAGGGAGATCAGTCATCATAATTGCACAAAGGTTCCTTTTTTTTATACTATCTTTCTGTAATTATTATTGACATATGGGTACAAGTTATGAATGACACAGCTTCCGCAGGCTGTCTACGATAAAAGCAGCAGACAGAATCTTGGTACTCAAGGATGGACAAGTTGTTGAAGTAAGAACTTTAAAAGCTTTTTTGGATCTGTTTTTGACATAAGATGAAATTGGAGAACTTGCACTCTGTCTCTTACATAAAATGGTATTGAAGCAAAGCTGATTGGTTCATTAATGCAGAGTGGGAGTCATGAAGAGCTTCTTGAGAAAGATGGGGCGTATGCCCGGTTATTTAAAATTCAGACAGATGCCCAATTACCTTTTACCCAACATCAAAACGAAGGTCTTGTTGAATGCTGAGTTCTAAGCAGAGTATGACTCCTATGCCCAGATTTCTTTGCAGTTTCTTAATGTATGTATGTTGGAATAATATATAATTGATCATATCATCTAGGCTATATCTCCTCTAGGAATCACCAACATCGATACTGCATAGTTTGAGAATTATCTTGAACTACCTTATAAAATAGAAAAAAGAACTATCTTAAAATCCTCGATTTTCCCTTTCTTATCTCTCTCTTTTGATTCTGTGCTTGGCTTGATATCTGTTTGGATCATTTTTGCATCATTCTTTTTCCCTTCCATCTTCAGTTCCTAAAATTCACTTTCTCTCTTGACGATCTAAGAAAAGTTTCGTTTTAATTTGCTGTTTCAGACACGTGTTACTTTGCGGGACACGCTGTTCATATGTGCAAAGGACAAGTGATTTGCAACTGTGATATCTTTGTTTGAGATTTTGAAGCAACTTAAAACTCCTTTCATTTTGAAAAGATACTTTATCGTCTTCACCGGTTGGATGATTCAACATTTATATGAGATTTGAAATAATGGTTTACGCCCCTTAATCTAATATATGAGAGTTAATTTGTAATTAATGATAATTGTAGTCAAAACTAAATTAAATTACGAATCGTATAACCTCAATCTGAAGCAAACAACCCAAAAACACAGAAAACACAATAGTCGCCTAACAGTCATCAAAAGTTGAATATATCCGTAAAAAGATTAGACGCAAATTGTACGTGTAACAAAATCCACAAGCTAGTACCCACACCAAACCTAAAATAAAATATGTTTATAATTTAAAATCAACAACTGAAACACATACGAAATCAATTAATCATCAACCTCAGCTCTGATTTCTTTGACAAGATCGTCCTTATATTCTTGAAACGTACCCTCTTAAGTCTCCACAGTCCCATTCTCCACCACCCAAATCTGACTCTTTTCTTCATCATCACAAACCCGCGATATAAGCCTAAAATCATGACTCACAAGAACAACCCCACCACTAAACTCAACGAGTGCATCACCCAATGCATCAATACTTTGCATGTCCAAATGATTCGTGGGCTCGTCCAACCGCAGAATGTGGGGCTTCGACATGGAAATCGAAGTGAAAACAACGCGGGCTTTCTGCCCACCAGACAGTTTCATAATAGGTGTCAAATGATTGTGACTAGCAAGCCCGAACTTACCAAGTTTGGCCCGAACCGCCTCCTGTTTGCTCAAACCTTCTTGTTCCGGATGCAATCGAAGCAGATACTGAACCGGATTTTCATCCATTGTTAGTAGATCAACAAAATGCTGTGAGTATCTTCCTATTCTCAGTTTCTGACTTCTCCTTACTTCACCTTCATTTGGGACCAAATCTCCGGCAACAAGGTTGAGCAACGTCGATTTCCCCGCCCGTTGGGTCCCACGATCGCTACACGGCTCCCCATGTCAATGCCAACGTCCACATTCGTGAGCGTCGCGATTTGGATAGCTAAAGCTAACTTCAATAAGCTGTAATCTCTCCATTTCTGAAACTTGGCTCGATCCTTCACCTTTACCCCGGATTTTGTTGCACATTTCAACTGCTTTTCGTAAACTTTGTTCGTCTCTTTGCGGTGCTGCATGTACCCAGTTTCAAAGTCGTCGAAATTTCATCGATAAAGGTGGAGCGTCAGGTCATGGAGATACATGATTTCGTTGCATACGGTGTTGAGAAAGTCCCGGTCGTGGGAAACGACGACGAGGGTTTTCTTCCACCTGCATAGGTATTCTTCCAGCCACACAACAGCCCTGAGGTCAAGATGGTTTGTGGGCTCATCCAAAAGCAAAAGAGTTGGCTGAACAAAGAGAGCCCTAGCTAACGAAATTCTCATTCTCCAACCGCCGCTAAAGGCCCGCGTCGAACGAGCCTGCATATCTTTCGTAAAACCTAAACCAGCAAGAATCTTCCGACGCCTGTGCCTCGGCGGAATCTGATCCCATCAACTGCAACTTGTCGTATAATTCACAAAGCTTCTCATTGTTCCCTTCGTCATCATCTTCATTCACATTCACTAATGCATCTGTAACTTGTTGTCGAATTTTGGTAAGTTGTTCGTTGGCCGCAACAACTGCTTCGAGGGCTGTTTTTTCATCGCCATCAATATAAGACGAAGGAAGAAGATCACCATCAATATAAGACGAGGTTTTAGAAGCACTAGCTCCTTTCTTTGGTCTTCTTTCAGGTTTTGAATCCATCCTGGCAACAATGGCAGCTTCTCCTTAACCGCCGTAACACCCTTATCTAATTCCTTCTTGCCCATTATGGTGAATACCTAATTAACAAAAAAAAAAATGGTTTCAATTCATACAAAATCCAATCATATACTAAAAAATATGTCAGAAAAACACTAAATTTCGTTATGGTTGATACAAAATATAGCAAACTAAATGGGGATTCTTAAATATGTTTCTAAATAACTCTAACACCAGATAAACCTACGTACCTATCAATTATCCAAAACACCACTCATCAATAACTCATTCAGTTCACATCAAAGACGAGTTAGGGAAACACGCACCGGTTTTTAAAACAGAGGAATTCCTTAACCTAAATCGTATTTAGTCGAATCTGCATCAAAAGTCCATGACTGAATAAGAAATCATGGAGAGCGAACAACAAAATCTAGCATCAAATTAAGCCCTAGATGAAGAACGAGCCCATATACCATGTATTCCTTAACTTTTGGCCCATAATGTTACTGCCCATATTTTTAAACTTAAATATATTATGAACAATGGGTGCCACTTTTTATTTTTGTGCTATATTTATTAATTAATTTTAGGCACATAATATCACACTGCCTTAGTTGATCAAATTATTACGTAATTGTTATTTTATTTTAAAGTTATCAAGTATTTATACTTTGATGGGATTTAAACTAAATTTGTCCCACAATTTTTCACCTTTATTGAAATGGTCCCGTAACTATCGACATTTTCAATTTAATTCCACAAGTATTCAATTTTTTTCAATTTAGTCTCAAACTCTGGAGATTGATAAAAAACACTCAAAACAATGTTGTTTTAGTCGCAAAAATTAGGGGCGCGTGATAGAGACGCGACTAAAATGACGTCGTTTTAGGTGTTTTTGGGCGATCTTCGACGGTCTGAAACTAAATTGAAAAAATTGATAGTTACAAGACCATTTTAATAAAGGTGAAAAATTATGGGACGAATTTGGTTTAAATCCTAAGTTTGATTAAACTCCTATTTCCCCCTAAAAACATATAGTTGTAATTATATTAGATGCTCAAGAAAAACATGATAGATATTAGAGAGGTCACGAATGCTAATATTATTTATCTTCTTTTCATCGCACTATGATACTTCTGCTAACTTGTCATTAGATCCACTAAAATACATTTTCTGTGTATAATTGTATTCATAATATTTTAATATATTAATAACATTAATATACGTACTAGTAATCCCAAAAGATGAATGATTTTTTTCCCTTTTCCTTTCCTAATTTTTCTAAAGAGTCTTTAATACGAGCAAAGTAAGATAAAGGGGGTGTTTTGGATATTTTTTAACATTTGAAAAGCACTTTTTAAAAAAAAAATTAAGTCACACAAATTTAAAAAAAAAATGATTCTCACTATTAAAAAAGTGATTCAAAACACTCCCAAAAAGTGCTACTATACCAAAAAGTTGCAAAAAATTGAATAAAATATCTAAAATAACACGTGGCCCACTCCCCGTTCATCTCTCAAACTCTCCTTCCTTCCTTCTCCCAAAAACCCTACTCCAAAGCCCTAAATTTCCAACGAATAGATTCCATTTCCATATCCATTCAAATTTCCTTTTTCAAATATCCATCTCCTTAATGTTCTCTCCTTCTCAATTTTCACCTGAAAAATCAAAAAATGATGACTCCATTTCTCACCTCATCCCTTCTTCTGCTGTTACTGCACCATGCGACGTCGCATTTGGTCTCCGGCCCTCACATCGCCGACGTCAACATACTCTTGCCTCCCAAGATGACCCACCCCGTTGAATACAGACTTCAGGGCAGCGACGGTTGCTTCAAATGGTACTTTCGTTGCGCCGTTTGCTTTTTATTGTTTTTAATTATGAGAAATGGCTGATTTGGTTGTTTTCTACTTAGGTCATGGGACCATCATGATATACTATCGGTGTTGCCGGAGTATAATTCGAGTAGCCATTGCTCGACGAGTGCTCGGTTGAGGTCTATTGCTCCGTACGGCGGGAGGAAGGAGACCGCTATTTACGCAACTGATTTGAGTACTGGAATGATGATACGTTGCAAGGTTTATATAGATATGATCTCGAGGATTCAGATTTTTCATAACTCTATCAAGCTTGATCTCGATGGGCTTGCTACTCTTCGTGTTCGTGCCTTTGATAGTGAAGGTATACTTGTGAAATTTTCTGTAGGTTTTGTGATTTTGAATTTTGGAAATTACTTGAAGAATTTTAATGTTTTATTTTTTGTGTGTATTTGTGCTGTTATTTATGTTACTTTGAGTTCTGATGTCAGCTTGGTAGAGTAGGATGTTCTCCGTCCATTATTAGATAGTATGATAAATTTTGGTTTCATTTTCTCTGATGCTTTACAGTTCAAGAATTCTGTAGCTCTTTTTGTCGTTATTGATTGGTTCTGCTCTGTTCCCACAGTCTGATGGAAGGACTGGTTAGTTAAGATATAAAGTAGATTAGGTATGTATTACTGAAAGCTAATACACGTATTAAAGGCACATTGACATTTGTCCTGCTGATTGAGACATTCAATAGTTGCCAGGAATGAGAACAGGGAACTCTGCGGCAATGTGAAAGAAGATATAGGAAGTGAAATATTTTGGAACAAGGGGAAACCAAATGATTCTTGTCAAACTGGCGTTGAATGCATAAGATTGAAAAAGATTTGCTTAACTTGAATGGTCATTAAAAAGTGAAAACCAACTGATCGCTGTCTAATTTTCAGATATGATTGCAATGTAACTATAGAGAATTTCATTGTATTATCAGATGTTTCCTGCAAATGAAATTTTAATGTTGATACAAGTTATTCTATTTTTATGGAGGTGTTTTCTATGTTTTTTCTGTTATTTATTTATGAGCTTATCCTTCTTCTTTTCTTGTACTCTGTTTTGTGATATACAGAAAACGTCTTTTCCTCCTTGGTGGGCCTGCAGTTCATGTGGCAATTGATGCCCGAAACACATGGATTGCCTCATAGCCTTGTCCATGTTCCTTTGAAGGACTCTCCATTGAGTGATTGTGGTGGTTTATGTGGTGACTTAGATATCCAAGTAAAGCTCGAAGAAAGTGGGGTGTTTTCAGATTTTTATATGGTGAAAGGCACTGAAATTGGTCAAGAGATTGTTTCTGTTAATTTGCTAGAACCATCAGTAGAGCACTTGGCAGACAAAATTGTTTTGACTGTTGCAGAAGCAATGTCTCTAGATCCTCCATCACCTGTAAATGTCCTCATTGGTGCTGTGGTTCATTATACCCTTAAAGTTATTCGTAGTAATAGCCTGCATATTGTCAGTTTACCATCTCCGTTCCATCAGTGGTCTGCTTTGAACTCTTCAGTTGCACAGGTGGACAGATCAATGGGTATAATTCATGCATTGAACTTGGGGGTAACAACAATTGTCGTTGAGGACACCAGGGTTGTAGGACACATGCAGGTATCATCATTTCATGTTGTGATACCTGATAATTTGTTGTTATTCATGGCGCCTCTCTCCCCTTCTGGGGATCACATTGACGGCGTCGAGCCCATTCCATCTGTATCTCGTTGGTATGTTGTGGCTGGCCGTCAATATCTCATTCATATTAAGGTTTTCACACCAAGACCTGGGGTACAAGAAATTTTTATAACAGAAAGTGATGAGATAGAGTTACATGATAACCAGGAAGATTTCTGGAATATCCTCCCATATTCAGAAGGTACTGCTAAGAGGAATGACAGAATCTTAGAGGCAAGTTCATATGGATTGGGAAAGCTTACAGCAACTTTGGCTTACAGCACTGGGCATGATAAAAGGAAAGAAGTTCTCAAGGTTGTTCAAGAAGTCATGGTGTGTGATCAAGTTAAGTTCATTACAACTGGAGACAGTAATTTTTCTTCCAGAATTCTCCTCCCATGGGTCCCTGGTGTCTATCAGGAGACAGAGCTCAAAGCAAGCGGAGGTTGTGCAATGTCCTCTAGTGACTATAAATGGTTTTCTTCAGACATGAGTGTTGCATCAGTATCTGTCTCTGGGATTGTTCAAGCAAAAATGCCTGGAAAAGCAACTATAAGAGCAGTGTCCATCTTTGATCCATTGAATTATGATGAAATTGTTGTTGAGGTTTCTATCCCCCATTCATTGGTCTTGCTGCCAAACTTTCCCGTGGAGACTCCTGTAGGGTCGCATCTTCAAGCTTCCGTAACACTGAAGGCATCAAATGGTGCATACTTCCATGCATGTGATGCTTTCAAGTCTGCCATAAGATGGACAACTGAGAGTAATTCTTTCATAATTGTCAATTCAACTACGGTTGTTTCAGACAAACAGGAAGCTGTTGTACCCCATTCTACGTCTTACGGTCCTCCATGTGCGTGGACAACAATATACTCTTCAAGTTCTGGTCGCACCATCTTACATGCAATGTTAACAAGAGAAAATCAATTTTCTGACCATACTGGAAGGGAATCTGTTGTTTCGAAAGTATCCTCATCTATTGCTGCATTTTTACCACTGGTTGTGCATCAGGCAAGTGATGGAAACCAGTTTGGTGGTTACTGGTTTGACATGGTTCATGCTGAATCTCAGAATCAGCTGAGTAATCTGGATTATCTATATCTTGCGCCTGGTGCTTACTTGGATGTAATGCTTCGTGGGGGACCAGAAAGATGGGGCAAGGACGTTGAATTCATTGAAAAAGTGGAAGTGTTGGCTGAACAGAATGCCCATGTGAAAGACCGAGTTGTTGTTCCTCAAATGTCCATCAGCTACGGTAATTTCTACAGAGTAGGATGCGAAAGTCTGGGAACCTTTAAGCTTGTTTTCAGGCGGGGAACTTAATGGGGGAAGACCATAATTTACCGGTTGTATCTGAATTGCAGCTGTTACTTATTTGTAGCTTTCCATCTTCTATTGTTATAGTAGCTGATGAAGCTTTGAATACTCCTCCGATCATACAGTCTGCAGCTAAAGCTGAACGCATGCCTGGCAGAATTCGTGCCTCCCCGGTTACAGTAGCCAACGGACGCAGAATACGAATATCAGCTGTTGGGCTCAGTGATTCTGGAAAAGTTTTTGCAAATTCGTCTTCCCTCAGTTTAAATTGGGAATTAACTGAATGCGAAGGATTGGCTCTTTTTGACGATGCCCATAGTTCAACAGTATATTCGAGCTGGGAAAGGTTTTTGATCTTGCGAAACTCATCTGGGCTGTGTCTTGTGCGCTCCACTGTTGTTAGTTTTATTAATTCTCTGAGCCATTTTGACTTTACTAAGAATACTCTGACTGATGCGATCCAGCTGCAACTTGTTTCTTCTCTTAGACTCAGTCCAGAGTTTGGTTTGTTGTTTTTCAGTTCTGAAGCTAGACTGAATATCTCTGTAACTGGAGGGAGCAGTTTCTTGGACACAGTGGTAAATGATACTCAAGTCGTGGAAGTAATACAGCAAATACCTGCACATGAGCGTTCACAACTAATGTTGGCTCCAAAAAGCCTAGGGCCTGCACTTGTAACAGTTTATGATATCGGGCTTGTTCCTCATCTTGCTGCTTCTTCCACTGTCCAAGTTACGGAGATGGACTGGATTAAGATTTTAACAGGAGAGCATATAAGCATTGTGGAGGGAAGTCTTCAGTCTATTAACTTTTTGGTTGGGGTGGCGGATGGCCGGACGTTTGACTTTTCTCAGTACAAATACATGAAAATACGTGTTCATATTGAAGAAAATATAGTTGAGGTAGTGGGGAATCATGACTTCTCTATACATGCACCAAATTTCACATTACAGGCAACTCGTCTTGGAGTGACAACCATCTATCTTAGTGCTATCCATCATTCTGGCCATGAAATATTGAGCCATCCAGTTAAGCTGGAAGTATACGCTCCACCAAGAATACATCCCGGTGACATATTCCTTGTACCAGGTGCATCATACATATTCACAGTAAGAGGAGGCCCCACCATTGGTTCACATGTTCAGTTCTCCAGTTTGGATGATCAAACTGCTGAAATTCACAAGTTCTCAGGACGACTCTCTGCTATTTCACCGGGGAACAGTACCCTTGTTGCCACGATATACGGTGATGGTGATATCATGATTTGTCGAGCATATGGCAAAGTTAAAGTGGGGATTCCTTCATCTGCAATTTTGAATGTGCAGAGCGAGCAACTAGCTGTTGATCGAAGTATGCCAATATATCCTTCTTTATCTGAGGGGAATTTATTTTCCTTTTATGAGCTCTGCAGCAATTTCAAATGGACTGTGGAGGACAAAGACGTGTTGAATTTTCAAGGAGCAAATCGGGCACATGATACAGGGTTGTCAACTACTGGTTCTTTGAATGGGCGAGACCTTAACTTTATTCAAGTTCTTCGTGGAATATCGTCTGGCAAGACAAGTGTTGCAATTTCATTCTCTTGTGATTACAAGTTCTCTAATTCAGTGTCAAAATCGATCTTGTACAATGCATCTATATCATTGTGGGTGGTCCCCGATCTTCCACTTGCTCTTGGAATGCCTATCACTTGGACCCTTCCTTCTTATTATACCTCTTCAGATCTCTTACCTTCAACTTCTCATGCTTCCAACCGAGTGGATTCTTTGAGTGATAGAGGTATTGCTTATTCCTTGTTAGGACAATGCAAAAGGAAGGCTGAAGAGGTACATGATGATGATATATACATTGATGGAGCTAAAATTGTAACCAAGGAATCTGGCAATATTGCGTGCATTCAAGCAAAAGACAGGTCAACTGGGAGAACTGAAGTTGCATCTTGTGTGAGAGTTGCTGAGCTGGCTCAAATCAGAATAACAACAGATGAGTTTCCAATCCATATGCTTGCTTTAGGTGCTGAATTTGACCTTCAGATCAAGTATCATGACACTCTTGGAAACCCTTTTCACGAGGCTCATAATGTTGTGCTGTTTGATGTGGACACCAACTATCCTGATGTTGTATCCATTGAAAAGTATGATGGTCATGGAAACATCCATTTTCGTGCAAAAAGCCAAGGTTTAGCCCTTGTTCAAGTTTCTTTTGTTAGTAATCCTCGAAAATCAGTCTATGCTGTGATTTCTGTGGGTCCTCAGTTGTACCCTCAGAATCCCGTCGTTCATCAAGGTACTAGTCTTACCTTTGACGTGAAAGGTTTTAGCAATTCAGCACCAGGGCAGTGGTTCAGTGCAAATGAAAGTATTGTGTCTGTGGAGAAGCTATCTGGAAAAGCTGAAGCTGTAGGAGAAGGTACAACCCGTCTTCACTTTGAGAGTTCAAGTTTAAAGCTTTACACGCTCGTTACTGTCTTGAAAGGGAATATTGTGTCGGTTGATGCTCCCAATGAGGTGCTCACAAATGTCCCTTTTCCAGCAAAAGGATATGCTTTCTCTGTACAATTTAGCGATACTTCTGGGAAAAGTATGCTATTCTTGTTTGATTGTTCTGTTAATCCACCCAATATCGGGTTTGCTAAGCCATGGAAGGATCCCCACACTGGTAACTCATATTGCCTGTTCTTCCCGTACTCTCCAGAAAATCTAGCTCGTTCGTCTTCCAAATCTGGAGACTACACACCAAAGCAGTTTCTTGTTTCTGTTACTGCTTCACTCAAGGGAGACCAACACATCTCGGGTTCTGCATCTGCTCTCTTCATCGGAGGGTTCTCTATCCTTGAACTGGACAAAAACTTATTGCATCTAAATCTGACGCGCGGCTCCAATGAGCAACTCATTACCATAACCGGGAACACAGACATTGAACTCCACTGGCACAACAAGAATCGTCTCTCAGTTCGTGAAGATCGTGCTGCAGGAAAATACGCGGTCAGAGTTCACGGAGATGAGAGGTTCCAAGATCAACTCGTTTTCTCTCTCCCCGCAACTGGTCAGAAAGTTGAAATCGGTGTCAGCTATGATCCCGAGGAGAGAGAAGCAGCAACCGTATCATCAAATATGGCATCATGGGCTGCTGTATCGGGTCTTATCTTTCTGTTGATATTAACAGTGACTTTCTTCATATGTTATCTGGATCGACCCGTTAGACCACAGCCAGTTAGATCAACACCCTTTAGATCGTCGCCTGTTGCGTCTAACAGTCCGAATGTTGCAGCGCCTGTCACTCCTGAGAGGAGTAGTCCTGCTGTTGTGAACGAGCAATCTCCTCGGACACCACAGCCATTCTTGGACTATGTTCGGAGGACGATAGACGAAACTCCTTATTACAGGCAAGATTTTAGGAGAAGGGCTAGTCCTCAAAATACATTCTAGATTCTTAGACTGTCGTTCTGCCTTTTTGGTGTAATTTTTAGCATGTAAGAGCAAGTATTGGCTCTGAGCTCTCTTTTTGCTGTGAACCATGTAATATTAGTGTATTTCAAGCTCTGTTTGGTAGGGAATAACTGTTATGGCGATGAAATTTTGATTCGGTTATAAAGATTTGAATAGAGAATCTCATGCTCTGAAATTTTGAATTGTGGGAAGTTGGGGCTTAATGAAGCATTTGAAACTTTTATTGGAGAATAAATATTACTTATATAAGTAAAAAGATAAGAAATATTAGTATGTTTGAGTTTTGAAATGCATTTTGGCCACAGACTTTTATTCTGAAGTAAAAGTAAATATATTTAAAGTATCTAGTTAAAACAAAAAACAGAACCAAACAAATACACAATAGTTCTTGTTTTTTTCCCCTTCATTTTAAAAAATGTGAAAAAATTGGTGTGTTTATTCGATGAATTGTCAATTGGTTGACACGTTGATTACTTTCGAGTGATATCATAAACAGAGAGGTAGAAAATTATCAACACAAAATATCAGCTCGTCCCCTTCAATTTGGTGCAAGGAAATAATTGCAAAACGAAAAAAGGGGAAATCCACAGTGAACAACAATGGCGACGGTTTCTAACTTCTCAGCAATGCGAAAGGTACGATTTGTTCTTCATTTTCAGAAATTTAAATTTCATTTTGTAAATTGTTTATTGTTGCTAATTGTAGCATGCGCAGATGCCGCAAGTGTTCTGCAGAAAAAGAGAGAAGGGTCAGAACAATTACCCTTACAAAGTCATCGAAATTACTCCTCCGCCTAAAAGCCTCGGCGTTCGCTGCTTTCCATCTGTAAGCTAATTTTTCAATTTTGCGTGAATTTAATTGTATAATGTTGGAATCAGAAATTTTCTACTACAATCTTGAATAGGTTACGATTAATTGCAGTCCGAAGATGTAATTTCCTGATGGGTTGCTGATTTTCTCTGGTTTTCTATTATATATTTATGCGCATGAATTATTTACTGCTGTCTTAGGATATTTGCTGTATAATTACTTTAGGCGCTCCATATATTGTGGACCTTGGATTTGGGTATCAAATAATTTGACAGAAATTTAAGAAAGTGATCAATCATTGAAAGGGGAATGAATGAAAGAAGATCAAAGCAAGAAAGAAAATAAGCAGCTTCATCTTTTAATGGATTGGATTTAGGGTGTATTCGTTGGATTTAGGGTGTATTCGTTCTCAATTCGATCAGAGAATGGCATAATGTGATTAGATTTTTAGGTGTTGGTAGGTTTCAAGCATAAATTCTCATAAATTCACTTGCTGCAGTAGTTGAATTTAAGTGTAATTTACAATGTGGTTTCAAGCTTCATCTTCTAATGGATTGAATTCAGGGTGCATTCATTCTCAATTCGATCAAAAAAATTGCATACTCTGTGATTAAATTTTTAGGTGTTTGTAGGTTTCTAGCATAAATTTACTTGCTGCAGTAGTTGAAATTAAGTGTAATTTACAATGTGGTACTGTTGTAATTGGCAGAATCTGCAATGCGGTGAGAGTGTCACAATAGAAGGGCAAGCTTACATGATTTCAGCTGTTACACATCGTTATCAGCTCAGAAAAGGGAAATACGAACCTAGTGAGAAAAGGCTTGATGTGTTGTCATCTGGTAGATACATATTGAACTTGTATTTGGAAAGTTTGCTCGAACAATCTTGATTTTGATCTTCATTGGAGACTGCCCTTTCCGCCCATCTTCACCTAAACGAAAGCCAGGTTCTTATTTATAATTAATGTTGTATCTTAAATTTAAACCTAACTTATGAAATTGCAAAGTAAATATTTGGATACATGACCTCATTTATTGTTTGTTGGTTCACCTTTTACCCTCTAGTATGAGTTCAGTTTCTGGTGATTAGAAGTTTATGTTATATCTGGAAATTGTGTAATTCAGAATGTAAGTTAGGATTAGCCCGTTTTTTCTATAAGACATGCTTACTCTGTTCATGGTCTGCTTGTCCACAATTTAGAAACAATCTATTGGTTTGTTCATGGATTAGTATTCTATGTAGTTATAGCATTAACTTCTGACTGAACAAAACTTTTATGAAAATGAAATGATTAAAGAAAAATTTAATCTTCTTATAACCTTCTTTATCTTTCGGGTTGGGTTTGTCACAATGCTTTAGTATGTGTGGTCAGTTGTTGATTCTTTTTTCACATAGCTAAACTCATTGTTTAGGCTTTTCTTATCTGAATTATTGGCTTTTGTGATGCATCTCGTATCGATACACTCCATGATTATATTGATGCATTGTTAATAGAGACACACTTACATGAGACGGTCTCACGTTAACACTTTGGGAGGGGTGAGTGTGATTTGTGATAAGTTGTACCCCGTCTCATGCATGAAATCGTCTCATATGAGTTTTTTGTCTTGTTAATATATACCGTGCAGTGAAATAGAATATGACTATACAAGATGAAATATCAAATAGAATATGTTATCCCAAATTCTCTTACTTTTTTAAAGAAAAATTTCATGAGTTGCTAGACTTTTGAACTTAATGAAAACCTACTTAATTATTGTTACTGTTTTTTGCTTTAGTTAACTTACCCTTAAAGCGTGGTTATCCTTTAAATCATAGCCTTTATTCAAGTTGATTGAAGGGTAATGTTGATAAGATTTAGCATCCCCAAAAGCCACTTCAAGACTTGTGAAATGATGGGAAGTTAATTAGAGGACAAAAACTTTGGTGAAACTGGTCTACGGAAGAATAACACATAAAATTAAACTTTTTTTTTAAACAGTAATATTTTGTATACTAAACCGTGATGTTACATAGGCTAATATGTATCACTTGGAAGAAGATAGGGAGTTCACATGAATATGGTTTAAATGGAATATACTCTAATTAGAGATTTAGAAGCCATTGTGATTGAACTAAGATTTTTTTAATTATTTTAGAAAAATAAAATAAATTTTAAAAGAAAAATATAATAATGATATCTGTCTGCACTCTGAATATAATTATTTTTAAACATGCTTAATTGATGGGTGACATTAGTGGTCCCCTAGGAGGCTAAATTTTCTCTTCATTTCTTCACATGGAAGGTTAACTTCACTATTTTCTTGTAAAACATATTTTTTCTGAGCAAAAAAAAAAAAAAAATATATATATATATATATATATTTAATAATTGTGTTTTTGAGCTTTGATGGAGGGTAGGATTAAGTTTTCATTAGTAAATAATCAAAGAACGCAATTGATCTTTTTTCTTCATTTCCAGGACTAATATTAATACGTCATATTCTCGTAATTGTTTTAGTTATTTCGACACTATTTTGTTCATTTTTTATTTATAGCATGAAAAATATATTTATTTCTTATGTTGTGTCCAATCATTTCCTCTGTTTTGTTTGGAAGTTTCCGAAGTTGGGATGGATCATTTGGGAACATGAATTATTTTTTAAAAAATGCATAATAATTCACGGGGTGGAAAAGAGGGGTCATGGCTGAAATTTAAGGTGTTTTGTTTTATCTGAACATATCTCCCAGTTGTTTCATAGTTGTCAACTGGATTCTTATTATTTTAAATATTTTTAGTCTCCCTTCAATACTTATCGAAGGGACATTAACAATATTTGTACCAAAAATATACAAAAAATATATTTTTGTGTATAGAATTTAATTCTTGGCTTTTTAAGAACTTGACTTGGCCCAAGATTTTATATTTTGTAAGCATGTATTACTGGGAGAAAAATACTCAATTCAAACTTAGCTCAACTTAATATATTTCCATATATATTTGGAAGAAAAACTCTAAATAAACACTTATTACTAAAGAAAAGGACTATTATGATTTAAAAAATAACAAAAAAGTTTAAATAAGAAGGGTATTAGTTGGATCATTGACCTGCGTATTAAATAATGGTTAATCGAGTTATAGGGTTATCTCTTAATTTTAATGACTCTTTTAATGGGTGTATAATTTGCTAGGACTTGGGGGATAAATTGCTAGGACTTAGGGGTTGAGATTTACGATTATTGCGCTACAATTCTTTATACTTATTGGCAGGCGGTCCACATGCCACAGTCCTCATGCACGTGCATGCATGTGACTTCTCCTTAATTTCGCCGTACGTATTATAATGTATATTTATTTACGACTGTGTTTCATGTACACTCAGATTCACTGGGCACTGATGGTATATTTTGAAAAAAATAATTACACGGTTTAATATAAATAAATTATATTTTTCAGTATAATAAGTCGCACGATTTTAAAATACACTATGAACGCACACTGCACATGCATACAAGGCCTACCTTTACTTATTCTATCATATTTAAACTCCCTCGGTTCCAAAACGATGATCATTTTTTATTTTTCACATAGATCAAGAAAATAAACAATATTGTTTATTCTGCTTTTGATTTTGTGTATACACTTGTAAAATCTCTAATATGCGTATATTAATTGAATACAAAAAGAACAATGTGCAATTTCAATGTATATTAAATAAGAGCATCTTAAATCATTTTTATGCTATTAATTAAAGCGTTTGAAAATGAAAATGATATTTACACTTTTGATGTTTATATTAAATACTATTTCACCAAATAATAAAGAAAATTCTTGGATCAAAAAATATTTGGATCATAATTCAATTGGAGTTTCATTCATGAATGTTATACTAAA
This sequence comes from Stenogyne calaminthoides, assembly GCA_037126765.1. Lineage (NCBI taxonomy): Eukaryota > Viridiplantae > Streptophyta > Magnoliopsida > Lamiales > Lamiaceae > Stenogyne > Stenogyne calaminthoides. Next base: position 392,178 of record JBBCBC010000027.1, read on the forward strand.
ATAAATAAAACATGTCTTATACATGTTCTTATACAACTTATTCATAACCATAAACTCTCATTTGAAACTTCTTCATATTAATACCATTATATTTATAAATAATACCACTATTTTTATAAATTAATATTAATAATATTTATATTACAATATTAATTTATAAATATAATAATATCAATTGATAAAATAATATTAATTTATAAGCGTAATGAAATTTTATATTATGAACATGTTTCTAAGAAAATGTACTCGTCCGCGTAGTAAAACTAACTTTTTATTTTCTTGGTTATTTGTACTAACTAGTTTATATTTTCAAAAATCACAATAGTACATAAATACATTCATTTTTTCCCACTACATATTCAACGAATAAAACGTGAGTAAAGTTAAATCATCAAACAGAGTTCCTGCTCATTTGAAAAGTTCCAAGCAATTAATATTAAAGACTTGTGTGAAATATTGCATACTAGTGTTATGTGCAATATAACATAAATAAAATAAAAATGGATTAAATTTCGCGGGTCAGGGGTCGGGTCGGGCGCGGGTAGGGTGGACAAGTTATGGATTGGATGAACAGGGTGAATATATATTAATAGATGCATATCATTATTGATCGTGTGTTGTAGCCCAGTGGTTTAGGTCTGCTCTTAATTGTTTAGTCGCATGTTCAATTCCTACTGAACACATAATTTTATTTTCTAAAATTTTTACTGTGTTACTATATCTATATATGAGTGTTACTACATTGTTATATTGAAAAAAAAATAAAAATTTTGTCAAATTGTTGTGTGTCGTAACATGGGTTACATGTTAACACATTATTGTTCATATGATAACACATGCGTATTCATATAGTATTACGACGATATATGAACAGTGTTACATATTACTAAAAAAATATGTGTTACTGCATGAACAAAAAGTGTTACCATATGAAGAAAAAAACGTGTTACTACATGAATAAAACCAAAGATAAGTGCGAAAAATAAATTACAAAAAAAATGATTTAAAAAAATTTGATGTGTTCTACATGAACAAAAAGAGTGTTACCAAAAAAGATTACGAAAAAAAAAAACATTAAAGTCAATAAAATTTTTCTTTGTGTTACTATATCTATATATGAGTATTCTTACGTTGTTATATTGAAAAAAAAATAAAAATTTTGTCAAATTGTTGTGTGTTAACATGGGTTAATGTTAACAATTTTGTTCATATGATAACACATGCGTATTCATATAGTATTACGACGATATATGAACAGTGTTACATATTACTAAAAAAATATGTGTTACTGCATGAACAAAAAGTGTTACCATATGAAGAAAAACGTGTTACCACATGAATAAAACCAAGATACAAGTGCGAAAAATAAAAAAAAAAAATTACAGATTTAAAAGAACAATTTGATGTGTTCACGACGTGAAAAAAAGAGTGTTTACTATATGAGCAAAATCAATTTCATGACAAAAAACCACAGACAAAAAAAACATCATCCAAAAAATGATCGTGAAAAGAGCGAAAAGAAATTTCATCAACACTCTCATCCAAATGATCGAGCGAAAAGAAAAAAGTTCGAGGAAGAGAAATTCATGAGATCCAGAGGAAGAGGAATAAGAGAAATCAAAATCGGAATCTTTTTAGAAGAGAAGAGGAATAACAAGAGATCGGAAATCAAACCGCGTCAAAATTTGGCGATTAGTTAAGATGAATAAGTTCATTTACCACCAATAATTTGCCCTAACCATGTTCATCTGACCGAGGAAAAAAAAAATATTTCAATTGCACATATCACTTGTATGCAATATTGCATACACGTTTTTGTCTTATTTAATCTATAATAATCACACAAACGAAAAAAAAGTGATAAATAGAGAGAAACTTTTTCACTTTAGGCTCACAATTAATATTTTGAAAAATATCTGCCAAAATTTACAGCAGTTTTTATACTTTTCCCCCACAAAACCACACACACATACTGCGTGAAAACTGAAAACAATGTTAGTGAGAGAGTAAGAGAGAGAGAGAGCATTAACTCCATTAATGGAGAACAAGTGCATATAGCAGTGTGTTTGTACTACACAGACAACGAGAAGAGAACGTTACGGGAACAAGAAAGGCTGAAATTAACAGATTCTGATCAATGGAGTAAAGACGGCTTTTCAATTTCATATATCAATTCAAGAAATTCCCCCTAATTCGGCTTTTTCCGATTTTGTTACCTTTTTCTCACTCTTCTTTGCTTGTGAACTGAGTTTCGGTTTTCGGCTTACTTTCTTTGCATCTTCATTTCTCTAATTAAACGATAAGTATAGAAGTGAGTTTCAGATTCGCTGGGTTATTTTTTTAATCGGTGAAATCTCGCGATTGTTTGTTTTCCTTTATCTTTTTCTGGGCGGTTGATGTAATCTATCTATCAATATCTGTTTCTTGTTCCGATCGGATCTGAAAAGGACTTCCCCAACAATATTGAAAAAATTAAAAAAGGAATAGTGAAGTTTTGCGCCGATACGAAGTCGCATTTACTGAGTTTGAAGGGTGATGAAAGATTGTTCAGCCATTTGCATTATCTGATCAGGTAAATCAAGAATTTATTTAGATTTTTAATTTTTAATTTTTTTGTGGGAATTGATTTTGGTTTATGCGAAATGTGAGTGAAAAAAGAGTGTCTCGATGTAATGAGACACAAGATTGAATCACTTAACAATTAGGAAGAAGCATTTTGCGTGTGAAACTCTTGGATTCTGCTGCTTGTTTTGGTATATGGGGTTTTGGAGGGATTTTACAGTTTTCTCTTGTTTCTGGAAATTTTGAGGAAAAAAGGAAAGGATTCCTTATCATGTAGTTGGAATTCTGTTTATGCCAGTTTTCTTATCCCAAAATAAAATAAAATTGATATCTATATTTTGTTTGTTGAATTGCATGATTCTTTGCTTCAAATTTATCTTGATATATTTGCAGTTCAAATGCCTCACAACGCAATTGAATCAATTGCCCTAGCAGTTGGTACCTTACAGATGAGTTCCAATCCTGGTGTTAATGTAGAGTACAATTCCCCTTCTGCACCCGGTACAACTCGTCCCCCCCACCATCCGTCCACGAAACACTACAGATTTGAAGGGGCCTCATCTGGATCTCATGCTGTTCATAAGGATCATGTTACGAAGACCGCCCCTTCACCATCCATCGTTTCAAAACGCTCCTATAAATCGTCTCATCATGTTACGAGAAAAGATGGGGATAGCAGCAAATTCAGCGAAGGGAAAGAGAAATCTCATATCATTGGTAATGGAGATAAAGAAATCGATGAAGATAATGCTCGGAAGCAGGAAAACAATGATAGTAATATACAAAAACCAGATGAGGATTCCAAGAATTGTGATTCCAATGATGTTCTTGAATTGCCAGTTAAAGGAACTGTCGACTTATTGAATGCTCAAGTGCAGACTAAGTTAGGGACTGGATTTTGTCCGAGCCCTCAAGGGAGTTTTTACTCTGCAACGCAGTACACGGAAGCTAAGCAAAGCTTCACCAATACTGAAGTGAGTGAATGTGCGAGCAGTGTGGGGAAGAAGTCCGGTGAAAGTGGGGAAGTTAGCAACTCTTGTGACTTTATCGAGAGTAGGAAAACGAGCATATATAGAGGCAGCACTGGCAGTGATGTTAGTGATGAGAGCAGCTCCAGTAGCTTTAGCAGTGCCATGTACAAACCCCACAAAGCTAATGATTCGAGGTGGGAAGCAATTCAGGTCGTTAGATCAAGGAACAGTGGGTCGTTGGAGTTGAAAAATTTCAGGATTTTTAAGAGATTGGGATGTGGAGATATAGGTAGTGTTCATCTGGCAGAGCTGATAGGGACAAAAACCCTTTTTGCCATGAAAGTTATGGACAAAGAAGCTCTAGCAAGTAGGAAAAAGGTTCTCAGAGCTCAAACTGAGAGAGAGATTCTTCAATCTCTGGATCATCCCTTTCTTCCGACGTTATATACACACTTTGAGACCGAGAAGTTCTCGTTTCTGGTGATGGAGTTTTGCCCCGGTGGAGATTTGCACGCACTTAGGCAGAAACAACCTGGAAAGTTCTTCCCAGAGCACGCAGCCAGGTAGAAACTGAACTCCAGTTTTGATGTCTGATTTTTGTGAAATGAAGCACTGAAAATATATTTTGATCAAGTCTTCATGATCCCATATTCATTGCAAAATGACATTTTTGAACTATGTGGATATTCTAAAGTATCTAAATCTGGGCATTTGAGAAATGTGATTAAATGGCTACAAAGTGTAAAGCATGGTCTACTTCTGCAAAAAGTTAAATGTTTTTAATCTCATTCTATATTATGTCTCTTTGAATTTGTATTATAGTTTATCATTCTTTTCTTGAATAACCATATTTGAGACATCTCAACAGGGAAAACAGAGTTATTAACATCTGCATGAAGTTCAACACGTCGTCTAATCCTATCCTATTCTATCCTAATCTTTCAGGTTCTATTTGGCCGAAGTCCTCCTGGCTTTAGAATACCTCCACATGCTTGGAATCATCTACAGAGACCTCAAACCCGAAAATGTATTAGTTCGAGAAGACGGACACATAATGCTCTCAGATTTCGACCTCTCCTTGAGGTGCACTGTCAGCCCCACCTTAGTCAAGTCCGCCAATTCCAACCTCGAATCCAAGTCCTCTGGATACTGCATCCAACCCGCCTGCATCGAGCCCTCGTGTGCCATCCAACCCGCCTGCATCCAACCCACGTGTTTCGGGCCTCGTTTTCTAGGAAAATCCAAAAAAGAAAAGAAATCCCGCCAAAAAACAGAACCATTCAACCAAGTTACCCCTCTTCCCGAACTCATGGCCGAGCCCACAAACGCCCGATCAATGTCGTTCGTGGGCACGCACGAGTACCTAGCCCCGGAGATCATCAAAGGCGAAGGCCATGGCAGCGCGGTCGACTGGTGGACGTTCGGAATCTTTCTGTACGAGCTTCTGTTCGGGCGAACGCCTTTCAAAGGGCAGGGGAATCGCGCCACGCTGTTCAATGTCGTGGGGCAGCCCCTGAGGTTTCCGGATTCTCCGACGGTTAGCTTTGCTGCTAGGGATTTGATCAGAGGGCTGCTGGTGAAAGAGCCGCAGCACCGCCTTGCGTATAGGCGTGGGGCTACTGAAATTAAGCAGCACCCATTTTTTCAGAGCGTGAATTGGGCGCTTATAAGGTGTGCTAGTCCGCCGGATGTTCCGCCACCGTTTGTGATGGCTGATGGTGGTGCCCCGGTGGTGGCGCCGGCAGCGCCATCGCCGAGTAAGGTGCAGGGTGGTCTTGATGTTAAGCCTTCGGGTAATTACTATGAGATTGATTTTTTTTAGTTTTTTTTTTAAATGCGAGGAATATTAATCTGTTGTTCCTTCAATTGAACCGTTGTAAATTGCAGCATTTTCAATATTCATAATTTTTGCACAAGATTTGGTTTTCTGTAGCATTACAAACTTGGTAGATGTATATCTGAATTTGAAGGATGTTTTAAAAGAAAATTAATTTGATAAATTTTAGCATGTCTACATCAAGAATGATTTTGTCCTTGAAGTGGAAAAATCAAACATGCTATTTGTCAATTATCACATGACACACTGTCTTGTCTTTCACGATTAAAGTAAAGATTGCACATCACCATCACATTGGAATTTGGAAGTTGTAATGGATTCTATTGATACAATATTACATTTCAGATGATGTGCACATAAATAATCTTTCCTTCCATGGGTTTGGATCAGTGTCCGTCGGCAAAATCCATAGTGTTATTGATACACATCTCGCTCATCCATATGTACTCGCCAAGAGCACGCCAGTTTAGGCGACCAGAGGGTGCTGGGCGCTAGAAGCCATCATACTGCAAAAATTATGCTCTCCCGGCAACCCAATGACCACTCACCAAGATAGACAAACAAGGGTAGTGGTCGAACGAAAAACCAGAAGAACAGAGAAGGAAAGACGGCCAGATGAACAGAGAAGGAAAGACGGAAACCCATTTAACAGAGAAGGAAAGATGAAGCCCGCATTTAACAGAGAATTAAAAGACATGGTCTATCTATTATTTTAATATGCGGCAAGAATCAAGGCACATGGCCTACAACAATGTTTTTCGTGCAAACAAAGCGACTTTATCGGGAGCGAAAGCACGCATAATGGTTGACAGAGATTTGAGAGAGTGGAGAGAAAAAGTGTGCTCGCCCCTAGTGACGAAAGCAACGTAATCAAGGCAATGGTGTTTGACTTTATTTAATCAAGATTTTACTCAATTTAACCACAAGGGTCGGGCCTCGTGAGTACGGACCACAACCAAGCGAAAGCACAAGAATCGGGTCACCCACGACGTCACCATTACCACCGGATGACAAAGGCGGAAACTTCTCAAGCAAGTAAAGACAAATGTCAACTAAAGAAGACGCTAGCGTAAAAACATGGCAACACCACATAGATTCAGTGCATGTTAAGAAATCGTTACTAGTGCTAGCCAGATACCACCAAATTTCAAGCCGGGACACCACCAAATTTTATCCAAATCATATAAATAGGCCCAAAAAGAACAAAAAAAGGGTTAGAAAAATTTTCCTAAGATAGCTCTTGTATCAACTCTCCCTCCCACATAACCATTGTGCTCGTCACTAACACATTGTGTTCGACGACTCCCCAAACCATAAATAATATAATCGACTTGCAGATACCCCCCGGACTTAGTCAACTTTGATTTAACCTGGGTCATCAAATCCTTGTTGTCATCCTACATACAGATGTGCTCGACATACACACACACACAGTGTTTGACACATCATTATTTTGTTTGTTAAGTCGTAACACACATCGCCACATCAGATTTTCCACGCAACACGACTTACAACATCAGAAATATACTTTTGAAATCATATTTAGTTTTTAATAATGTAACTGATACTCCCTCCGTCCCAATCTTTATGGTAAAGTACCAACTTTTTTTGTCCCAATCTTTATGGTAAAATTACTTACACACTTTATTACTTTATCACTTTATTATATAAAATATTAATAAACAACACTTTCTACCCCTAATTATTCACCACTTTATCATATAAAATACTAATAAACAACTCTTTCTATCTCACCACTTTATCACTTTATCACTATTACACTAAATGCTTATGAACAGTCACAATTCCACGAATATTGGGACGGAGGGAGTATTTTTTTCATGTAATCCTGCCCACTTTATTAATGGACGTAGCTATCTGGCTATATTCACCTTGGATGACAAGGTCGTATTTTCAACATTTTTTGTGGTGTATTGATTCTTCTATCTTTAATGAAATATTTTATGAATGAATGAAGTCAAGTGTTATTAATAGTAAAATAAAAAAAAATACAATTTTTTTTTCCGAGGTGAATCACCCTTCTCAGCATTACCATTTATTAATAGTGCAATTTTTCATTAAGAAATAACTATTTAATAAAATATGAAATTAAATTAACCTTAATATTATATTATGATTAACACAACCTCCACGTGAATCTCAACAGTAAAATATGAAATTAATTTAACCTAAATATCATGAATATCTCAGCTCTTATCCTTATTTGCTAATTTCTCTCTCAAATCAATAAAGTTGAATTACGTCCTAAAAAATTGACAGCCATAAGCAGCGTCAGAATCCTATAGGCCCAAGTGTCTTAGGTTGCTCACGTGGCGTAGAGGCCCGAAATCAAGGTAAAAAAGTAGGCCAATTTGTACAATAATTGAATGACAATAAATATATTAGTAATATATTATTCTGCATTTAATTTCCTATAATCTCAACATATGTGATTCGATTATTGCAATTTGCATGATTTTTATTATAAATGCGACGTTTCCGTAGGGGGAATGAACTCAAAGTTGGTGGCCAGTTCTTCAAACTCGAAACCGATTTCTTATTATATTAATCGTTTGGCCAGATTCTGGTGACGCCAAATGTATGATTGGGATTCATTTCGTGTTTTTTTTAATGTTTTTTATTAATTAATCATTCAGCTGTTTTTCCCTTTTCGATCGTCGATGTATAATTAATTTGCTGTTTCAGGTGAATTTTAGGGGCTCTCGTTTTCGCTCCGATTTCTCTGAAATTGATCCATATCTTTTTCCTTGTTTCTCTGTTTCGGGTTTGATTTTGTTGCAGCTAGAAAAAAATGGACGAAGGGAAAGTACACCCGATGGTTAGTAATTCGGGGGAGAAATTGAGGATAAACGCGATTCCGCCTAACAAAGTTGTGGACGGTGATGGATCGGGTCGGGTCATATTGTCGGAGCCCACTGGCTCTACGGTTGAGGTTTGTGTATATGGTTGTATGATCCTTATGCTGAAAATTTTACGTTGATGAATTGGTTGATGGCATTGGTGTATCTCATCTCGTGAAACGTAGAAATTGTCTATTCTATTTTGTGATTTGTGGTGATTTGTGGTTAGGTATTCCAACAATTGCAATTATACATTAATATGTGTGTGTTTATTGTACAATTTTTATTTCTCCTTTGATGGAATTAATTCAAATTTAGCTACTCGCAGTAAATATTTATGGTTTTCCGTTTAAAAGAAGCCTAATTAGTAAAGTTTTATCCAATTGCACAGGTGCTTTTGTTTGGTGGACAGGTGCTATCTTGGAAAAATGGAAAAAGAGAAGAGATGCTCTTTACGACCAATAAGGTGCGCTTTCCATATAGCATCTGATTAACATGTTCAGTGAAAAGCGTGATCAAGTTGTGGAGTAGGTTAGTATTAAATTATATATGTATATATATATTTGATAATATGGATATAATGTTCATTATA
>JBBCBC010000027.1:401500-501500 GCA_037126765.1 Stenogyne calaminthoides
ACCTAACTGTCACACCTCGTTATGTAGTCTTTGTGATCAGAAAAGCCACATCTAAATTTATATAATGGTGATTTCAGTTCCACCTCATCCAAATATTTGAAATTAAAATAACTGTGACACGTCATTTGATTTTTTTTTTAACACACGCAGTTTTAAAAGTTCTAAATTGATACTCCGGTGATTCATTAGTTGACTAAATTTCTTTAATAAGTATCCCAAATTTAATTTATTGACCTTTTTAATTGAAAAATATATTTTTTCCCCAATGTTCTTGATAATACTTAGGTGTCATCATGTCACCCGAAATCTCTTTGCTTTATAAACTACTATAATTTAGAGACATCTTGATTTGATCATTTCTTATATCAATCAAATCTTAATTCACAATATTTTACTAGACATATATTTATTTTATTTTTAAAATATTGCTATTCTGAATTTGTTGATAAGCAAAGTTCACGATAATCGAAGGCCACTACAAATGTAGTTGGGGTAGGCAAGAGTTGACGACCCTACAATTGATTATAAGAAAATCAATTAAGAAAAGTTACTCCATAAAAGTAGTATGTTTCCGATCTTAATAAACTCATTTTCTTTTATCTTGAAAATATATAATTAGAGGCTAGAGTGTATGTTTAATTACCATATGCATATTCAGTATTCTCATAATAAAAAATTAGAAGAAAAACATTACTAAAATGAAAGATATATCATTCGAAAAAAAAGAGTTATTTAAAGAGTAGTAAGCTTTATCACATGATAATTTGCCGTAAAAGTTTAATGTTTAAAACAATTCTAAGTAGAATAAGGAATTCCGGGTAGATCTATGAAATGATTTTATCCAAACAAGTTTATCATCCAAGCTCCAAACAACTTACTTATATGTAACTGCAATTATGATAACCATAATTTATTTCATGATATCAACACTCGGTAAAAAGTAAAAAAATTAAACTTGTTTATTTGAAAAATTTTTTTTTTTTAACGAATTCTTTAGTAAATATAAGTCACATGCATGAAATGATTATCACATCCATACAAGTATAATATAAATCAATTTTCACTTTTTATAGGTTTTGAATTAATAAGTATTTTTATAGTAGAAAAATTACACCATTTAATTAAAAAAGTCACACTTTTCTTTAGTAATATATTCAATCTTAGGTTTCGGTAAACTTTTTCACAAATAGTTTGCCATCTAAATTTCTTCTTCTTCCACCAACCCTTACATCCTGCAATTTATAATAAAAAAGATTTCCGCAAGACTTTAATTTTTTAATTATAAAAGAGAATTTTTAAACATTTTTTAATTAAAGTATCTTAAGTTTTCAATGATTGAAGGTCACTATGGAGGGTGGTTGACTGGTTGGGTGTAGGTAACAGTCCCACAAGTTCATTAAAATTAACACAGGAAAACATTAAATTGCATATCAAATATAGTATAAAGCCACATAAGTAGAATAATTAATAATAATTCGTTTAAAAAAGAAAAATAGAACTTTTTCAAACTTTTTTTTCAAAGTCGAATTTTCCCATACTTATTTTTAAATTTCGAAAATGAAAATTTTTACTTTATCACTTAAACTTTTTCACATAAAATATTAATAAATAATTTTTTTTAATTTTATTTTTTATCATTTTAACTTTATCATATAAAATATTAATAAATAACTATTTAAAATTAAACACTTTATCACTTTTAATTTTTTTTAAAATTAAAAATTAAAAAAAATAAAAAAAATAATATGTGAAAGGGATATACATTACATCAAAGTGCTATAAATCGTACAGAGTCATTTTCATCATTGCAAAGTCGAAACTCTTGAAATTGCGAAACAATTTTTCATGATTTTGGCACCTTTTTCCCATTAGATATTTTCATCTTGTTTTATTTTAGGTGTTGAATAATACCATCGAACTAGTACAATCTTAAAGTACAAGTTAATTTAAGGAGCGATCAATCATTGAAATGGATCAATTTATAAGAGTTTGTTTCTAGTTTAAAATGGGGCCCCATTAGCATTTTTTTAATTTTTTATTTTAATTAGTTATAATGGGTTTTTTGGATCGAATATCGAATTATAAAAAAAAAGTACGAGTTAATTTAATTATTTGTGAACTATATATGCGCATGGGGCAAATAAATTAAATAAAAGTCTATAAATATTCTCCAATCATGGGCATCACTCTTACAACTAATAAAGATGGTGTTTGGCAAATTTAATTTATCATTCGAAAAATTTATAATGTTATCTAAAACATAGGTCATGAATTAGATACAAGTATTGGACCCATCATAGTATGGAAATGGAATCAATCGACATTGTACAATATTATTATTATTTACTTTGAACTGACATATCTTATAATACTACAATTACGTATTTCAAATTATAATTAGTATCCAATGTTTATCATATACTCCAACCATATTTAATTAGAGCATAAAACGTAATTAAGGAGTTCATGGATATCACGATTAATTCTCTTCATTCGGTAGTTTAGCTAATTAGAGATAGTTATGTATAACATGTAAGCTTACCGGATTATTGAAAATTAATAATACTGCTACTATTTAGAGGGTGTTTGCAAAAAAATTACAAAAAAATATAAGTAATTATAATATCTAGAATTGTGTGCAGAAACAATATGTAATATTTTGTTTCTCTTTTATTAGATTAACTGTTTGACCGAATTAGATTTTTTATTGAAAAAGTGGTTCAAAACACCACCTAAATAAACTATCAAAAGTTAGAGTTAAAAGTGGTAAGACTGTAAAAGTGGTGCTTCTTATTATTAACTTTTTCTCAAATACTATCTACTTTTTTTTAAAAAATTATTTTATAAAAACTATTAACTTCTACTGTTAATTAATTTTTTCATAATTACTAATTTTAATCATTTCTTCAAAAGCATAAGTTTTTGCAAACACCCGAAAATATAATCAACGAGCATAAATATAACACCAAGAAATAAAGTAAGTATGCCATAGTATTGCATATAGCTATGTGAAGTGAAAGGTCTTAATCAAGGATGAAAAATATATTATTTAAACAATATTTTAATTTTCTTATATATTTAATGGATATATCGATATAAACAAAATTTTTTGAAAAATGACGGAAATTATGTTAAAATTTGAAAATTTCACATGAAATTTTATAGATTACTATAACATACTATTATACATATATTTCATTTAATATCACATTAAAATGACATATTTAAAGCAAGCATATTAATAATAAATTATATAAATTATGTCTGACGTATATTAAACAATTTACAATATAATATATAATACAAGATAAAATGCATCATTTAAAAAATTACAAATACAATTTTTATTTAAATGATGACCTATGAGATTCAAATATAAAATATTTAATGACATCTTTGTCCAAACAATACTATATGTATTGCACATTTGTACTACTAATTTGGTACCTTGACATTATATAATATATCTCTAGCAAAATACCTTATAAAATAATTGACAACATTACTACTTTAGTTGAATTTTTTTCATTTAAAAAAGAATTACGATTTTTTCATTCTACTTTTCAAAAAAAGCGATATTTTTGCGATTTATCCTTTTTATTTATTTCTTAATTTCCATCCAATTTTATACTATGATTGAACCGATAATGTTTCGATATTTTCATTTAAACAAGATGCGATATATTCATCATAATCGGTAAAAAATAAATATATTACCCCCTAAAAATTAAAAAAATTGTGATTAAAAAAAAAGTACAAAATTTCAACATTAGCATTAATAAGATATTCATTTAAATAAGAAATACTACTTTTAGTCAAAAAATATTTTAAATACCTCAATATTCATTATTAAACTTACGAAATATGGAATATATCGCGGATATATCGCAGACATATCGGAATATTTTCATCCTTGGTCTTAATACACGAAATGAACTATAGAAACAGTAAATCTACACGAGCCTAAAAATGGTAAAAAACCAACCTAATACCTCAGCATAAAGGGAAAATATATATTGCAATTATTTGAAGAATTAATGTACTAGGATGGAGTAACAGTAGTTTTTCTGCTGCTGATTATTGACTCATTATCAGTTCTCACATGGACTTGTGTTACTTCTTTTCAACTAGTTTAGCTAGCTAGCTTATCAACTAAATTAACGCATGCATAAATAATTCCACTTTGGAGTGTTTCCCAAATAAGATTTGGAAATTCAAATTCTAATTGCAAATATCTGATTTTGAATTCAATACAATTGGTAGTTTTTTTTTTTTTTTTTTTAACAAATTTCAGTTATCCTGGATTTAATCGATTAAACTAGTTTAGCAAAATTCACCATCCACTAAATGAACGCATGCATTAAAGCCATTTTAGTCTCCTTTTTATTTTAACAAGTGTTTAAAATTGGGAGAAAAATGATCTAAGAAACTCAAATTGGAGGAACCTATGTAATAGTAAACCAAATTCTATACTCAAGCCAAGCATTTTTTATTTTTTTTTGGTGTATTATATTTTTCGAGATTTTTTTTTTTTAAAAATCTTGTAAGTAGACACTCCAGCCAAGCAGATTTTATAATCCCTTTAATTGAGATATTGTTAATTGACTGCCCTTTAAATTAAATCCAAATATTAACATATGGGCCCATATTCCGAAAAATGGGCCGGACCAGCAAGGTAGACTTGAGACCATTAAGAAACGTTTTGGGCTTTTTGTAAACTTTAAGCCCGCCAGTGTTCAACCAATAAAAAGAACTTCCTCATATATATAATCGACTGTTTTTTTTTTTTGAATACATAATCGACTGTTTTTTTAACACACATTTGACTGTTTGTAGGGTGCTTTCCATGCATTTCACCTAAATAATATATAATACAATGTATTTCTTACAATATACACATCCTAGGCAATTCTTATTTAGGTTATTTAAACTCTTAATTGAAGTAATAATTCAGGCTGCAAGTATAATGATAAATAAAAATTAAATTCTGGAACTCAGAAAACAATACATGAAATTAATTTCGTAGGATTTCTGTAAACACACACTAGATATTTCAGATGATCTCCGCAGAAATAAAAGGATGCAAGGTTTGAAAAAACAGTAGGTACAGATGAGATGTCTCACAAGTCACAACAATATCAAAGTCAAGTCTTATGTTTAATCAGTTTCACCAAATGGTTTGCATTTCATGTGTATTTTTAAACAATATTAGATTTTTGTCGGTATTAGTTGTTTCATTAAAAGGTGTATTAGTTTTCACAAGACCAGCTCCGACATCATTGTGTCAAATGTTAAAAACTGATGAGACGATCGAATCTACCTAAAATATGCAAAAATCAAATAACACAAAATTCAAGCGACACTACAACAAAACCCCAATATGTAGCCAAAAAAACCGATTCTTCAATTCAAGGTCAGTTCATATGCAAGTGAAATATGTAGCCAAAAGATCGATTCTTCAATTCAACGATGTCAGTTCCCTAATCAGCAACAGTAATTGCTCTATATCATCATAATAATAACAATATTGAAATGATTTAAAGTAGCAATAGTCTTCCACTTCAAATAAAATGAATTTGTTTCAAGATGATGAGGCATTCTCAGCCACAAGGCGTACCTTATTACTAGCCGTTTCCACATATTCCATCAGATGCTTCATCTCTTCCTTCAAACTTTCTTTCGCCTCAATAGATATTTTTGAGCAATAATCCTCCAGCATTGCCGTCATCACATCAAGTTTGTCCCGGATCAGACTAATGTCAGAAATAAGATCATCGCATTCATTTCCTATGCTTTTCTGATATACTCCATAGTCTGATCCTTGCACGTACATTGACCCTCTAAATGCTGAAACAAATCCCCAAACCTTATCAGAACCCTTATAACTTAGGAAAAATGGATCAACAGCAGTGAGCTCAATCTCGGTCATCAATTTATTCACCGGTATATTGATATCAGATTCAGAAAACGACAATCTTTTGTCATTGTCTACCACCAAAGCATTCGTTTTACTGGAATCACCAACCAGTTTTTGCTGACCATTAAGACCTTCCACATCAGACATCTCGTCATCGGAAGATCTGGTGATGTACTTATCAGAGTCTGGTTTCATTTTAAAGCTTGAATTCAGAATCCTCCAATCAGGATTCGTATAGGGAGGAGATAAGTACTTGCTCCTCTTTCTTTCCCTAGGTGAAGTTGCATTTTCAATTTCCTCTTTCCCTTCACCAAATTCAACCTTCTTCACTTTTTCTTCTGCAGAATCACCCTCCACCATTCGTTTCTGACTACTCGTTTTCCTCATTGAAGAAGGAAAGTTGCTACTACGTTCATGCATTTCTCCATCAACAGTCTTAAGCCTCTTCAGAGAGGATCCATTCACAGATTTTTTCTTCCGTTTGGGCTCGTCATCGTTCCTTTTTCTCATAATTTCTGCCACACTTCTTTGCTTCCTGCCATTGTTCATCCTATCATCTTCAGGACCCTGGGTAGGCACTTCAATCGAAAGATTAAAAGCATTGCTTAATGCTGTCTCGTTGTCCTCGTTATCTTCAAGCCCTTCGATATAATAGGGCTCATTATACACGGGTAATGGATGGCCACATTTGGCATTATATAAAGCAGAAAGAAAGCTTCTCAAGATCCCAAGCTCAAAAGTATTGTCAATAGAAACACCCTTAGCAAATTTCACCACTTTTGTCAGAATTTCAACAGGCCCATATTCTGGGATACAAAACTGATTAATATCCACCTCTGGAACAAAAACCCCTGTCCTAACTCCAGCATTGGCCACCAAAGGCCTAGCAAGATGATCCTTTTTCTGTATACATTTGCAAGTCAGCCTTGACTCAACGAGCCTTCCTACCTCATCAACAGCTTTCTGAAGAATCTGAAGCATTCAGAACGCTCTTAGATGACCCATCCTTCGACATTTGATCTAAATTTTCAACAAAGGGTACCAGCTGTGAAGGCAAGCACCAAGAACACGAGCCATCCCCAAAAAAGGCCACTAGAAGACGACCCTCCTGGCTATGTTTTACAGCAAACTCTGAAGCATCTCTTGGATCATAAATCTAGCCAGGCCACCATGGATAACTCCTCACTTTACAACACACGAGATCCCCAACTCGGAATCCATGATTCCCATCTTCTAACTTCTCACCGTTCCACCTTCCATTCCCATTTCTACACATTTCAACATTTCTTCCCATTTCCTCCGACTTCTTACTCTCATTTTCCTCGTTATTCAAGTAAGAAACATCTTCAATGCTAATCTTCACATCCCTCCCAAGAACACCATCAACAATACCACCCGAAACATCCTTGGCGCCATCCCCTGTGCTTCTCAAACTCCCAATCAATTATTTCTCTTTATCCATTAAACCTAAGCAGCAGTTGTCATCAAATATAGACTCCAAGACTATTTCAGTATCAACAATTCTCTTAGAATCCGACCCGTCTACTCGGTTCTCAGAATCTTCAGTTAGAACCATTGTTTTGTCCACAACATTATCCAGATTGGCCATTTACACATGTGAAACAGAAACCTCAAAAAATTTTCGTTTCTTTACAAAAAGAAATCCACAACTGCTGGAAACAACACCGAGTAAGTAAACTTTAAGCAGTTACTTTACACTAACTTATCAGCTAAAATTTAGCTAACAATAAACACGGAAAACCAACCGCAACGATTTATAGGGTTTTTCGCTAAAACCCCGCGAAGAAGAGAAATGCAAACAATATTTAAAATCACAGGTAAAGCGGCCAATAATTTATTTTAAAAAAAATGAATAAAAAATCTCCAGGTTTTCTCATTGCTCTAACAAAAACACAAAATCAACTACGATTTTTGTTTTAAATAATAATAACTCGATTAAAAAGGAATACCTGAGCGATAATTCTTCTCAGCTAACAATGCAAGCCGAAATTCACTCCGAGAAGCGCCTAATTCGTTCTTATCGCAGAAACTTCGCCGAAGAAATAATTCTTTTGCAAATGCCGCTCAACAATTAGGGTTTGATGGAGATGAATTATTTTCAGTACCGAAGTAGTACCATTATTCTTCCCAAAATATTTTGTAATTATTATCGAAAATAAATGCTACTCCCTTTAGAGCTGCGCTTTTTTTTTTTTTTTTACTTTTAAATGAAAATAATCTTCAATTAATAAAATGAGTATATTCCTAAATTAAATGCACCCCGTGTCAAATAAATGACCGCATTTACCTTTTAATTTGACTCCGTTTTAGTTTATTTGACGGAAGTTATTTATTTCTTGGAGGGCTTATTTATTCCGATTTAAATATACAAATGTTTGATTGTAATTAAATAACATAATTTAGGACAAAATTGTCCCATAAGCAATTATTTATATAAAAAGATTTTGGCGGTGACGTTTCGCATCCCTGATTTGAAATACTTATTCGAGGAATTATAGATATTGATTGATTGAAATTGGTTGACTGAACATGAAAACTAATTTGTACTCCGATAACAGTGTAGGAAATTTATTTTTTTAGGTTTGACCAACAGGAGTATACCATTAGACAAAAAATATCAAGAAATTGATATATACGAATCATGTCTATTTGCAACTTAACCCTTTAATTTATGCATTAAATATGATGATTATTATATTTCCCTAAATTATCGCATTATGTTGTTAAATACATTTTTTAATTATTGTCCAAGGAGTTCTAAATAAATCGTCTCAACAAAATAAAGATAAAATAGACTATTTAACTCGTGAAATTCTTTTTGAAAAAAAAAATGGTGAAATTGAATTTATAATATGGTCTGTCAACATAATAAATATAGAGGATTGATGTCGATATTTTAGACGGAGAATTGATGTGGCGAAGTTAGGATTTGTATTGGGAGAGTGAATCACGCAGGCTGAATGTGACAGCTATGTGGGTTCACGTTTTTGTGTAAAAAGCTGTGTATTTTACTTTATGACGTTTTTCTCTTCACATTATTTCTGGACTATTTAGAAAATAATAGATGCAAGTGGAGTTTAAATCTTGTTTAGAAATAAAAAAATCAAATTGAATTATTAATAGATTCTGATTAATTAGACAATTTTTATTTAATAATTCGTTTCTGATAAAAAAAAAAAATGTAATGCAAACTGTAAAGGTGAGAAAACGCTTTGGTAAAGGGATAATGTTTGGGTGTATTTTGGGAAGTCCAAAATGTATAAAAATGAACAACCAACAAACCGAAATAAACAAAATAAAAAATTATATATTTTTAAATTTAAAAATTTAATAAACTATATTAGACAAAACTACAATAAACAAGTACCAAAGCGTTACTAAAAAGTGAAGGTACACAAATATTGATATATTACACACAATAATATGCTTCACCAATTTACGGCTCATAATAACCAAGCAAGATAAACAAATTAGTACTCGAGAGAATGTATTCTTTTGTTGATTACTTAAACTACAATAATATGCTTTGCGAATCATCACGGCTAATAGTAACCAAGCAAAATTTGTGGAGAGAAATGAAGCATTATTCAAAGTAAAGCTAAAACAAGAATACAGTATACCATACTTAGTTCCAAGTAATTAATTAACAAGAAAAATATAAACTAGATCAAAATACAGCAATAAATGATTCTTGGACGATTTTGTATATGCTACAAGAATACAAATTTTGATAATTTAGAGAAAGCTCTCAATGTCGATTTCCACGAAGGAGCACGGGTCAGGAATGCCAAAATTATCCAGCACCTGAAATCAAAATGAAAATCACTAATTAGTCCAAAAATAAGTAAAAATGCATATGCACAAAATGGTCCACTTTAGCCAAAACAATGTTCTTCTGATTTTGAGCACGCATATAACAATAGTAGAAATAATACAGCACCTGTGGGTGGACGATTCCAAAAGTTCCGATTTGCTTTCCTTTGTATACGATGCTTGCTTGTCGACCTGGAAGAAACTCAGGCTCCTGCAGCAACAAAACAGCACAGTAGTAAGTATTCATTGCTCAGAAAAAGAAGATACAATATTGACTAAGTAGGCTAAAACGAGACGCACATCTGAACTTTGTATGTAGTAGCCGGTCTTATCCCCAGGCGATACAAATGGAGTTCCAGTCACTTCCATGATTCTATCCACAAGGCCGTGTATCAGCTGCAGAAAACACAAGTGATGCAAGTTAGTTCCAAAGCTGAATAAGAATTCTGTTTATTAAAAAATTTAGGACTAAGGTACCTCAAATCCAGAGGTAGCCCCACAATATAAAGCAGCAAGACGGCGTCTGTTTGATGCACCAACATCTTTTGTCTCATCTAATAGCACCACATCACCCACTTCAAAGATCTACAACAAAAGGAGGACATGCATGTGTAACTCAACAATACAGAAAGCGCAAAATTTGAAGATTGGATGTAAAATTTAAGCCTAGCAAAGTACAACCCATGGAAAAATACTACCAGACATGCAAGACTGTCAATTTTTTGACATCAACTTCCTCACAAAATATATATAATTTAATACATGGAGAAAGGTCATGCTGATACAAACATCCAAATTGGTAGAAAATTGCACTAACAGATAGAATCCCCTTTAAAATGTTATGGATTGCTAATTAAAAAGAGTTGGGGGTGGTGCTCTTATGAGAAATCACTACACACAAAATAAGTGGCCAGTGGCCACAATCATATAAAGCAAAGTAACTACACCCCATAACTTAAATATGTATTTACGGGCGATAGGAAGGTCTACAACGATGAGTGAAAAGATCTGCTTATAATATCCATAAAACAAGCATTGTAAAAAGTCTCATTAATTTAACTTGCTCTAGAATTTTCAAGAACAGACTGCATTTTACTTATTTCTCATTTTTTCTGTTTTCTTGCCACTGCAGGAAAGAAAGATCTGGAAAAGTTCTCATTACCTTAATTGGTTTTGGATGATCTTTATTGTGTCCAACAGTTTTCAATATACCAGGCATAAGGCTTGTACGGACAACCTGAAAAAAGTAGAACAAGGAAGCTTGAAGATGCAGGCAAAATAAATTTTAAAAAATATTTAAAAATAGTAAAAAAGAGCAGCTCCAGAATTGATAAAGAAACAGACCTCAAAATCAGCGGTACGGGGGTTTCCATTAATTGCTGCAGTCGCCTTATCATTTTTCGGTTAAGCATGGTGAAATTTTCATTATATGAGCATAATATCCAGATTAAAACCTCCGTATAACCAACCATGGCAATCTACAAGGACAACAGAATAATATAGTTTTGGTTAACACTTGACTTTGGAACAGGATAGCTATAAACATATACCAAGAAAAGCATGACCTAAGCTGCATTTAACATTCGACATTGTTAAATATGAAAGTTGTTCCTTCTGTTGCCAACAAAATGAATATAAATAGAACATCAAGGGGTCAAACCAAACTTAATTTAAATATAAGATATCTATCCAAGCAGTAGAAAACTGAATATAAGCTTTGTATAAATCCTACCTCTGCTCGAATAAGATCACTGAACTGGTTCAATGATTGTGGCTTCAGGGATGGACGTTTTACTTTTTGAATTTCATTGTATCCATAAGCAATTGCCACATCCTTGAAAGAAGAGTAAATTAAAAATGTTACCAGAACAGAAGCAAAGAAAAATTATCTTCCATGAGATTAAAAGCCATCAAAACCTATACCTCAGCCACATCACAGGGATGAAGAATGTCACTTCTTGTTGGAGGAGCAGATATAGTGAAGCTGGCTTCATTTTTTTCTGATACAGAGTGCTTTGCATGTAATTGCATTTTATTCAACAAGGAAGCGACCTGAAATTTGATTCATGAATGATAGTTTTCAATGTTTCGTTCGTTTGACTACATACTTTATTCATGCATTTATTCTAGAATGCAATTCACAAAAATTCTTGAAAAAGCAAAGCATAAAAATATGAATATGAATAAAATAAACAATGCTACAACCATAACAAACACGCAAGAACTATATTATTAATTTGTTCAATCATAAACCAAATCAGGGTATGAATAGAGCAAACACACTTGTTTGAATGACACTCAGTGAGTACCAGCAGAGGCTTTAGGTTCATATTGGCATTTCTTCTGTTTATGCATCAATTCAAATAATAAAAATAAAAAATAGCAAGGAAATAATAAACACTTCTACCACAAGTGCTCATCTTTTGGATCAAATTACAGCAATATTCAAGTTAAAAGACATGATAGTACCATCGACCATGAAGGATGAAGCCATTTGGATAAACGAATTAGATCACAGACAAAAACTAGAAAAGGCTATAATTTCCACCAATAAAGAGGAGAGTAGGAATATGCTACCTCATGGGCTGGCAGGGAGACTCCGATTATATTAGTGATATAAGATAAAGGCACCGTCAATTGGTAAAGTGATAGATCAGGGGTAATATATGATTTTCCATCAGCATATATCACTTCAACTGGTTCAACCTCAAACTTCCTTTCGCAATACACTGAAAACATGGTTACCTGGTAGCATGAAAAAAGGACAAACATACAAACACTTATAGAAAGGGAAACTGATCACAATTTTAAATCTAAAGCAAAGGATCTACTATATTTATACCATTGTGTTCAAAACAATGTTAGCTTTTCTCAAATCTGTGGCGGTGCATTCAATAAAAACATTCTTTGTCTTCAAACTAATGGCTGAATGTGCACCATTAATAATTGGAGGCAATGACAAAACTGTTCTGCAGAAAGAGGAAAAGGTCTTGTCAAATAAAAGATGTAAACAACCATATCACTAGCGTTAATTGTATGCAAGATAAGTTTTGTAGTATAAGGCTTTATGGAAAAAATAAAGTCGAAACAAGCTTTTAAGATTAGGACACAAAAGAAACAAGAATAATTATAAAGATTTAAAGAACACCTTAAGATTTCCAAAAATGAAAAAGAGAGACTACCTGTTACAATCATATATGACGGGGAAAACTGGTGAATTCTCAATTATATGCAAGAATTTCTTCAATTTCAAATCAAACTGCCAAAAATGTAGAAAAAATTGCCATCACAAAACCAAAGTAATAGCTAGTCAATAGATGGGAATATAATTGACAAGTAGTACGAACCATCTACTCATGAAAGGAATCTAAGATCTATTCATAGAAAGCGTAGCCAAATGTAGGACCCACCTTATAAAATTCCATTAGTTCATCAGCTCTGAAGCTCTTCGTCTGAGAAATTCAGATACACCAATATTCAGCATAACATACGGAAGGAAATGTTAAAACATTAAGCATGCAGTATGGGGAAGAAAAAAAACAAAAAGTTTATTAAAAGCAACAACATAATGTTTACATCACCAAAATGAGTTAAGTAGCTAACTGTGAAGTTGACTCTTACTAATTGAATATCACGAAAGTAAAAACTATTTTCAGAAATCAGAAATCACTCATATAAATGATGAAAGATATATAAAGGAAGTACCTGTTTCAATGGGACAAAGTTTATTTCAGTGGGTGGTAATGCCTGAAATTTACAAAGATGCAATTTATTAGTACTTAATTTCACATTACATTAGTTAAGGTTTCAGAACAGAAAAGATCAAAACATGAAAGATTAATCTGCAGAGCAAACTTTATAGTTGAATGTGTATGGTACTAAAACCTTGAAAAAACAATACCATAGGTCTCATATATGAAATTTAAAACCAAAGTAACACAACCAAAAGGGGCATCTGTACTTAACCAGAAAAACAAGCTCCCAATGAACACAAGCAGGGTCACTAAAGTTGTACCCTCCCCACTCAAGAAATCAATAGGAATGTGAATATTGCACAATTAAACAGTTTTACCTCATATGTGAAAGGGCCTTTTATTGTATCCAGATCATGTGTGCCAATAGCAACCAAGGTTCTTTTCCTACACGGATGCAAAACTAAAGAAATTAACCAAAAAAACAAAACTTCAAAAAACAAAAGAACATAGGAAATCAAATGCTTCACTCAACAGTAGTATCCATCCTACAATTTTCATGAAGTAATAGGAAATGCCACTTAATAGAATTAGATCATCATGCAAAATCCTTAATCTAATTTCATTTGCATGGAGAAATGAGTCCTTTTCTAGAAGACACTATTCACTCTATTCATTAAAGAATAAAGATGTAAAGCTCAGTGCTTAAATCAGAGATAAAGTTTCATTACCGACAAATATTCTGATGAAGCCGATCCTGAAGATCAATGAAGCTATTATATCGAGCTTCATCAAATGCAACACCTCTTAAAACAGCACACACAACAAATGGCCGAACCTCAGACGTCTGCAGTTAAAGAAAATCACTAACAAAGCAGTGAAAAATAGTATATATAAAAATTGATGTTACCACCTAAACTTCAGCACTGCTAACCTCGGGTTTTACGTGCATTTTGAGCATAGATTCCTTGCTTAGACTTGCCACATTATAGGCAGGTATCGAATCAAGCCCATCAAATATCCGCAGGGATTGTGCCAAGCCCTCAAGACAAAGCAAATCATATCTGCCATATAATTTAACTCAAGTCAACGCCTTTTCAAACTATGAACCAATCTAATCAAACTCTAGTATTCTACTCCATTGTCACAGTCTAAGATCTTTCCTTTGAAAAAAGGAAAGTAATTCTTCCCATGCTTCTAATCAAATCCATAAACGAATGCCTCAGCACCACATAATGATTAGTAAAACAATCTATATAATACCTGTTTGCTGGAACTTCAATTTTATATATTACTTCCTCATCTTCAGACAGTTCTTCTTCATCCAAATGCTTCTCTTTCCTTATAATTGCTTTTTCCGTCGTCTATTCTCATATTAATCCAAACAAACATTTATCAGAAATCAAACTTGGACTTGATTATAACCTTAATTAACTCAGAACGTTTAAAAAAAGGATTGAAAAAAACTGTAAATTCATCTTAATAGCATTACGCACCACATCGTCCAACTCAATTCCGAATTTGAAGCACAAATCTTCGAACTCTTCTACGCCTTCAGTAGATTAAAAAAATGAAAATTAGAAACTCATGTACACTTATTTCAAATATAAACATCGATATACAAAACATAAATTTCTTACTGTAAGTGCGGCCTAAAGCTTCGAACAGGCGATCTCGGCCTACGCTGACGGTGGGCATGGTGTATCCGGCGGCGGTATATTGATCAACAGTTTCACGAGTATCAGATGGAGTTTTTGTGTAATTCAATAGAGGCTCGAGACGTTTGGCCTATATTAATTATTAACGTTAGGTTATTTCTTATCGGGCTTTTTAAATTACGGGCCTTATTTCTATTGGGCCTTATTTTACACAGAAATAGAGTTGGAAAGAAGCCCGAAAGGTTTTGGGTCCGGAATATTCGTTAACTATTTATTTAAAATTAAATTTAAAAAGCCCCAGTAAAGGTGACAATGTTTTGAAAATGTCACTTTAAAAAAATCATCTTTTTTAACGCGAATTTATTTTTTTCTGGCCTTCCATATGGTCCAAAAGTTGTGAGATAGTTTTTGAAAATAATTAATTTTTTAAAAGTTATTTTTTAAGTGCTTTTAATCATCCCTAAATCATCTCAAAAAGAATAATGTTTTTGTATGATTTAGAATATTTTGAGTTATCTACTTAATGTTATAGAACTCGTTGTATCGAAAAGGACAAAGCCCATCTCCAACCGTTAATATTTTAGCCGTGACAAATATTATTCTGTGTTTTACTATAAATTTTCTACTTTCTTTATCTATTCATCTCATAATAAATTTTATTGCATAAATAAAAAAGATATTTCATTATCTATAATTTTTGTTCTCACTTTTTGCACAATATTATAAAAATATCGTTTATTAGTCCACGCATATTTTTTCTCCTTCCCAATTTCAAAAAAATATATTTTACTTTTCAATAAGTATTCATAATTTATTATTTTACTATTATTTTTTAATTAAGAGTCTGAAAGAAAAGATAAACTTATATCGAAATATAGGGTACACTTTAGAGATTAACGTTTACTTTGAAGACTATAGGTGCCCTACAAGGTGAAAATGTGTGTGAGAATGTGGTAGAGAATTAAGAATATTTACCTTTTAAAAATAATCTTCTTGAAAAGCATCTGTATATAATTGGAGTTTGCCCACTTTGTCAAAATGATTTTCAAAATAAGTGATATAGATAAAATTAACTAAACTAAATTATTATGATTTATAATGTTTTGAATCTTGTGAAATTTGTTTATAGTATAAAATTTACATCATCACACTTATAAATTAATATTATTAACACTTATTAACTGATATCATTACAGTTATAAATTAATATTATAACATTAAATATTATATGTATTAGTTTATAAATATAAAGAATTATTCCTCACTCATATCAATTTTATAGAATTTGGAAACAAATTTTTTTTTTTGCAAGAATAGAATTTGGAAATCATTTAATTTGCTCTTTTGAGCTAGATATTCAAATTTCTATTAACATGTTTTGGCAAATTTAAAGGGACTCAATGGTTTTGTTCATAACGGAATTATAGTAGAACTATTCAAGTTGTGCAATCTGCTACAATCGAGTTTCATTAGTGGAAGTTGCTAAAGAGGTCACTAAAGAGGTCACTCATCCACATGAGTTCAACACATGGGGATGTATAGTGCGGCACAAGCCTCCTCTTTTGTCCAATAAATATAATTTGGATATTGGTTTTCTTGAAGATTCACCTAAAACCGAAGTTGAAATGATCATTAGAGGCGAGACAACCTAAGATAATTTATAACTTGTAGACCCTTGTGCTTGTTGGAATGGTTTTGACGAATGATAGGTCATGGTGTTGTAAGAAACACTCTCGTGGTTGAAGAAGTTTGGAATGACTACCATTGTGCTTGTTGGAAAGGTTCGAATCGACGAAGGATAGGACATGTATTGCAAAAAGGACTCTCGTGATTGAAAAAGTTTAGAATAAACCGAGTAGTTATTAAATGTAAAAGTAATTTATGATGTTGTTACCTCTTGGACTAGATACATCTACAACGGTCTCTTTTTTCTCATTTCTTATTACAACGGCCTCGAGATGGGATGGATTACTTGTAGAAATACTAATATTTTAGCTCATCATTTAATTCGAATGTCTATGTTGAAATATGATATAAATGAATTAATTAAACACTTTTATATTCAAATTTTCAAATCACTCAATTTGGGTTAAATTCCCATATAAAACAACTTCACTCTTATTAAATTGCGAATTAATTATTTTTAAATCATTCAGTTTGGATTAAATTTTCACATAAAACAACTTCACTCTTATTAAATTGAGAATTAATTTAACAAACTACTCGAGCTGCTTCTTGTTCTCAAGTTAATGGAATTTCTTGCTTTCCAAAAAAAAAAAAAGAACCTTACAAAACACAATTACAAAGAAGAAATATATAACGTGTAACTTCTATAAATTTCAACATTTTCTTGCTTAAAAAGTTTGATAAGATAGAATCATTTAAATTACAAAATACAATTACGAATTCTTATCGTGGTGTTCCAGAAATGGAGAAGAAATGAAAATTTGGGGCTTAGCTTGATTCTAAATCGAATAACAATCTACACACGACCACAAATCACATTACCCTGTGCAAAATCACTCACATTTTAATCAAATTCACTAAACAATGGAGACCTTTGCACCGGCTTCTTCTAGCTGTTTCTTCGCCTCCTCCGCCTCCTCTTTCGACACCGCCTCCTTGAATTTCTTCGGTAATCCTTCAATCAATTCCTTCGCCTCCTTCAACGCTAAGCTCGTCAAAGCCCTAACCACCTTAATCGTCGCGATTCGGACGTTGCTCGGCACATCCTCGATCACCACATCGAATTCGGTCTTCTCCTCCACGGCGGCGGGGGCTTCCTCAGCCGCCGGCGCCGCGGCGGCGGCGACTGGCGCAAACGACGCGGCGGAGACGCCGAGCTTGTCCTGGAGATACTCGACGAGTTTCTGAGCTTCCGCGAGGGTTAGATTCGAGATCTGGTCGCCGAGATCGACGACCTTTTCGGGCGCGTCGACGGCGGCGGGGGCGGAGGGCGGAGGCGCGGCGGCGGAGGAATGTGGGGGTGGATTTAAGGGGGAAATCGATGGTTTGTTTGGGGAATGTGGCGGGAGGGTGCTTAGAATAAGGGGTGGAGGTGTAGGGTAAGAAGGGGAGCGGAGAGTGACGGAAGAAAGCGCTGATGCCATTGCGGAATTGAGAGATAGAGGGGTTTTGCGAGTGTGAAATTGAAGAAGATAGGATAAGGGCTGAATGGATGAATGAATTTGAATTCCT
This sequence comes from Stenogyne calaminthoides, assembly GCA_037126765.1. NCBI lineage: Eukaryota > Viridiplantae > Streptophyta > Magnoliopsida > Lamiales > Lamiaceae > Stenogyne > Stenogyne calaminthoides. The sequence goes on from JBBCBC010000027.1 coordinate 419,800, forward strand.
GAGGCTAATTTTTGAAGTTTGTTTTTAAATTACTTAAATGCCCTTGAGAATTTATGGAGAAATGAAGTTTGTTTTGGGCTGGACCATGTTCGTGTGTTTAGCCCGTTTTATTTAAGCCCAAATACTAATGAGATGGACTAAATGCTTGTTTGCAGTGCATGAGCACTATTTTTTAAATTGGTTAGACTCAATTTTTAAAAAGTAGAAGTGCTTTATAGGGTCTTAATGGTGTTCTAAAACACCACTTAAGTATAATCTCATATGTTTTAGTTGTTTCGGCTTTTGTATTCATAGGGCTATAAATGAGTCTAATCGAGCATACCGTTCAAGCTTATTTGCATATAGTTCAAGCTTATTTAAAATGTTATAGAACTTTGATATTTATGTTTGAGTTTGTTTGGTGATTAAAGAGTTGAGCTCGAACAAGCGTTAATCGAATTGAGCTCAAATGAGCTTTATCGAATGATTTACAATCGAGTATTGAATAACTAAATTTGTTGAACGATCTAGAATTGAGTATTGAATAGTTTGGTTTGAAAATTGTAGAATAACAAAAAATTGAGCTCAAATGAGCTTTATCGAATGATTTACAATCGAGTATTGAATAACTAAATTTGTTGAACGATCTAGAATTAATTGAATCCCCAAAAAATTGTAGAATAACAAAAATGGGGCGTTCCGAGAATCGAACTCGGGACCTCTTGCACCCAAAGCAAGAATCATACCACTAGACCAAACGCCCAACTTGGAAACAATTGAGCAAGGTACGTATATAACATAAGTTTAAATTTATTACAACATGATACACAAAATCCCGAACCCTACAAGTACAACCACAATTCCACAACCATGCACACCAAAATCACACGAAAATGCCATCTAATAATTTCTCCCAAAAAAATAAACAGAGCAAAAAATATTCACCAGATTACAAACTTAATAGCATCACATGAAAATGCCATCTCACCATTTCTCAAAAAGAAAAAATAAAAAAAAATCGTTCCTCAAACCATACCAGCACACCACCATGCAAACGCCCCTACTAAAACAGCACCAACAAATGCAGCAGAACCACGCCATACATACAATAGTTTCTTAAACATAATACGGAAACCGCCATCAATATCAGTTGGATATTTCTTGCTCAACGATAAAGCAAATTCCACACCCTGCCTCTCAAGCTCACATAAATCTTTAACTCTAGGTTTAAGCTTCGTCACACGCGCTATAGCCTCGTATTTTTCTTTAGTACCACCTTCGAGGAAAGAACCAACGAGTCGGCCCTTATGTATCCAGTAAGCCCCGAAACTATTTCCAGAGAAGTCTCCAAAATGTACAACCTCACCTGCATTGTCCCCGTAAAATTGCCAAGATAATGTAAAGACTCTGGAGTAGAAGAAAGGGAGGTAGTCAAGTTCACCAGTTTTACTAGGCTCCATGATTGCAGAAACTGCATGCCTTGCTAAGTTTCGTGCAAAGTCAACATGCTCGAGCCTACGTGTTTCTCTAACAAACTTGACCGGAAAAGTGGCAACGTCCCCAATAGCATAAACTGAGCTATTGCTAGATTGCATTTTGTTATTCACTCTGATTCCTCCTTTTTCCATGGTTAGTTGACCTTCGAAAAGGGTCGTGTTTGGACGAGCCCCAACCCCGATAATAGCCATGTCGACTGGAAGCTTTTGACCATCTTTTAGATTAACAGCAGTGATCTGTAAGAATGGTCAGTAAATCTAAATAATTGTAGCATGTGAAGAGGAAAGTCTAAATTCGTGATAATAAGAAACATATTCGTTATTGGTTGCTTTTACAATATCCTTTAGGCGAGTGCTTATATGAATTTATGGAAAGAGGTGAGAAATAAGCAGTCAAAGAGACGGAAACTATACCCTCCCGTCAGCGTTAAAATTAAATGATGTTACTACAGTTCCTTTAATGAGATTCACTCCTTTGGACTGGTAAAAATCTTCATAGGATGAAGCAATCTTGGGGGTAAATAATCGGGCCACTGCAGAAACCAAAATGACGGAGTAATTTGAAAGCAAAAAATTAGCAAATAATCACGAAATGCATCAAAATCGGTTGGTATACGCATAAGAATTCTGTTACATCATATACCCAACAGTTTGACAAAATAACTGAAAATAGAAGTATTTAACTGAACAGTAGAAGGATAAAAATATTACTTACAGAAATGCGCATCAGGGAAAACCATGGTCACGTTCAATTTGTTTTCCACCAAGGCTGCTGCACATTCCATTCCTATATAGCCTCCGCCAACAACAACAGCATTTCCACCAGCACAAGATTCCATTAAATTTACAAGTCTCACGGCATCAGCCAACTCTCGTAAATAACACACATTAGCAGCATCTGATCCATTTACACCAAAATCTTCAAGCTTCAAGGCCTGTAAATGATGTGCCACCTAATCAGAATCGTGGACTTCATTTGTTAATTTAATTATGCAAACTTCTGCCAAAGCTATGTCCACCTGAAATAGAGTGTTAATGATGAGCGTGGTTCATGATAAATTCAATAAATCACTAACCTGGAATTTGGAAATGACCTTTTCAGTTTATCTAAGTTTAATAAAAAGAATTGAAATTGGATAGCGACAACTATGGCAGACTATACTAATTTCTTCTGGTTTACTGAACCATCGCAGAGGGAGCCTAAATCATGGGATAAATAAAATTTATTCTTGGTAATTCATGAGATTCAATAAGCTAAATAGGCAAACAGAAAAGTTTCCTCTTCTTCTGGTATACTAGATGGAAAATCAACTTGCAGAAGTTATTTATCATTTATCAAGATAGAACAACTTGGGGAACATTGGCTTTAATACCCGAGCACCAGTTGCAACAATGAGATATTTGTAGCTTAAGGTTTCCCCTGTTGCAGTAATCAATGTCTTTCGCTTCACATCAGCAGATTGAACTCGAGTTCCAAGAATCAATTCGATACCTGAAGACTTTAGCCAGTGAGTAAAAAGTACTGAATCCTATGATAACAAATTTGCTCCAAACAAAATCAGAAGAAACAAGATTTTAGCCGTTGAAGAATATAGTTTGTGTACAACTTTGGTATATAATTGCTTCAAAGATATTATTACATATGGCCTATTACACAATAATCTATGGAAAAAGGGATGTCCTGTGGAAAGAGATAAGACCGAGTTCATCTTCCTCAAACATATTATAGCATTGATTGAAGTAACTAGCTTGAAAGAATTATCCTTGTAAGTGGTCTGATTGAAATATATAATCTGTAGTGTGTAATGCAAGAATCAGAAAATCAGGGATGGAAATTTCCTACACAAGGGCTTCAAAATTGAGCTAATATAAAAGATTGAGCACACAAGAACCATGACTTCAGTAATACCTTACAAAATCAAGGATTTCCCAAACCATTCAATTTGAAGCACCACATGTTGAATTCAATTATGAAGTGGTAATTCTAGTAATAACTATAGAGCTGCTATTTGATCAAATAAAAAGTCCTGAAACAATTTTTATATTGCTAAAACAATTTACCATGTTTGTTATACCAATTTGGAGTTAACCTTTCATCATTGGTACCCACACAGCAGTGAAATGAAGGGAGGCGTGCAGAAGCTGCATGAAGATGAAAGAGTAAATTACACAACAGAAAGTCCTCATTCTAAGTCATACAACCAATTAGAAGTGATAACAACTAATATGACATGTGGCATAGATGTTAATTGCTCGAGAACATTAAAAAACAAAGAATATGGTCCATGGCCGACCTAAAAATCCTGAGGGAACAAATACCTTGTGGAAGTAAGTACCCTTTGCTCAGTGCAGGCCTTTCATAGGGCGCAACCTGCAGAGAATGTACTATGATGAAAATCACACAAAACTACAAAAAATAAAGAACACTACCAAACCGATATGCATTAGAAATAACATTTTATCAATAGCCAAATCTTCACCTTAACTTTAAAAAAACTACACCACTATACAAAAGCATACTACAGATTCTCACACTGAGAAACTCGAGTGATAATCTATATATTTCCACATCTCTGCAGATGGAGTAATTGGATCATGATAAAAGCAGCATTGTGATTCAATGAGTAAATGCAAAATGAGCCATTTTGTGGACTCACATAACCATTGTTTCACCAGGCTACTGATGAATGGCTAAATAGAAGGCATCACATCTACCGACCAAAAAGAAGGCATCACATCTAAAGGTCCTCAGAATTAAATGGAAATCTTAGGCACTTAAATTGCTAAGCAGCATGAGAATAAAAAATAATGCATTAATTGATAGAGCCATAGAGGTAATCAAAAGGCACTGAGACTAAGAACAAGATCATCCAAGTCTAAACAGTGACCTTTGGTAATTAAAACCACAACAGAGATGAAAAGTTCTCAGTACAAAAGTTGGGAGAAAACAATTATGTACAATATTGATAAACACCTTCAACTAATAATCTCTGTCCTCCTCATCATTTCTACAACTGGAATCGAATCACAACAAACTCAACTGCAAATTGTATCTCCAAATTCAATTTGATCCACATTTAGAATTAGGTATGCGAGTAACCATTCCGGTCGCGAATCACAATTAAGCTCAAATTCACAAACATATAACCAGTCAGTAAATGCATAATCATTAGAACAAATATCTGCAGCAAAAATTAACTAATTCACGATATACACATTATAGAGAGAGGAAATTACAAGCTCATCTGAGATGATGCAAAGTTCACCATGGGAAACGCCTCTTTTGACAAATTCATGGGCGGCGTATCCCGCCGCCACTCCTCCGCCTACAATCGCATACACAAATGCTCTTCCCATTGCAGCAGCTACACGCCATTAATGTTCCACCGCCACTCCTCATATTATACGAGTATTAAGCAGAACATATGCTAACTTTCTCCTGCAGAAAACACAATGGAATTTCTTCCTTTCTTCGGACTTCAGTCACCATATTATATGGAAAATATTTTTCAATTGAAGCTCATTTTGTAAAGAAAAACTTAATTAAAGAGGATCGCCAAATCATATTGCAGGATCAATTGAAGAGGCATAATAATAATTCTGATTATTTTTTACAACATATGTGATCACCATGCGTCTTTATTTCTCCAATTAATTAGAATTACTCCCATGAAGCATTTTCATTTTTCAATACTATCATTCGAACTAACATCGCCATTATGCACATGGTTAAAATTTGTGAAGTTTAAGAAGCGTGCGACTTAATATACTGGAATATGAAATTTTTTTATATTGAACTGTATAATTATTAATATGGAAGAATAGTTGTACGGTTTAGAGTAAATAAATTGCATCTTTCGATATAAAAAGTTGCGTGTAACTAAAATACACTATAAATACATGGTGCACCTGAATGTACATAAGACTCACTTATACTCTCTCCATCCTATAAGAATTTGCACACTTTATTTATTAGTTTGTTCCAAAAGAATTTGCACACACTAAAAATGAAAAGTCCTTTATAAACTACAATCTTACAACATCCACAAAATTTACATCAAAAGTTATTACTTTTGTACTCACATGTACACACAATTAAATTTGTTTACTTAATTTATACATAAAAGTTTATAAAATTGTCCTTCAAATATCTATTTATTACTTCATTTTTTTATTTTATGTTCCAATCTAGTGTGCAAATTTCTCTGGGACGACGGGAGTATAACAAAAGAAATTAATCTATTATTCACTCACATATACTCCATCAGTCCCAATCTTAACTTCATTTTTTCCATTTTGGACGTCTCAATCTTAACTGCAGACTTTCTTAAATGAAAATACTCATTTTATCACATAAAATACTAATAAATAACTATTTTTATCCCCAATATTTTATCACTTTATCATTTTTTTTTAAAAAATTCGACTAATACAAAGCTTTTGTTTTGGGATTTTGTTTTGTTAAGAGGTTTTTGGGACGATGGAGTATATTTTTCCTCATTTCTACACGCCAACCTGGCCTCATCCTAAACTTTCAATGTTGTACTCGCAAATTAACATTGGCCCATTAGGGTCCACTTCTTTATTAATTTCATTAAATAACTCAAATTTTGGCCCACAAAGGCCCACATTTAATCTTCCAAATAAAAACAGACCAATAGATATCAAATGGGCCGAAAGTAAAGCACTAAAGCCCAAACATCCAACTCGCAAATTTATGTACTGGAACTCAACCCCTTTATTTGTGTAATTTTGTTATCGACCACTTTTATAGAACTCATATTTTAATTTTTCTTTTTACGAAGTTCGGTTGCAAAATAATTGATTAATTATTTTAAGTGGGTCGATTTTTGTAAAACATTGTCTTCTAAAAAATATTTATATAATTAAAACCCATTTGATATATAGCTAGTTTTACTCTTTATAAGAAATCTGAATATGTTGCCAAGGCTAATTGGTAACAAATGTTTTTCATGCAGTCATTCCCGACCTCCCATGTGACAGTTACTTATCCTTCACGTGGTGCCCTTTGCCCTTTATATTAATTTCCCATTTGAAACATGTGATGAAATAACAAGTGGCTCAAATTTTAAGAGATTCTTTTTATTATTCAGGAAAATTATCTCATGAATATCTTCTGTAGATTGTAATACTTTTTAATACAAAATATGAAGAATAGTTTGATAATTCGATGTACTTTCTTGGTGGAAGTTGATTCTTTGATTGAGACCTCAAAACTGAAAAATTAGTCTAGATTTGGTGGTTCTAAAGCCCATACCAGAATTTTTATATGCAAAATATAATCATTTTTTTTTAAAATTATAGAGATTTTTGGTCGATTTAAGTTCGAATCTGGCACTACTCGATTCGATTCGCCTCATTCAAACTTACATATAAATTAAGATATAAATTGGCAACAAAAATTTTTCATGCAGTCAACCTCCCATGTGACAGTTACTTATCCTTAACTTTATTTTTTTAAGATGATGAAACTATTATACATTTTTTTTCTAAAATAATATCACTATGAATATCTTATACAGAAATTTGTAATATTTTTTAACACAAAGTATGAAGAATAGTTTGATAATTCAATGGTAATGTTCTTAGTGGAAGCTGATTCTTTGAAAAAATAATCAGTTTTGGTGGTTTAGGAAAATATTTTATATTTTCAAAAAAAATTATATAAATTTTTTATGTCAGGATCACTAACAAGTTATTCGTACTAGATTAAATGTTTACAAGAATACGTACGGACCCTTTAAATTATGAAAGCTATCAAGTAAATCGACCTCCTATTGACAAATAAATTAATCTATAAATGTAAGAAAAATTACTGTATATTTAAATGCATTTAATTGTTTTTTTAAAAAAATCATAAGTTAATTATGCAGTCAAATATTAATGCCTAATGGTAATATATATATAAAAAAAATAGTGGAGGAAGATCTTTTACTGTAATGAGTTGGAAAATAAAATAAGTGAATATAAAGGGACCACGTGAAGATTTCCGAATAGAAGTTTTAAGAGTTAGGCAGCAGTCCAATTTCAAAGTGAGATGGCTGTGAACAAATATAGTCGTATATAGAAAGCAGATATTGAATTTTGCCAAAAATAGCTATACCACCTTTACACGTGCCTATTTATCATCGTTTCAGTTCGGTATTTGTTTCCCGCATGATCCACTTCACCCATGTAATGAAACCCATAGCATTCCATACATCCATATATACATGCATGATGCATGCATATATACATAAAAAAAATACACACTCAAGAAAAATTAAGAAATTCATCTCGTTTCACAAAAAATTGTGTACACACAAATAGCCCAATTTGAAAAAAAAAATGATTTTTTTACATGAAGGTCAATCTCAATTTTAACATGAGTTTGTATTGATAATATGTTTAAAGAATCAAACTGATTATTTAACAAGTCACACGCCCTATTTATTCTAAAGTCAAATAAGTGGTTACATAGTTCATCATTGAACTTTATTATACATGCACATGCATACATGCATGCACAATTCTATGATGCATGTGGATATCAATTGGTTAGTTTGAGAGAGAGAGAGAAATTGCACAAAAGAGAGAAAATATGAAAACCCTAGAAAGACAAAGTAATTAATTGTGACCCTTTTCATCCATTAGTTTAGAAAAAACTCTAATCTGCATATATAAAAAGATAAGAACGACAAAAAGGACAGCTTTCAACGTTGAAGAAGACAATACTTTGAGTGGGAAATCAATAATTAAAATGAAGTCCATATCAACTGATTAAAAAAAGGTAATCAAGTCAGAAAACGACTAACTCATATACTAAATTTAAATAAAAACATGCACGTACCAACTAATCATTGTTTGGAAAAGACTAAATACGTACTAATTGTCCTAATCTAAGATTTCGTTCCAATTTGCATATATATAACTTTAATTAATTAATCAAGTAAAAATAAAACATTTTTTCTCTCTCCTCAAATACATGTCCATTTTCATCTACTACTCTATGTGTGTGTACATATATATATATATATATATATATATATATATATATATCTATACGTACGTATATAATCATTCACCTCATAAAAACATCATATTACATGTCAACACTTATAACTTCAAGATCAAGCTACTATATAGAAATTTAATTAAGCAGTACTACTATATCTATATTAGAAAAGAATACGTGCCAAATACTAGAGTCATCGTACGTACGGTTTCTTCACGGCTTCTCTACAGTTACTTAATCTCCATTGAGTAACTGTAGGGACCATAGATCCTCCATGCTCCACATGTTTTCGACATTCGACTCGATCGGATAATTATTTGGGCCTTGATGAAACTCTTGCATGTTTCCGGTGAATGAAGGCGGTGAGTAGGATTCAACTGTATGATCCGCAGGGAAGGAACCGGAGGCTTGACTTTTGCTACCTTGGTCAATGCTGTTGTCTACAGTTTGACCTGTGCAGTTCTGATCTGCTTGCTTGATATGCTTCTGGATTCGAGTTCTCCAGTAGTTTTTTATTTCGTTGTCAGTTCTTCCTGGCAAGTGCTTCGCGATTTTCGACCACCTATATTATTTTTAAATAATAATTGGATTAAAAATTATGTACACTCTAAAAATACATACCAATACGTACAAAAGGTCATAAGTCACTTGTACGTACGTAGGTATTATATTTTCAATAAAATCAAATAAAAGTACGATAAACCGAAATAAAACATCGATCGATTGGCGGGCCATAAAATTGCAAAAGATTGCAAAACTTTGCATCATAACAATAAATTTTGTGGATGGGACTCATGGGAGATATAGCATACCATGTTCTATGGTTGAAATTGAACGTTAATTTTGTTGCCATTTTCACAAATTATTTAACGTAAATGGATTCATATATTGAAGGGTCAGCAACATTGAAAAATATCAAGTAGCTAGTATGTGTGTGTGTATATATATATTATTCTCTCTCTCATTATCAATGAGATCCATTTCCAAACACGAAGTCGAGTGATTTTCTTTATATTTAAATTTAATTATCTTTCATTTTCTTTATTTTAAATAATTATTTTATATTTTAGCTTGAGGAACAGGAGGAAATTAAGGAAGGTATCTTATGAGTCATGAGTTATGATCGGCGCCTTCTCATCAGGTCTGTAATATTTTCGCATTTAACTGGAAGAAACAATGATAATTATCGGGAAAGTATTATTAATCTATTTTTTAAAAGACATTTTTCTAAAGAACCTCTATTTTTCACGATCGTGCATTCCTATGAGTTATTACATCATTAAATAAAAAAAAAAGAAGAATTGCAAGTTATTCTCCACATCAATCGATATATTTTAATGTACAAATATTTGAGAAAATAACATTAATACATTTTACACGATCATGATTTCCAAACCGTGACCTCATCTTTTGGGTTTATTATGCAGTTCTCGAAGGAATAAAATAACGACACGTACGAGTGTCCTATATTCACTACTACACAATTAAGCTTGCACAGCTGCACTTGGACAGCCCTTTTTTCGAACATGCGGTTTTAATTTTAAAAAAATAAAATAAAATAGACAGCGCTTCAAAACCGCTGTCCAAGTACAACACTTAGAAAGCGGTTTAGAACCGCTGTGCAATGTTTTAGACAGCGGTTTTGAACCGCTGTCCAAGGGCAGAGTTTGGACAGCGGTTCCGAACCGCTGTCCAAGAGGTCGGATTAATATATATACACCCAAATCGCGAACCAAAGAAAATTTTCCTCAAATTGTGAATTAAAACCAGCTGATATCGAAGGCCTAGCCTCCTCCTCCCTCTCCCCCAAATCGAACCATCCGTCGCGCATCCTCCCCTACTGCCGCCGCCGCCTAGCTTTCTTCTTCCATAGGTAATTTTTATTCAGTAGAAGGTATTTAATCGTACTGGATGACATGTGGAGTATTGAACTTTAATTGGGACGACATTAAGTTTTTCTTTCCAAATAACGATAATGGTAGTCGTGTTGTTGTTACCACTAGGTTAGTCAATATTGCTCTTCATTTCCGTTGTCCATTGTTGTGTGGCTTGATGGTATGTTCTTGACAGTAGGGGAAACAATACTCTCTCTCCTATCAACAATCAAGAACCCTTCTTCATCTAATTATAATAATGTATGAATAATCACACATATATGACTTAATTTCTCCAACATATATAACTTCAGTTGAAACATTATTTGAGTGTAATTTTTCCTAAATGGAAATCCTATTGCACAACATAACTATCATGCATTTGCTCTTAATTTCATCTAATTTAAAAGTTTGAACTTGTAATTAAAAGGGTGTGAAATTAATTGATCCATATATTATTTTCCTATCAAATAGATATGTAGATAGATTAATGCTTAAAATCCATCCGCGGTTATATTATTAAATAGACATGTTTTAAAGATTCCAACAGTAAATTATACACACACAAAAGTGAAAAAGAGAAATCGATCAAAGAGTTCAGTTATTCATATTGGGTTCAATTTTACTTTGGGTCTTAAATTTACTCGAATCATATCATGCATAAACTGAGGGTAATATTTCTTTTATTGTGTGGCTTTGTTTAATTGTTTTTAGTGGCTTTGTTTAATTGTATGTATGGTGTATGTATATTGGTGTATATATGTATATCATGTATATTGGTGTATATATGTATATTGGTGTATATATATCATGTTGTATGTATTGGTGTATGTATATTGTTGTATATATATTGGTGTTTGATGCACTCAAGGTGTTTGATAATATGCTTGTGTGAGGATTTAAACATAAATTAGTGTTAATTTATTAGGATTAATGTTGTTACTGTTAGAGATGAACAACTTGTTAGAGATGAATACATATTGTGTGGCTTGGCTTGATTTTTTTATGCTAATTTAGATATGAACAATTGATGCACTCAAGGTGTTTGATAATATGCTTGTGTGAGGATTTAAGCATAGTTTTGAATATTGTTTGTTTTTTGTTTATTAAATGTTGTTTCTTCTGCTTTACAGGATCATGTCTCGTTTGCCATATCCCGGAGATGATGGAGATGATGATGGATATTCTGATGAAGATCATGGAGCATATGATCGACAAAAAGATCCTCGATGACTTGGAGAGAGTGTGTGACGATGCTTCCACCACCACTAGCAAAGACGGGGAGAAGCGACTTTCGGGGTATAGTCACCATGTCATCTATTAAGAGAGCTCGTAGCAAGGGGAAAACACTTCAGGTAATTTTATTACAATTGAACAGTTTGAAATCGATAAATATATTGATTGATCGTTGAACCTAATTAAATACTATGTTATTGAGTTATCGTTCAATGAGTTTGGGATGCATAATAGGAAAAAAGAGAGTGAGTCGTTGTCCTTCTACATTGGAGCCGCAATGATGAGCGTGATCCCTATCGTCTTCGCCGACCAAGGATCGGGCGTAGCCCCAAACCGACTCTTTGAAGGAAAGATTATGGGACTAACTTACAAATATGTTAATTATATATTTATTGAAAGTTTGTAGTATGACCCCTAAATTTACTAAATTGTTATGTTATATGCAGATAGACTACATTGAGAGGTCTTGACCACACAAAGAAGAAGCAAATATTGTCGCAAGTTGGAGTAATGGCCAAGAATTTTTGGACTTGGTTGAGAAGTAACACACGAGATCCGGAACCGGTCTTTACTCATTTAGTCCGCCTCCCACAGATCGTAATAGCCCTATGGTGGCTCCATCTTTGGGTGGAGTTTGTGAGAGAGCTATGGAGGATGATTTCCGTAAAATTGATCAATGTCATTTCCTCAATTTCTAATGCCCTAAGTTTTTTAGGTGTTTATCATATTTCTATTATCTTCAGAGAATCAAGTAATAAAAATCGCCATCAAGCCAAGTCGATGGAGGCGCGATATCGTGGATAGAACAAAGGTTATGCACGAATAAGAGAAAATATGGTGAGATCAAAATTTAACTTTTAATTTTTTTTTTATATATTCACTTTTAATATATCTAATAAAGGGACACGCTCATCACTATCGTAGAAAAAAAGAAAAAGAAAAAATTTGGAGAGAGTGAGCCTATTGTTACCCGCTTTTGACTTATTTCGGACTACCGTAAAGGGTCGAGGGCGGGAATATTCACGATCCCAAAGGCACGCGCATCATCGATCATCGAAGAAGTGGTAATCTATCCATTAATTTATCTTTCAATTACAAACTATTATTTATAAAAAATAATTAAATAATAATATTTTTTTTTTTGTGATTAAGCGAGCGTCTATCTCAGACCATGACGCTTCGACGACACGACATCCGCATTATCGACCTCGATGATCTGTTTGACGGGCTATGGGTCGCCAGAGCATCCCGGCCCGGCCACGGAAGTGTCGGATATGGGCGTGACGAAGACATCGTTAGCAATGACACCGGTCTTCAAGCCATGAATATGGTGGGTATACTAACGGAACATGTTGCCAAGTTGTCTAAAGATGTGGAACGTTTGAGGTCCGAGAGAAGAACGAGCCACGGAATGTCGTCGAGTGGAGCAAGCTGTGAACATAGTGTCGTTAATGCTATGTTTTCAGCTAACCCTAGGGACGACTTTATTGAGGCACTTCAAAACGTCTCTCAGGTATCAGATACGCATGTCTCACATTTGTTTTAATTAAAGACTAGTGTATTAAAATTTTCTAACTAAATATCTTATTCGAATGTACCAACGACCTTTTGCTACCTTTATTTGGAGGATCTCGATCGGTTGGTGGCCACAGAAACGTTGCACAGCTCCCATGGAATGATTCATGGTCATCCCATCACTCCTGGTTTCGTGAGGGTCACACTCGATGTCCCGTAATCAGACATATTATCATTAAGGTAAATTTAATTTAGTAAATTATCAAACTAATAGAAAGAAATCATAATTGTAATACGTGATTATAATTGTTAATCAACAGATTCCGAGGCAACGAGATAATGACCATTGTGGACATTTTGTGTGTTGCTTTATTGAAGATATAATCCGCGCTTCTCTAACGAACATTCCTCTCAATGTAAGTCAATTTATCGATTTATTTAAATTATTATTGATTGAATAAAAATTCATACTATATTGATTGATTCGTTGTTTGCAGTTTGTTTATGAACGTGAGCTCAAGTCTTACTCTAAGAAAAGATTGGAGAAATGGAAAAACGAATGGACGGGGTACCTTTACAATCGATTCTTATATTCATACGATATTGAGTGATCGTTGTTTGAAATTTTGGTAGCATGTAATTAAATTATATATTTGTGATGATATATATTTCATGTTTTTGGTGTATTGGACATATGTTTATGATTGTATGTTTATTTATTTCACGGTGTGTATGTTTATTAATTTATTTGATGTTTTGGTATATATATATGTGGTATAAGTTTTGGTTTATGGTTTTATTATAGGATTTTTGGTTTATGGTTTATGGTATTGGACGTATATATAAGTTTTGGTTTATAGTTTTATTATAGGATTTTAAAAATATAAATTAATAATTAAAAAAAAGATATTGGACAGCGGTTAATAACCGCTGTCTATGTAACATAATAAACGATATTATAAAAAAAAAAAAAAAATTAAGTTAGGCGGTTGATAATAACATTTGCCCAAGACATTATATTCTTAAAATGGTTGAAAACATTCAAAATCTTGATTTCTTGGACAACGGTTTTTTATCATTTGTCAAGCTTGGATAATTTATTCTTGGAAGAGCGGTTATAACCGCTTCTCCGCCATTTTTCAAATTGTCCGCCTCAAATGCCAGATTAGTGATTAATGAGGGGTTGAAAATGCACTTGTGAAAAAGACTAAGCTTGTTTCGATTTACTTACTTTGTTATCACAAAAATTATCATAACTTTTGTCATAAATTGCACGAGTTACAAAAGTTAAGAAAAAATAAAACGATTTATTTAATTAAGGTAGGAAATTAATTTAAAGTTATATGTTAATTATTAATTTGTTTGGAATAATTAATATGAAATGTGAAAAGGGGGCCCTTTGATCGTTAAACAGACAAAGCAATATGGCAGATGTCTACTTCAACATAACTAGCTTGCAATTCGGAAATTCTCTTTCGAGTGATTGGAGGTGTTAACATGTGAGTTATTGAAAAGGGTTCTTCTTAATATGGAAAATTCCATTTCCCCATCTTTATATCTCCTCGTTCACAACGTGTTTCTGTTGCATCCATTTATTTTTATTTTTCTAAAAATAAATTCATTTTTTATTTCAAATTATACCCCCCACCCCCTCCTTCTTTTCTTTTTTTCCTTTTTTTTTTGAGAAAGAAATAAAATAAATTGTGGAAAAATAACTAAAGCCAAAAATCTAGCAAAAGGAAAAGAATTAATGTACATACGTGCATTAATATATTATTAAATATATTAATATTAATATTTACGTATTTTGAAATAGAGAAGAATCAAAGATTCCATGGTAATAATTATACATGAATACTTTTTAAATTTTTTACTAGAAAATACTCCTATGGGAGATTTTGGTAGCCGTAAACAACAAAATAACACGGTTTCTTGGTGGATTTTAACTCGAATTCCTCACGTTTTTGGAATTTGATGATCACGTACAGGTGAAAGTACTCTCCTTCTCTCTCCAAATCTAGTCTCATTTTACAACCGCACGGACTAGCCGTAACTTTATTACAATCAACAAACATACGTACGGCGGATCAAATTCACGCTTAAATAAACCACCATTTTTTATTACAATTAATTAAATTCGTTTACTTATTCTAAAATTAATTAGAAACCCCATAACAAGAAAAAAATAAAAAGGTACTTACCGGTTTCCCCACTTAGCATGCAACTCCATAATAAGAATCTGCTCCTCCGGTGTAATATTTCCGCGCCTAAGGTCGGGCCGGAGATAATTTAGCCACCGTAGACGACAACTTTTTCCGGTGCGCTTCAGCCCTAAAGTAATTAAAACAGACACAATTAAATGAAATTTTTATTAATTACTTTATTTTTTTTTTTCATATTATAAGACCAAAGGGCATTAAATAAATATTTATTCATAAAAAAAATTAAGGTTTTCCCTCCGTGTATATAGATTAAAAAATAATACAATATATATTATATACTGACCAGCAGATCTAGCTAGCGAATTCCAAACGCCTTCACCGTGATTTGCGATGTAATTCATGAGAATTAGATCTTCTTCCATAGTCCACGGTCCTTTCCTCACTTCAACATCTTGAGATTTGCATGGCTTCTTATCCATCTTGATTTGGAGGTGAGAGAAAGAGAGAAAGAGAGATGAAAGAGAGAGAGAGAGAGAGAGAGAGAGAGAGAGAGAGATGTTTTATGGACACTTGAGGAAGATAATGATGTGGTGCTCAATTTATAGAGGGGTGGAAGAGGATCTTTCGCCAGTTAATTAAGCTATAAATTGACATGAAAATTGAGAGAATTTCGTCTCATCTAAAAGCTCGAGCTTGTAGAGAGGGTCGGGAATAATCTATTTATTTAATTTCCCTCAACACTCCCCCTCACTCGTGGGCCGAATCATTGACTCTGCTCTCTAGAGAGGAGGCCCAACAGAGTGGACAATTTTAGTGGGTGGAGTGCTTCCACGGGAATCGAACCCACAACCTGGGCTTTGATACAAAGAGAGAATTTCGTCTCATCTAAAAGCTCGAGCTTGTAGAGAGGGTCAATAATCTATTTATTTAATTTCCCTCAACAAAAATGATAATCTTTTAACCTAACTTTGTTTGAACATGCATAATTACACACTTATTAATCGAATTGCTTACACACTTAAAAGTATGCATGGGGTTACATGACAAAACACGGTTTTGTAGACATGCATGGGTCATGAATTATATGCTATATATGGCTACCTAGCCATACCTTATAAATATTATTACGATGGATAAAATTTCTTTGCATACACTGTATGTTGGGGAATTATTTGCATCTATTCGGGATGAATATTTAAATACAAATTTAATTCTTATAATTATTATTAGCATGAATTAATCATATATTAATTCAAATAATAATCCAACAATGCATATAATCAATTCACGTAAATCCTACGCATGCGGAAATTCTACGAGTTTACGTGAACATACCTCTTGGGACGGCAATGGTCTTGTTGATTAGACACACCAAAAGAACTTCCCAAGTATTCCCTTAATCCTTGCTCGACTATCCGGTGGTAGGACACTTACGAACAATTAACAAAAGGAAAATAAATTTTGTTGCACCACCTTCGTGGATTTGCTAATTTTTCCAGCACATGGAATTGTACCTGGGAATGAAAGAATCATCCCCTATTTATAGAGTAGTGGTGGTCAAAATTTTGGGGCAAAATCAATGAGGGAAAATCTTTTCTTGATCTCCAAAAAATCTTGAATATATCTCCTATATTCTTTTTCCCATAATTATAATATTCCACAAAATCCCACCTACTCTTTGTTATGGAATATTTTCCAAAATTATAGGACAAGAATCCAAGATTTGGATCTTCTTGATTTTATGAGATATTCTTGTATTTCAAGAAATACATATCTTCCATAATATCTTTTCAAGAAAATCAAGAAAATATTTCTTTCCCTTAATTATCAAAAAATTCAAAAATCGCTCTATGTGTTGGGGAATGAGTTGCACAGATCTATTCGGGATGAATATTTAAATATAAATTTAATTCTTTAATTATTACTAGCATGAATTAATCCTATATTAATTCAAATAATAATTGCAACAACATATCATGCATATAATAAGCCACTTAAAAACCCACGCGGACGCGGAATCTACGGGTTTACGTGAGAACGCATTACCTCTCGGGATGGCAAAGTGAATTCGGTTGGACGGACTAACCAAAAGGACTTCCCAAGTATTCCCTTAGCCCTTGCTCAACTATCCGGTGGAAGGACACTTGTCGAACAATTAACAAAAGGAAAAAATAAACTTTGTTGCACCATTTATGTGGATTTGCTAATTTTTCCAGCACATGAAATTATACTTGGGAATGAAAGAATCATCCCCTATTTATAGGTAAGAGGTGGTCGAAATTTTTGATGAAAAATCAATGTGGGAAAAGACTTTTCTTGATCACCTAGAAATCTTGAATATATCTCATATATTCTTTTTCCCATAATTAAAATATTCCACAAAAATCCCACCTCTTCAAATTATGGAATTTTCGAAAATTGAGTCTTGCAAGATTCCAAGATTTGGATCTTCTTGAATTTATGAGATATTCTTGTATTTCAAGAAATACATATCTTCCATAATATCTTTTCAAGAAAATCAAGAAAATCTTTCTTGCCCTCTATTTTCAAAATTTTCGAAATATCCTTATGAATAACCAAGTGGGAGATTTCTTGAATTTAATGAGATAATCTTGTATTCCAAGAATACATATCTTTATTCCATAACAAAATACAAAGAAAATCTTTCTCCCTCTTTTATCCATAAATTTCGAAAATATCATAGGAAAAATAAGCAACATTATTTATTTTATTTTAATCACCTTTTCGGTTATTGGACTATATGTTGGGCTACTCAGGGGGCCTTTAGGAGAATTAAGATTGGACCTTCTAATGGACCTTGAATATCTAATATTGAGCCACAATATAATTCAAGCCCATAAATATTAATTAATCCCACTACATAATTAATATTGCACTATCCATCTTAACCCATATTACAGTCAATATGGCTCCCGGTCATTATTTCCCGTGTTTAAGATTATCTAGCCCATTAATTAATTCAAGCCACTGAAATAACTTTCTAATTAATTAATATCTTTTATCCTTGGTCAAGGAACGGTTCAACATTATTATCCATACCGGAAACTAATTCCACTTGCAAGATTTGGTATGATAAAGCTTATGAACCTCCTAAGGGGGCAAATCAAACAAGCGATTTTGCAACACCCATTCTTCAGATTAAATCTTAGCAATCACATGTGACTAATAATATTGCCCATGATAAAAAATATTGAATCTCATTGATTCGCTACCCATGATAAGTCAAAGCAATAGTTACCAATCCCACGCGATCCTATATAAGGGACGAAAGTTAAGTAATAACGAACCACTGAGGTCTAATTCTTCTTTGTTCAGTTCTGAAGAATTTATCCTCCTGTAGGTCCTATTCAGTGAATCGGTCATGCACTAGTGTAATCTCTTGGTCAAGATAAGCCAATCTGAGCCTTACACTTCAACCTTTCACGATGGGTTGTTCATTTCCATCTAGGTCGTGAATAACGTACTTTTAGTTACAAGGGACTGTTAATTTAATCTTCTGTGATCTGGTATCACTAAATTAACTACAATGTAACATGTACGACTTATTGAACAGTTATGCAGTAAATATATGTAACATTCAATGATATTTAAAGCATCAGTGATAAAAAATTTATTTCAGTAAATAAGTCTGAAAATTCAGTTTCGATTATACAAAGTAAAAAGCATACTTTTCAGTATAATCCCAACACTATGGATAACCAAGTGGGAGATTTCTTGAATTTAATGAGATAATCTTGTATTCCAAGAATACATATCTTCATTCCATAACAAAATTCAAAGAAAATCTTTCTCCCAGTTTATCCATAAATTTCAAAAATTATGAGGAAAAATAAGCAACAATATTTATTTTATTTTAAACACCTTTTTTGGTTATTGGACTATATGTTGGGCTACTTAGGGGGCCTTTAGGAGAATTAAGATTGGATCTTCCAATGGATCTTGAATTATCAATATTGAGCCACAATATTTTTCAAGCCCATAAATATTAATTAATCTCACTACATAATTAATATTCCACTATCCATCTTAACTCATATTACATCTAGGTCGTGAATGGTGTACTTTTAGTTACAATGGACTGTTAATTTAATCTTCTGTGATCTGGTATCACTAAATTAACTACAATGTAACACGTACTATTTATTGAACAGATATGCAGTAAATATATGTAACATTCGATGATATTTAAAGCATCAGTGATAAACAATTTATTTCAGTAAATAAGTCTGAAATTCAGTTTTGATTATACAAAGTAAAAGCATACTATCCAAAGATAATCCCAACAAAGGTGGTGAATCGCCTTGGTATTCTTAGTACTATCGTGAGCGATATTACGCTCATTGGAAACGATGTAAAGGTTTTGTCAGACGTAAGGGTATGGCTGTCAAAACAGTTTGATGTGAAGGACTTAGGGGAAGCCAATCATATTCTTGGGATCAAGATCACTCGAGATCAAAAGAAAAGAATGATCGGCTTATCGCAAGCTTCATACATAGACACTGTTTTGAAGCGATTCAGCATGCAAGATTCCAAGAAAGGTTTTGTACCCTTCAGACACGGAATCCATCTATCGAAAGACATGTGTCCCAAGACACAAGGGGAGATAGATGATGAAAGACACCCCTTATGCGTCGGCAGTGGGGAGTCTTATGTATGCAATGCTGTGCACGAGACCGGATATTTGCTACGCCGTTGGCATGGTAGCAAGATATCAAAGTAATCCCGAAAATCAACACTGGACTGCCGTAAAGAACATTCTAAAGTATCTGAAAAGAACTCGGGATAGAATGCTGGTTTACCAGTCGGACAGTTTGTTTCCAGTCGGATACACGGACTCGGATTTCCAATCGGATACACGGACTCGGATTTCCAATCGGACATAGATTCCAGAAAATCTACCTCGGGTAGTGTGTTTTGTCTAGGGGGAGGAGCTGTAACATGGAGAAGCGTTAAGCAGAAATGCATCGCAGATTCTACCATGAAAGCCAAATATGTAGCTTCTTGTGAAGTAGCGAAAGAAGCGGTGTGGCTCAAGAACTTCCTAGTGGACTTGGACGTTGTTCCGAATTTGCCCAGCACCATCACGGTTTTTACGTGATAATGCCGAGCGATTGCAAATTCAAGGGGCAAGAGCCCACAAGGCCAGCAAACACATTGAAATAAAATACCATCTTATACGAGAAATCGTTAAGAGAGGAGATATGGAGGTGGTAAAGATCGCGTCGGAAGACAACCTAGTTGATCCATTCACAAAGGGTCCGCCTCTGTTAACATTCGAGAGACATGTGAAAGGAACGGGTGTCAAGAGCGTTGTCAATCTGCTTTGAGTATAAGTGGGAGATATATTATTAGGTTGATGTAGGTGACATTAGATGTCACTGTATAATACATTAGACGTGCTGTGGTATACTTAAAAGCAAACTTTGAGTATAAGTGGGAGATTGTTGGGGTTATACGTGAAAGTATGCTTTTACTTTGTATAACCTATGTATTAAACATTTATTTACTGAAATAAATTATTTACCACTGTTACTTTAAATATGATTGAATGTTATATATATTTATTGCAAACCGTTCATATAATAACACATGTTACATTGAAGTTAACGTGGTGATACCAGATCACATAAGATCACGTTAACAGTCCCTTGTAAACTAGTGCATGTTTCACAACTTAGATAGACCAAAACAGTCTATTGGTAGAAGTTGATGTGTACGTCTCAGGTTGGCTTGTCTTGACCAAGAGATTACACTAGTGCATTCGATGTGTTGAAGCGGACCTGCAGAGAGGATAAACTCATTTGCACTGACTTATGGGATGAAGAGTTAGACCTCAGTGGTTGTTGATTTCTTAATCTCTGTCACTTAATAAGGACCGTGTGCGATTAGTAATTATTTCTTTGACTTATAAATGGGAAGAGAATCATTGAGACTTCGATACCCTATATCTTGGGCAATAATATTAATTGTACGACGGTTGCTAAGATTAATACAGAGAATCGTGTGCTTGCAAAGTCTTGCGTGATTGGTCCCCTTGGTGGGCTCGGAACCTTTATCATACCAAATCTTGCAAGTGAAATTAATTTTACGGTATGGATAATAAAGTTGAGTTGTCCTTACTCCAAGGATAAAGATATTAATTAATATAAAACTTTTCAGTGGCTTAATTAATTAATGGACTAAATAATCTTAAACACAAGAAATAATAACCGGGAGCCATATTACCGTAATATGGGTTAAGTTGGATAGTTCAATATTAATTATATAGTGGCATTAATTAATATTAATGGGCTGAATTATATTGTGGCACAATATTGAAATTCAGAAGCCCATTGGAAGGTCCATCTTAATTCTCCTAAAGGCCCCTCAAGTAGCCCAAATTAAAGTCCAATAAATGAAAGGTGCTTAAAATAAAATAAATTATTGTTGCATTATTTTTCCTTAATTTTTTGAAAATATTAGAGAAAATAGAGGGAGAAGGATTTTCTTGAAAATATTTTATGGAAATGAGATAAGTATTCTTGGAATACAAGATTATCCCATAAATTCAAGAAATCTCCCACTTGGTTTCTTTAATGGTGATTTTCAAAATATATAGAGCAATAATAGGAAGAATGATTTTCTTGATTTTCTTGAAAATATTTTTATTGAAAAAGATATGTATTCTATGAATACAAGAATATCTCATAAATTCAAGAAAGATCCAATCTTGAAAGATCCCCTATTATTTTCGAAATATTAGGCTAAATAAGGGTGTGAGTTTTTTGTGAAAAAATACACATGGAAAGAAGAATATATGAGATATATTCAAGATTTCTTGGAGATCAAGAAAAAATCTTTCTGAACCCTATTTTGAGCCTAATTTTCGTCCCCCTCTCTATTATAAATAGGGAATGAATGTTTCATCCTCAAGACACAGGAATTGATTTTTTTTCGGAAAAATATCAGCGTCGATAAAATATCAAATATTTTGAAACGTCGACAATTTGTGTTTTTTCGAAAAATTTCAATATCAAATATTTTGAAACGTCGACAATTTGTGTTTTTTCGAAAAATTTCAATTGCGTGCAGCAATTTCCATGAGTTGGAAATATTAGAAATCCACAAAGGTGATACAACAATTTTATTTTTTCCTTTATTTTATAAATCGTTCATCGGAGAACCTCCCACCGGGTTATTGAGCGAGGACTTGGAAATACTTGAGAAGGACTTTTGGTTGGTAGCCAGATACTTGATCCTGTCCGCCTCGTGATTGTCTCTCCAATCCAAGACGTTTATGTAAACTCCTAGAAATTCCGCATACTAGGATCTTTTACGTGAATTTTATTTGCATGTCGTTGTTGGTGTAATTATTATTTGAATTCACTTAAGTAAATTCATGCTAGTAATAATTGTTAATTTAAATTTGTGTTTATGAGGTCATCTCGATAGATCCTGGCAAAGAATATCCCAATACATATAAATTTGTGTCCACCTGCGGGCAAATGATCAAATTCGATATATACACTCATACAAAAAGTATTTTATATGAAAAAAAAAATTTATAGTGGATCGTTATTTTTTCACCTAAACCAAAATGAACACCATCCACAATTAAGCATTATACGGCCTTAATTTCTCATGATATATGTTGTCGCATGCAATTGTTGCTACGAAAGAATTAGAATTGATAGCTCACAAGAAATGCATGTTTGATAATGTACGGATTTAGACTCATTCAACGCGTGACATCTTATGATAAGTTGACACATCAAATA
The DNA here is from genome assembly GCA_037126765.1 of Stenogyne calaminthoides. NCBI lineage: Eukaryota > Viridiplantae > Streptophyta > Magnoliopsida > Lamiales > Lamiaceae > Stenogyne > Stenogyne calaminthoides. Next base: position 442,855 of record JBBCBC010000027.1, read on the forward strand.
CTAAAGAGTTCGTCTTATGTAAAATAATTTTATTGTGTAATTAATTCACAATTTCATAACTATCAATTTATAATAAAATAATTAATATTTTTAATTATAAAAAAATAATATTATTAAATTAATTATATACTTTTTTTTTATGAAATGACTAATATATTGTTTAAAACATATATAAAATGCAAATGAATTACACCGTAAAATTAACTAATTAATTTACATAATTATTTGCGCACGATTTGAAAGGTTAATTCGACTTCGTGCATGCCTGTACTTTAGAGGTAAACTGATTTTGACAATTGATACGTTCGATTTCTTAAGTACATTTTAAACTGTGAAATTTAAATATAGTTCAACTGGTTAGAGTTACACTATCTAAGATCTTGAGGTCTTGAGTTTGAGATACGGATCTATTGTGGTGGTCCCCCTTGGTTATGATTTCAATTGATAGCGAGACGAAAAGATGTGTGATGTGTCTGGTGATAGAAGAAACCTAAAAAATGTACTCCTTCTGTTCCATGAGTACTTTAACACTTAAAATGGTACACAAATCAAGTAAAGTGGATTTTAGTGGGTTTGAATGTAATAAAATAAGGGTATTTTTATTTTTTTTGACAGAAATTTTTTTTTTATTAAAAAGAGCAGAATAGCAGTAAAAAATATGTACAGCAACTAGCAGCTAAGAACAGACTAAGGATTTACAATAAGCAAGGTCTCACTAACCAATCATTGAAAGAACAATTAACGCACCTAGGATCTTTGACACTAATTCAACTCCAAAATCTAGCTTTAATCTCATCCACTATTTTGAGTGTATTAATATTATGTTTGTTTTTATTTTGAGAATGTTCAAGTAATGTTGAGATGTCTAAATAAGGCAAGTGTTCAAGTAATGTTGGGACGGAGCGAGTAATAGATTGTCTTTCAAAAAACTATGAAATTTAGTATTTTACTTCTAAACGTCGTGTAATTTATTTATCTTAATCAATTTATCATCTAGCCTATCATTTTTGTAAACGTGTTAGTCTTGGATTGTCCAAGATTGTAAAGTGCAACGAATCGTAAGTTTTGTGTTACACATCTGAATATAACACCATCGAACAAAACATGACATTATAACTAATTCTTTTTAACAATCCAAAATGAAAGAGTGCAAATTATAAAACAGTTCATGAGTTCATGAGGGTAAAGTGCAATTACTATTTAAATTCTTCTTCTTTTTTTTTCTTTTTGAAACCAAAACAACATTAAAAAAATGGATAATAAGAAAAATGAAAAATAATAGTATTGGAATTTAACTAGAGATCGAAACAAGATATTTGAAAGACTAGGGGTGTGTTTTGAAACACTTAAAATAGCTTCCATAAGCAATTATTTTTAAAGCTCCCTCTCACAACTTTTGAAAATAAATGCTTCTGGAAGCTGTTTTAAGTGTTTCAAAACACACCCTAAAGTATGGATCTGATTATGCCATATTGAAGGCCCAATGATTTAACTAAGTTAAATGTCTCGTATTCACATTGTGGCAATGTATCATACTTTTAATCTGATTTGTCGACACTATTCGCAGATTTTTCTCTATAGAAAAGGGAAATATAAGTAATATGTTGTGGTAAGGAAGCTTCCCCCAACTTCCACTTTTAGTTGCAATTTCCTTAATTATAGATTTCCAATTAATCAATGCTTTAATTAATTGAAGTAATTGCACTTTGGAAGAGTGACTACTTGATGTATCATGTATATATATATATATATATATATTTTTTTTAGAATTGCAATCTGATTAAATTTTCAAATTAGACTCGATCATATGTAATTCAATATAAGTATAATTAGCAATCGCATAATTCAGTTTCAACTTTTAGTAGTATTTGGAACAGCTTTTCAAATTATATTTTTACTGATTAGCTAGAACAGCCTAGGAACAGTGTTTAATTACCGTAATTCAAGTTAATATTTAAATAATATATTTATTTTAACATATTGGGTGAAATTATCCGACCAATTACATTTATTATGTGTTTTGCAATTTATTTATTTATTTTTTTATTTTTGTAAATTATTGAACGATGATAAAATGTTACTAGTAAATTGCTTTATTAAGACAGATTAAGCTAATTTTCAACATTATCATGTATTCACTATTCACTATTCACTATTCAGGCATCGCAATATCTAGGAAACACAGAAAATAACTTTACATTGTGTGCACGCAAAAAGGGCTAATTAATAACTAGCAAAGAATAGTTAATTTCGAAATCCAATTTATTTTTCCTTAATTTGACAACGACATTATTAATACGTACACTCCTATTTAACTATTTTATTAATTATAAATATATTCCAGCAGAGAGTTACACGGATTCTGAATTTTTCCCTTTTTAATGGTAGTAATTAATTCGTCCTCGACATTGAGCTAGGAATTTCTGGAGATAATTTTATAACATCATACGAAAATTGATGGCGTAGTTCTTGTCGGAGAAATTGATTTTAAATCAATTTAAATAAATATTTAATAATTTTTTTATTGCAGTGCTCGAAACTAGAGACGTTCTATTTGTGGGCATGTTTGATTTTCAAAAAAATAATAAAAAATGGAGCATATAATCGATATGCATTCAAAATATATGGTCGTAGTGTACTTTTAATTTGAATTTTGAATTTTGATGAGTCAGAAATTAATACAGGGTAGAAATGTGATAATCATTTTCATTTGTTAAAGTGTTTAGTAATAATAGTGGGATTAAAAAATTAATTATCTCACATTAATTAAAATCTTACTTAAACTTCAATATATATTAATAGAAGTGATTTAATATAATTCAAATTAAGGGGCTAGCGGAACGAAACCACTCTGGGCTGAACATGGACTGTTTGATAGGATTTGGGTCTTGAAAAACTTATCAGGTGACGCTGTTAATGTGGTCATCCCTCGTCTATTTTTTTATTTTTTTAATGAATTTGAAAATATATATATATATTCAAAATATCTTCAGTTTTTTAATGAAATTTGAAAATACATATAATATCCATTTTGATCCCTCAAATCATGGAAATTTTACCTTTCAAAAAAAGAAAAATCTTGGGTAGTTTTTATTACTAATAATTTTAATGAAGATAGTTTTATCCAATTTGTCGTATATAATTATGAACTTTAGTCTTTTCTAATATTTGTCATTTAAACCCTTTTTAATATAATTTGTCGTCTTTCTTATCATGATGCATGAGTTACATCAAAATAATTATCAGTACTTACAAAATCATTAAAATAGGTGATTAAAGAAGCTAGATTAAGTGATAACAGTTATACTAAAGAAGGCAAAAGGTTTGACTCCACATCAAAAAAAGTACCAAATTCATTTCGAATTCAATTGGCGAGAAACACTCTGAATTACACAAATTAGTCCGTAAACAATGCTTAGACATATGATATCTAAATGTTTTCATTTTCTGTGTTATTTTATCTAGCAAAATTATACTACATTTTTTTAGGAATCAAAATCATACAATATGCATTGTATTGTACCTTAAGCTGTCAAAGCTGCGTGGACTCACCTCGTAAAAATGGTAAAACTCATGAAGGCCACAAAATTTTATTAATTAAAAATAAAAAAGCCTATCATATATAATTACCCAGTGAAAAAAATCATTTTATAAATATAAAATTTTACATAGTATAAATTTGATATACAGGACAGGACAATAAGGTTTTTTTCAAAAGGAAACAGGTCAATAAGGTCTCAACACTATTAAAATAATAAATATATTAATTTTCCTAGATAAATAAAAAAAATTATGAAATAGAAAAGAAAACGGCGCGTTTGCCCACCATTCATGTACCCTCCCCCGTTTTGACAACTCTACTCGATTCACCAATGCAACATTATGCGTGTCAAGAAAAATTGATTATTATTTTCATTTTTTTATATATTTAATTAATTTTAATATAGAAAAAAAGGGGCTATTGTATTTAAAGAAAATTGACCAAAAAAATTATAAGACAATCTCACGATGAAACGGTAGGGTGTGTCTTCATCTGATTCCGGGATAGAGAATAAGACACATTTGCACAAACGCTCAGGATTATCCCGAACATTAAAGTCTTTCTATGGAAGACTATGCAGTGTCATTCCTACCAGGATTAATCTCATTAGTAGATTTGTTGATGTGGATCCTTATTGGTGTGGAAGGTAAGACGGGGAACATGTATTTAGGGATTGTGCGTGGACTCGTACGGTGTGAGATTTGTGCCCTATGCGCATGACTTCTAGTGTGAGCTCAATGGACAGTTGGGTGATGGAGATGGTTCACAACTTAGATGATGAAAGTTTTTGTTTATTTGTGACTATCTTGTGAACTGTGTGATTTGGTAGAAATTTGAATGTGTTTCAAGGGAAGTGGATGACGGAGAAGGAGGTGATTGAGAGCTCGTCCGCACATCGGAGGGATTTTCTTGCTGCCCATCCAGTTTCACTAGTGGTGCCTAGGGTGGCTAGTGGAGGAGTGAAGTGGGTACCTCCAAGCCCAAAGTTGATTTGGAGCTTAATGCTTTTTTAATCTCGATGCTTCAAAAAAAAGTTGGGCTAGATTGGGTAGTGTTCTTCGTGATGAGGAGAGACGGGTATTATGGTGCTTTGGAGAATGATGTGATATGGTAAATGTGAGGGTGGTAGAGACTTTAGCTATCAGGCGTTGGATAGAGCATGTCCGGGATAATGAAGTTCGGGATTTGGTGATTAAGTCTGATGCTCAAACCGTGATCTATGTTTTGCTTTATTCGAGGCAGAATCTCAGTTATGTGAGAAAGATTGTTCGAGATATTCTAAATTTGACATCTGATTTTGATCGAGTTACTTTTATGTGGACAAAGAGAGATGAAAACTCTTTGACTCATATGTTGGCTCTTTTTACTTTTTCATTTGTTTTTAGTTTCTTTTTGGTCCGTCTTTAATTTGGACAATATTGTTGCTACTTTGGACCCAGTTTCACGAATTTCTTAATGAATTTTTTTTTCTCTCCAAAAAATAAAAAAAACAACACACATATCTTCTAAAGTGTTAAAGTATTATTCTTAAATTATTTTTCGTGTCACCACAATGCATCTTCTTAAAAGTTATTATTTTTCGTGTCACCACAATGCATCTTCTTAAGAGTTAGATACTTCATGTTCACTATGATCAATGATTCAATGTAGATCTCAATATTTTATTTCAATTCTGTTTTTCTTTTTAAATTTTTTCGACTCCACACAATTTTACTTTTGAACTAATAACTTTTGTGATTTGGTCTCACCGACCTAGTATGTAATCAACCCGATCATGCATATGTAATAAAGTTTCAAAAAGGATAGTTAAATCTTTTGTCCCAATTCTATTAATATTCAAGAAATATATCATATATATGTAAAAAGAAATTTGTGGATGATAGAGAATGGTGTTAGCTAGCTGTTGATTTAAAAGATTTTAGAGAAAGTGAGTAGACAAGATTTAATGAAGAGCATGTAGAATTAGGTTTAAGTAATCACTTCTTATCCACACAAAAAGTCTATCAAAGAAAGACAGGAAAGGACAAAATCACTTGTAATAGATTATGATTTCTTGTCTAGACTTGAAGCTATTAAGAAATTAATCAAGGATTGGAATGACTTGTTCCTAACATGGTCCACCTTTTAATCTTTAAATAATCCACCCACACCACTATATTATGGTTTAGTTAATATATATATATGTTGGTCCCGGTTGGAAAACCCATTTTGCGCGTGCGGAAGCAAAACATTTCGTTGCGGTGCATATATTATGAGTGATTCCAATTTTTCACCTTTCAAGCTCATGTGTTGTGTCTTGCTTATAATCGATATATGACAAGATAAGAACGTAAAGCAGTAAAGAACACAACAATGTATAGTGGTTCGGAGACTCAAGCTCCTACATCCACTCTCCCTGTTCCTAGGGAAATTCCTTCAAACACTTCCTGAGCTTTCTGACTACCTCTGTAGTTTACTTACTCAACTCGGCCCTGAGTTTTCTGACTACTCCGCGTAGTTTACTTACTCAACCCGACCTTGAGCTTTTCGACTACCTGATAGTTTACTAACTCAAACTGGACTTATCACCCTCTCGGGCTGCCTCTTAGATGTTTAATGAGTTCACACTCCTTCCGGAACTTATCACCCTCACGGGATGCCTAACAACTACCTCACTTCACCACTACTTATCTCTTGTGAGAATGGGTTTGGGTTTGGTGTTGTCTCCAACTATGGTGAGATTTTCCCTTACAATGGTTTAGCCTCAATGCTAAGGTTGGGAAAATATCTCTAAGCTTAAGATACATGGGTTTCTTAGGTTGTGTTCTAGAACACTCTTTGAATATATTTGTATATCTACGACTTGTGTTCTAGGGTGGGAATGCTTTGACTATAAAAAATCCACACTTAATTTGATGGAAGAACTTGTTTTTTATAGTGTGGATTTGAATGTTACCGATTGGAGAGAATTACATTCAAATCCATACTAGTAATATTTTTTTATTTGGTTGTCTTCCTCTCCGTTGGTCCATCATTTGGATTCCATGGCCTATATTAACTTATTCGGAATATTCGGGATATCTCGAGCATTGGTATATTATCGTCTCTGACAAGAATTTTAGATTCTCTGCTCTCAGTGTCTTCAGAGACATACTGAGTCTTTAATGGTTTTGAGCCTTGTTTTCTCAATCTCATAAGTCTTGATTCTAACAATATTCTGCCGACTATATACGGTGCGAGATATTATTTACTCTAAAAATAATTCGACTCATCTATCAAGATTATCCTGAACATGTCATACTCAGGGGTTTTGGGATCTAATCAAAATCCTCTTTATTAAATTCATTTCCCAACAATATATATATATTTGTCATGTATAAAGTGATACTGAAATACTAATTAAAAATGTTACTTATTTCAGATATATGATTCGTATTGATTGTTTAAAATGTCATATTCACAGAATATGTACTTCAACTGATATTGGCACACACAACTGTGTATATCTCAAGATATAGTACTTACTCCGATTTGAAAAAATTAATGTTTTAGGATATAAATTTTGATTCAAATTACTCAATATTTTACATAATTTACGCATTTCCCCCCTTTAGTACCCTGTCTCGATCTAAAAAATTCCCCCTTGATTTTAGATAACCTATTATTACCCCTATCTAATTATGGCTAAAAGTTAGAAATATGGGTGTAATTCATGAAGATTTATTTGTCATTATACTATACCCCAATTTTTTATTTCAACAATAAATTGTAAAATATCAGTTTTTTTTTTTAATAGGAGGCACTGTGTGATTATGCAATAATAGAATCTCTGCCATGATGATCTTGATTGAAATTTGCTATAAAAGATTCATTGAAAGAATTCTACTATGGGAAAATCGTGTTTTGTGAACATTAATTAAGGTTAATCTTGGTCCGTACTAGTGTGTAAATCTTGTACTTTAATTGGTTGCATGGTGTGTAACGAAAAGAAACGAAGAAGAAAAAAGAACGGCACTAATTTAAGGCAATGATTAAGATTAGTTGTAAGTAGTTGATTTTCTCTAATTTAAGTATGTAATATGGACATAATCCTTCTTTTTTCTTTTTCTTTTTTAATTTCCAGTGGGACATTAGACATGGATAGAGTTCTGGTAATTGGGATGACACAATTTCCAGACTTTTTAAATTATATAATAAAATAGCATTATGTGAAAATCAATTCGTCGAAATCAAGTGATATCGTCATAATTAATGACGTTTATTTTTCATACATATGTATAAAAATAAATTAAAATTACCAAAAACTACCAGAATGCGTCTCAATATATATTTTGTTCTTGAGTACCAAAGTAAGGGAATGTGTAATGGTAGATGAGTTTAAATCGAACATATTCATTTATGATTTTTTTTTTTTTGACAGGGATTTGATTTATGTTTTGTTTGATTAGTTGTTGATTTTTTTGTGAGACGGTTATTGGAGTAATTTATTTTATTTTTCTGTTATTAATTAATTCAAATAATTTGAAAGTATATTAATTAGTTTTGAATTAACGACGATTCACACTTGACCCATTTTATTTGTCTTTTTATATAAATTATTTTTTTGTTCAAAATAACTAGTATTTGAACCCGTGCGATGCACGGTTATGATGTATTAATCTCAAAAAAAATTTAAAATTAATATGAAATGAAAGGAAAAATCAAATAAAAGTTTAGGCTTGTAGGGAAAAGAGATAAGATAAATAAATTCGTATTCACCTAATCTTTCTCAATCTTGACTTTGATCAATGTATTTTTTTTTTTAAATTTGAACTTTATATATCATTGTTGAAATCAATATTTTCATAACCGGACATGCGACCAAACCGAACTGAAAACCGGTTGGTGGTTCAACGGGTTGGACCGGTCGAACCGGCGGTTCAACCGTTAAAATGATATCTATCTATTTTTTAAAAATATTTCATATATTGTATTAAAATAAATATGCACTTATAAAACTTTAAATTAATGTATAATTTTCACATTGAAAATACACACAATAGAATCATAAAGAATATCATGCAATACAATTTAAAATACTAAAATTTAAAATAGGAATAATAAAAATTAGGATTAAGTTTTAAATTTAAAAAAAAAAAAAAAAGATTCTACTCGGTTCAACCGGTTCCCGATTTTGACCGGTTTTCCCGGTTTTGACCAACTTTTTTCCGATTCAACCGTAAAAACGATTTTTTGAGGGTAATTGAACAGGTTACATGGCCGGTTCCCGGTTCTAAAAACACTGGTTGAAATTAAAGACAAATTTTTCTTTCGCATGAAATAATGCTTATAAAATTCAAATTTATGGAACTTAGAATTTAACATATAAGATTTAGATCCTTTATTTTTTAAAAATATATATTTAAATGTAAGGTTGATATTAAACTTAAAATAAAATTTTCTACATATTTTTTTCAAAAAAATTCCTAATCCTTTATAATTTATTAATATTTATTCCATACATATTTATTCATAATATTTTTCCCATATTCCAAATATTTGTTCCCATTTTAACATTAATATTTATGAAGATATTCTATATATTTTTTTCAAAGATTTTTCTCAATTCATTATAATGTATTAATATTTATTCTATACATATTTATTTCAAAGATTTTTCCCAATTGATTATAATTTATTAATATTTATTTAAAAAATTTTTTTCTCAATTTAACATTAGAGTTTGTGGAAATATATTATATATTTTTTCAAAGATCGCAATTTAACATTAAAATTTGTCCCAGTTTAAAATTAGTGTTATGGAAATATTCTACATTTTTTTTTTCAAAGATTTTTCTCAATTTAGTATAATTTATTAATATTTATTCCAAATATTTTTTTCTGATATATAAATATAGATTTGGTCATAATTTTTTATTTGAGATATAGATTTGATCATAATTTTTTTTGGAATATATTATAATATTAAAATATTTAAAAAAATTGTTTCTCAATTTAACATTAGAGTTTGTGGAAATATATTATATATTTTTTCAAAGATTGCATCAATATTAGAGTTTGTCCCAGTTTAACATTAGTGTTATGAAAATATTTTACATATTTTTTTCAAAGATTTTTATCAATTCATTAAAATTTGTCAATATTTATTCCAAATATTTTTCCCGATATATAAATATAGAATTGATCATAATTTTTTATTTGAGATATATAGAATTGATCATAACTTTATTTGAAATCTATTATAATACTAAAATATTTTTTATATGAAGAGTTTTCAAAATAATATAGGAAGTTCATATAATTTTTGAGGGTCCATAGTAGTTTTATGTATGATATATTTAATCAATTTTTAATTGGATAAATAGTACAAATTGTGTATATTTTTTATTGGAGAGTTTCCCAAAATAATATGTATGAGTTTATTTTCATGAACCTTATAAAAAAATAATAATAAATTTGAAAGAAATCTAATGCAAGATATTTTTTGAGAAATCAATAGATTTGATCATGATTTGTGTATATTTTTTATAGGGAGAGTTTCCCATCATTATTATTTATTCATATTTATTTTTTTTAAAAAAATCTCAATCCATTATTATATGTTAATATTTTTTTTAAATATTCGTTTTCCAATTTATCAATTATTTTTTGCAGGAAAATTCAATGGAGATATATGAAGAATTTTCCATCATTATTATTTATTGATATTTATTTTAAAGATTTTTCTCAATCCATTATTATATGTTAATATTTTTTTCAAATATTCGTTTCTCAATTTATCAAAAGTTTAGGTTTGTAAAAAAGGGAATAATAAAAATAAATTTGTATTCAACTAATTTTTATCAAACTTGACTTTTATCATCTTTATCTTTTTTGAATTTGAACTTTTTATATCATTGTCAAAATTAGAGATAGATTTTTCTTTCGCGCAAATTTAATAATACTGAAATTGTTATTAGAATTTTTTTTATGCTCATCAGATCATTAAATGTAAAATAAGAATCTGCAAAACATATATACAAATAACATAAAACTTCTGATTTTGAATTTTTTTTTAGATGTTGCCTTCAATAATCTTCATGCGATTTAACACAGGCATTTGACATTCTACATCAGATATAACATATGTACGGAGATTAAGAATCTTGTATGGAAACAAATATCAAGAAAATAATATAATATACTTTAAATAAAATACAAATAACAAAGACTTTATTGTTACATGATCATATTCAATTATTTTAAATAAAATTAAAATTAAAAAAAAACTTAAAATCAGTATATTTAATATGTAGAACTCTCAATCCTTCAATCTACTTTAAAACTCATCAAAATTGTTAGTCAATCATATTCTCGCATTCCACAAATCACAATATAAACTAACATCAAATACAAAATCATCATGACAAACAATTTTTTTTAATAAAACACTCAAATCAAATAAATTCTAACAAACAAATAGAAGGAAAATAAAATTATTTCATTGTCGATCAAAACAATCAAGATATCAATTTAATGACCTAGCAACAAATACATAAATGTATAGTTTTAAAAAAATTCTAATTAAAAAAAAAGCATAGACATAAAAAATAATAAATATTAAATTAAGCTTAAAAATTATTATAAAAATAAATAATAAATTCATTACCAAATATTTTTTCTCAATCCATTATTATCTATTAATATATTTTTCAAAGATTCGTTTCCCAATTTAGCAATAGTTTTTTGCGGGAAAATCCAATGATTTTTAAATTTGGGGCGATTTCTGCTTTTTTATATATATATAGATTATCATTTTATATTAATTTAAGAGATTTAAATAGCATAGTTATTTTGCCATTTAATCGTTCTTTGTGATAATATGTATTAATTATATAAATAAATAAATAAATAAATAAAAGGATAAATAGTCACATTATACACATATTGTATTGATATTTCATGTTTTCTTAACATCTTAAACGAAAAATAAAATGAATTTAAAAAAAAAAAAAAAAAACTGCTTTTTTCTAAAGAAAAAAGTCAACTCATCATTAACAAGCACCATTTAATTATCACCACTTATTATCATTACAAGTGTTTGCCACATGTCATGTATCCAAGAAAGACAAACGCTCTATACATTATTATCAGCTTAATAAACTTTTTGCATAACTCATAGATTGCCAAATCAAGAAATCACTTTTATTACTAAATTATATACACTCTTTCCCTAATCGAAGAAAACGTTAAAAGAGCTTATGGACTTTTAACTTTTTGTGGGGCGAGCAGGATCAATTTGGATTTTTTTTTTTTCATTGCTTGTTTGTGCTTAATGTATTATACAATTCGAGTAATTTAGGGCCGATTCGGTTAAACTTTCAATTAAATCCCAAAATTAACGAGATGAGCTCTTAATGGATTTAACATTTACGTCTTTATAACAAATTTATGATGTGTGATTTTTAAATGCCAAGACCGCAGATTTATAGTCTGAATTTTTAGAAGAACTGTTATACAAAATAAGTGTGAACTATTCCAAATAAAGCATTTAACTATGTTTCCATACTAACAATTGCATTTTTTTGTGTAAATTTTCACACTTTTCAAAGATAACAAGTTCAGACGCTTTATAAAACGATTTATGAAATAAGATCACCAAGACCCGGGTGTATATAAGACCTAGCCATTTATGGTCTTTTTTTTTAACAAAAAATCGTGTAAGACAATCTCATGCATAAAATATGGTACAAATTATTACAAATCAGCATCTACCTCTTTTAAATGTTAAAGGATCATATGCCTAAATTATGCTTCGATTCATGTAAGTGCGTCTCTAATTTTTTATTTTCAATTTTAAGTTTTAAATTTCGATTCACGTATATATTTTTTTCCAAAAATTATTAAAGATCCGAATAAATTAATAGTGCCTGCTTAAGTAATTGCTGACCACATAGAATTTATTGGGCTTGGACCATGACAAAGAAAGCACAACCACAACTATTAACAACCCAAATTAATGATGATTTTATTAAAGTTGTTGTTTTAAGCACTTATTTAGTAAGCTTTTCACGAGGCTTTTGCTTCTAAATAAAGTCCTTATTAGCTTATTCATGGAGTTTGAACGTGATTGGCAACTTTTTTTTTTTTTGTCAAATTGAGATTAATTTTTTTCTTGATCTTTGTCTGATTGTGCGCAGTTTATCTCTACGTGGCTATGTCATTTTGATTTTTTTTTAATAATTAAAATTCCTAATGACATATTTATTTATAAGTATTTTTTTAATCTAATATTGGTATTTTTTTTCATATCCTCTAATCTAAACACAGCTTATATAGTAAAAATCTAGAACAATTTCATTTCTGTATTAGTGGTATATTCATAACCTTTAATTAGCGTCAGCAGTCTAAACTTTAATATATCGTGGGATTTGTGCTAGAGTTTCACTTTCATAACCCACATCTAAGATACAGGAGCATTACCCACATCTTTCTTTCTTCTTTAATTTTCTAAATATTCTTTTATTAAATATACCTATATTTTTTTATATCAATTTTGCTTATTTCTCCGAGTGGTCTATATGTAAAGTTTTGCCAACCCGATTTTAATTAATAGTACTATGTAAATGTGGCTTCACATATCCGAATTTTAGAATCTGTCATGATATCTTAGTTTCTAAGTATAAATAGTAGTATAAAATAATTATTATATAATTGATTATTAATTAAAATTATCATTTAATTAATTTTGTCAATATATTTCGAAGTTTTCGTGAGATTTGAATATTTAGTAGTCAAACATTTTGGAGTTTAATCGGTAATTAATTTACTCATATAATTTCGAATTTAACACGAGATATTGAGATTTAAATATTTTAGTAGTTAAATATTTAGAGTTTTATTTTGAACCTTTCAAGATTATAATTTATTTATTTTTGGAATTCTTCGTTTGTCCTTATATATGTTGGCTAGAATTGTAGTATATTTTTATTTAATAAGGATTTATCTAATTTGTAGGACTTCTTTCGTGTGTTTATCATTGAATTTTCAATCTTGAATCATGCAATTTATTGCATTGCATCCTATATCAAATCTATGTTTTATTGTTGATGTTATAAATTGTGGATGAAAACTGTTCATACACTCTAAATTGTAGTTTTTTTAAGAAATTGTTGAACCAATTATATTAGAATTTTGTCCTTTGACGGTTGTGTTTGAATATTAGTATTTTTCATGAGAGCCGTTTTCCTTTATTTTGATTTGTGTATTTTTACACGAGTATAAGAACTGTTATATAACTTTATTCTAAATTTACGTGGAATTATTTCAAAATATTTCTAAATTTTTTGTTTAAAAAATAAAGAACTCAAACATATTAAGTCAAAGTCGTAATGGTTTTTTAAATTGACAAAGTACCTACAAGGCTACAAGCCTAATTATTCAAATATTCACATTTCATTGTCTTAATAATCAAGAAGATATTAAAAAGTTAATGGGTCATGTACAATTAAATGGGCCGAAAAGAATTAGGCCCAAATAAAACCAAAGGCCCAAACAAACTTACTTGCAGTTTTGCACAACGACGTCAGATTGAAGTATAAACTAGAAAGGTATTAGGGGACCAACAATATCCCACCTTTTAATAGAAAGGGAAGCCATAATGCAGGATTTATATCGTTAAAGGTCAAATTTCTTGTATTAATAGGTGAACAAACAACTCATTAATTTAATTCTCTAACACAAATTATATTCATATTTTTTTTTGAGTTCTTTCTTACATGAATTTTTTTTTGCACCAATTCAAAATGTATATATAATTTGATTCAATTTTAATTTGGATAAAACTATGACTCTAAACCCTAATCCCAAAAACAATGAATCTTAAATCATATATGAACCAAGGGTGAACCATGAACCACTTGATGGAAAATCGTGAACCATGAACCACTCGGCTAGGTTTGGGTTCGGGAAAAAAAAAAAAAAAAAAAAACTTAAACTGAAACTAAAGTTAAAAGAAAATTGAAATTGAAAAAAAAAACTAAAACTTAAAAAAAATAAAAAAAAAAACTCCTAAAATTAAATTGCACCAAATTGATTTGGTGCAAATGGTGCACACGAAAATTTGCCAATTTTTTTTTATCAAATCAGACGAGATGAATTCTTTTTTTGATTTAGAGAAAAAAGTATATATATAGTGAAACAACATGGGTATATTTGGTTAAAAAGAAGTAGAATTCTTTATAGATATAGGCAAATTATAATTACATTATTTTCCATGTTTTTTCTCGAAAAAAAAAAACGCTTTAAGTAATTCATTCTCTATCGATATCCCATTGATACCATAGTGTGAGCGTCTTCGTGCTGGTATAAGATTTCTTATTTTAGACTTAAGTCTCATTTTACATTATACAATCAACAATAACAAAAACAACTACTTATAAAAACTAGACGAATCGAACATGCCAAACTATGCATTAATTTACCACATATACTGGTTTGGGGAATGATTTGTACAGATCTATTCGGGTTGAATATTTAAATACAAATTTAATTCATTAATTATTACTAGCATGAATTAATCATATATTAATTCAAATAATAATTGCAACAACATATCATGCATATAAAAAGCCACGTAAACTTTTATGCGACGGAATCTACGGTTTTACGTGAACGTACCTCTCGGGATGGCAAATGACTTGATTCGGACGGACTAACCAAAAGGACTTCCCAAGTATTCCATTAGCCCTTGCTTTCGACAATCCGGTGGAAGGATCTTTCATTTAACAATTAACAAAAAAAAAAAAAAAACTTTATTGCACCACTTATGTGGATTTTAATATTTTAAAGATTTGGAATTTAATTTTGAAATGAACTAATCATCCCTTATTTATAGGAGAGGGGTGTCGAAATTTTTAGTGAAATATCAATGTTGGAAAAAGACTTTTTTGGTCACCAAGAAATCTTGAATATATCTCCTATATTATTTTTTTCCCATAATTAAAATATTCCACAAAAATTCCACCTCCTCATATATATGGATTTTTGGAAAAATATGCCTTGCAAGATTCCAAGATTTGGATCTTCTTGAATTTATGAGATATTCTTGTATTTCAAGAAATACATATCTTCCATAATATATTTTCAAGAAAAAATCAAGAAAATTTTTCTTGCCCTATATTTTCATCTTTTTTTGAAAATTTCATATGAATAAACCATGTGGGAGATTTCTTAAATTTAATGAGATAATCTTGTATTCCAAGAATACATATCTTCATTCCATAACAAAATTCAAAAAAATTTTTTCTCCCAACTTTATCCATAAATTTGAAATAATTAGAAAAAAATTAAGCAACAATATTTATTATATTTAATCACCTTTTATTTATTGGACTATTTGTTGGGCTACTTCGGGGGCCTTTAGGAGAATTAAGATTGGACCTTCTAATGGATCTTGAATATCTAATATTGAGCCACAATATAATTTCAAGCACATAAATATTAATTAATCCCACTACATAATTAATATTGCACTATCCATCTTAACCCATATTACAAATCAATATGGCACCCCGGTCATTATTTCCGTGTTTAAGATTATCTAGCCCATTAATTAATTCAAGCCACTAAAATAAATTTTTCCGTTAATTAATATCTTTTGTCCTTGGTTAGGAAACGGTTCAACATTATTATCCATTGTGGAAACTAATTCCACTTGCAAGATTTGGTATGATAAAACTCATGAACCTCCCAGGGGGCAAATCAAGCAAGCGATTATTTTGCGATTCTTCAGATTAAATCTTAAGAATTGCATGTGACAAATAATATTGCCCAAGATAAAAAAGTATTGAATCTCTATGATTCGCTACCCATGATAAGTCAAAGCAATAGTTACCAATCTCACGTGATCCTATTTAAGGGACGAAGGTTAAGAAACAACGAACCACCGGAGGTCTATTTCTTCCTTGTTCGATTCAAGAATTTGTCCTCCTCAGAGGGTCCTATTCAAACAAGATCACCATGACTAGTGTAATCTCTTGGTCAAGACAAACCAATCAGCCTTTTACACCTCAACCTTTCGCGATGGTTGTTCATTTCCATCTAGGTCGTGAATGGCGTACTTATAGTTACAAAGGGATTCATTAATTTAATATACGTGATTTGGTATCACTAAATTAACTACAAACAGTAACACGTCATTTAATTATTGAACAGTTATGCAAAGAAATAAATATAACATTCAATCATATTTAAAAGATCAAATGATAAACAATTTATTTCAATAAATAAAGACGAAAATTCGGGCCGATTATACAAAGTAAAAAGTATACTTTTCAGTATAATCCCAACATATACAAATATTCACAAACTAATCGATCAAACAAATTAAAATCACAATATTTTCCCATCAACCAAATTCAACATAAACCACTAGGTTGCTGTTTACGAGCCCCTGTTTGCAAACAACTAATTGGAGGGGTGGTTGTCGTTTTGAGTTCTCCAAAGGCTTTCCAACAGAAGACATTGTCGTTTTTAACATTTGTAGAAGGGGTTAAGTTTATGGTTGATAAAGTTATCCCGTCACACGGTTTGGAGTCGCTGCAAGCGAACTGGACAGGATTAGCCGTATATGTCCCCTTTATGGACTGATAAGATATACCGGAAACAGATACAGCTGATGTTTTGTTCGCGCAATTGTGGCCGTTGCAATAGTACTGGTTTATGATTATTGGAGTTTCTACATCAGAAACTTGTATATTTGAGAACATTACTCCTTGTACCGATCCTGATCCTCCCTGCATTTAGTATAATTTATGGAATGTAATGTCTATAGAATCGAAATGAATATCATTTTTTAGTAACAAAAAGTATCATAATTTATCTACTGTCCCTAAAAAAAATTAACTATTTTGATTTAGTTTCAATATTAAAAAGATTGTCCAATTTTGGCCCCAAATATAATTAAATCTTCACATAACATAAAACGATATTATTTTTAAATTTATGCACAATTTTGGGCCAAAATTGATTTTTTTTAAGATATTGATATAAATTAAAAAAATTGGATCATAATTGGTTAGTAAAAAAATTATGTCGATTTTGAGAAAGAAATCAAAGGAAAATACAAGTAACCACAATACAAATTAATATTCCCAATTTTTTTTTTTAATTAAACCATATTATAACTATATTGGAATAATATTATGAAATTCTACCTGCCAAGTCTTGATTCTAACACCAGCCATGGTGTTGTGCATTGTCGAATCACGAACTGTAATATTCGAAACACAGGCTTTAGTCCCGTCCTTCCCCAGTCCCCCAATGCTTATACCGTGGCCCGGCCCGCAATTCACATTGTGCACGTATACGCCAGAGCACCCTGTTTGTATCGAAATGCAATCATCTCCTGAAAAATGGTAACACGGATTATTTTATCATGATTGAAATTAATGTATACGATTGGTTGGAGGGATAGATCAATGGATTACCACAAGCAAGAGAGGCGGTGTGGATAACAACATCCTGGGTGTTTTGAAGATGGATCCCATCCGTATTTGGGCTATTTCCAGGGGAGGAAATGCTAATTCCAAACACTTGTACGCCGAAACAATTGTCGAATTTTAAGTGCGTTTGAGGACTGTTTTGAATTGTTATCCCAGTGACTGTGACATCCGTGCTTCCGTAAAACCTGAGTGCCTGGATATTAGAATCAGGGAGTGCCATTAGTAATTTTTATCTTGGTGCAATGTAGTTATATAAAGACAAAGTCTAGTATTAAAATTTGCATACATGAAAAAACTTTTATTTATAAATAAATTCTGTATATGGTGAAGCTAAGACAAAGTGGAGTGGTTAAATGGATTTCAAAAAAGTAGAATAAGTCATGATTTTAGACAATTTTATAGTTTTTTAAATAATAATGAAAAAATTTTTTCACACTAAATCTAATTTCTTATATAAATATCATAGGAAATTTGCTTTTTTTAAAATGGAAAATGTGTTCTCACAGTTGGTTTAGTACTTGGCATCCCTCCTTTTGAATCAGCTTCTATCTGCCAAGAAATTTAAGGAACAAGCATTATTAATTATGTATTGTTTAATTTTATTGTTGGATTTAACTTTTTGTTCATTTTTGACAAAATTATTACCCAATTTTGATCATCGTATGTTGAATTTGTAGTGGTGGAGTAGTCAACGTTCCACCATACGGATCCCTGACCGTCGATAACTCCTTGACCTTTGATTGTAATTCCCTTTAGCTTTGAGAAATCTAGCCACTCCAAGAGGCCTGACCCCCAAGCTCCAGCATTTGTTGGTGCAATTATCTTTCCATCCAACTAATCATAGAGAGATGGAGACTATAATATTAGTCTTAGAGCTAAATAGATAGGTCTATAGTTCATTAATTAATCCCTAAATTTTTCTATCATAAGTTAATATTGAGAATTGTCTTATAATTTAAGTTTAAATAACTTTTAGTCCGGTATATATTTTACTTTTTTAATTTGATCTTTTTTAATATTAACTTGTCAATCAGTTATTGCATGAATGTAAATTTACTTGATTATAAGACGATTCTTAATATTAACACGTCATTCAGTTGTTGCCTGAACGTAAATTTACCTGGAATACGATGTTGGACTGGCAATTAGGCCCGGAAAACATGATGGGTTTTACGAGGAAAACCGACCCCGATGGAACCAGCATAACTGATCCTTGCACTTTGCAACAATCTGCCCATGCTGATTCAAATGCCTGCACTCATGAAGAATTAATCATAATATTAAGAGACATACTTGCGTGAGACTGTCTCATGGTGAGACGGAACATAAGTTGGGCATTGACGTTTTAACATTTTGGGAGAGGTGGACGTAATTTGTGTTTGGTTGTACCCCGTCTCATGCATGAGACCGTCTCATATGAGTTTTTTTTGTCTAAAATTAATAGTGATCTTCAAATGAATATAATCTCTAAATTTTGTAAGATTCAATTAATCTTTTACTTCCAACAGTCAAATTAAGACCACGACAAATAAATGTGGGATATCTTTATCTTTCACAATCACTGCAAAATACAAGCTGCTAATATTTATTGTTAGTATTAATTAATTTTGTTACATATATTAATATATACCTTAGTGTCATCGGCAATCCCATCGCCTTTAGCACCATACTTTAGCACATTGAAGGTGGCGGTGGAAGCATCCACCGCTCCGCCACCGTACGAGACGGCCGGAGCGGCGGCACTTTTCCCCTGCTTCCGATGCCTTTTACTTTTGGTTTTAGCTTCAATGCAGCCTCCTGATACTAAAAAGATTAATGCAACATAAATAAGGAACTTAATTATATGCTTCATTACGAAAAATAATATTAATGGATATAGGCTCAAATTGTTATGTGTATATTTATGATGAAAGAAAGTGAATGATTAAGTGTTTGTTTCGAAGAATGGCAGAGTACTATTAATTTATATTATTGGAAAATCACTGTGCGAACATAAGCTGAATAATTCTAATTTGTTGGTTTTGTAACGTTGACATTTTTGTTTCGTGTAGAAACTACCAAAGTGTCATGAAAATTACTCTTGGATCACGTTTTAACTTGTAAATATACACTTGCATTATACTTAATCCATGCAACAAAATCAGGGCAAGAAAAACAAAATTAAATTATGAGCGGTTAATGTGGCAGAAGTAATATAATTTCAAGTACAGCCAGGACAATCAGAATATAATCCAAATCTAAATCTAAATAGTTCTAATAGGAAAATCGTGATCTTTATGCATTATTCTTTACAATTTTCTATATCGCACGAAAATTTCACTTCAAGATTCCGGCAGATGCGTAAATTAAAGAATTTAACATTTCATTCATCGTTTTACATTTTAACTTATGAGATATGATAAAATATAAAGATTTAATTATATTTAAAAAAAACAACATTTAATTATTTTCTGAACAGCGAATGTTACATTAATTATAAATATATATATTAAGTCCATTGATCTCTTGAGTCATTATGCACTAAAAAAAACATTATTTGACAAGTTCTCTAATCATATTATAATATCGCATCAAGCATTTCGATAAGGAGACTTCATTAACTTATAATATATATACACAATAATATATATTGGTTAATCTAGTTGTCTTCTTGATGTATTTTATAGAACTCTTTTAATTAATTCAATAGAGAAGTTTTTTTTTTCTTTTAATTATCTGTCCAAGTTTGAATTTTTGAGAGGGATGGTTGTAAAATAAATGTGCCACGTATAGGCCTGCGAAGGCGAATTTTTATTTTCACTCCGGCGTCGTGCGAAAATTATTATTAGAGTTGGAAAGAATATAAAATATATAAATACATTGGATAAAGACTAATGTCTATTCTTTATCTCTAATAATTATTATAAATTTTTTTACAAGAAAAATCATTTTTTATGATTAAAGGAATAATTTGATATGCCAGCAATTCTATACACGGACCAAAGATTCGAGGAATGTGCTGTGTCTATTTCCCTCAAATTTCCATTGAATAGACAAGAGAGAATTACATGTATGTATCTGTATATAAAATTTGGGAATAAATTTTAAGCAGAAATTTAAGCCTCACATAAAAAAAAATCTTGGATCGATATTTAATTTTGGTAAAAGTCGTAATTATTATCTATTCTTATAGGCTTTTTAAAAAGCCTAGTCCTGATTTTTTTATTAAATAGATCTAGACTGAAAGCTTTTTAAAAGCCTATATAAAAGATATTTTTTTTACAACCTTTTAAAAGCACTATTCATTATAAAAAAATTCAAAATCGCACATATAAAAATTTTAAGGGTACAAATAACAATACTAAGTGCTTCATCAAATCATCAAAATATACTACTATTAGTTATTAGCATTAAATATTATATATTTTATTAATATATTATTTATAATTATGTATATATAATTAAATTAGAAATTGGGAAAAATGTTGTTGGGCTAAAAAAAAAGGTTGAAAAAGCTCAAATTTGGCCTATTTAAGTATTAGGCTTTTAAAAATGTCTGAGCCTTGCTTAATTATTAAGCAAAGTCGAGTATAACCGAAGCTTTTAGTATTAAGACCATAGGCCCCACAATAGAGATAGCGTGGCCTATTCCCACCCCTATATGTGTATATATTGTTTAATTACTATATGTAATATGTTGTTATTAAGCTAATATTAAAGTGTTAATTTTTATCTCGAGACATTTTTTGACAATTGATCAACTAGTATAATTTGCGTGTAAACAAAGGACAATCTACATTCCGTAAGATGATCTATATGGAATTAGATGGTGATTTCTTATGGAGCTACCCCAAATACTTATATAAAATATATGTACGTACGCTGTATTTTATGTAGGTATTAAACTTCATAAAAATGCCAATTATCCAACTTCATATTATTGTTCATATATATAAGTGTGTGTGGACATCATGAAGTTCGACTTTAAGTCTTTTAAGTTTTAACACAACTTTGTATTATGAGCGCTATTCTTATAAGGTGCATGAGCAATTTAGCATTAGAAATTTAGAATATAATCATGATGTAATTATTATGTAAACAATACTTGAATTTAGTTTTCACTCTTTTTAATCTTAAATACACAATAATTTTCAAATCGACTTTACCATTTAGCTAGTAGCCAACATATTTAGGGGGTGTTTTCAAAAACTTATAAATGATTATAGTTACCTAGAATTGTGTGCAAAAGTAATTTGAAGTGTTTTATTTCTCTTTTAGTAGCTTAAATAAGCTCTTACATGCTATAAGTTATAAGTTTCAAAGATGATGCTTTTCGTAGATTATTAGTCTTTTTTAAAAACTTTTTTTTTTTCAAACACTATCATTTTTTTCCTTACAAACACTATCAACTTTTACTATTAATCATTTTTTTCATAATTACTAATTTTAATCATTTTTTTCAAATCATAAGTTTTTGCAAACACCCCTTAATTTAATTGGGAAAAAAAAGCCTGTAAATGCGCCATGTGATTTGCGAATAACCCCCTTAATTTAATTGGGGAAAAAAAGCCTGTAAATGCGCCATGTGATATGGACTCAGGGAGTCAGAGGTGTTGATAATAGAATGGAGAAATTGGAGAATTCAAAACTTAAAGTTGCAAATAGAATAGAATAGCGCTTTCTTCATGTGAATGTCGTTTTCGTTGTTGTTTATTTTAAACCGTTTTTAGTTAGAGTATTATTCATATATATACTTTATGATAACTTAGATTCATAGTGTATTTTAGAAATATTTAACTATACAAAATGGAAATGTGTAACTGTTCCAAACAGAAGCATGCAACTATGTATCCATATTAACAGTTACATTTTTCTATGTAAATAAGTCATAGTATTTTTCAACATAATTTTTATTGACGCTTTTTTAAAATGACATATGAATATACGGTGACTCGAATGCTTTTTAATCTTAAATACACATACAAAACCTAGCCCTTTAGTTATCGGCTCGGATTCCCTATTTCACATGTGTGTTTCATCTGGTGTTTCATGCCAACGAAGTTAATTTATAGCGTGTCCATTAAGCCCACTCCGTAAATCACCCAAATAGAAGTGGTTCATGGTTCACCCAACCCGAATAGATCATGATTTAGGATTTATTATTTAGTGTTTAGGGTGTAGATGGTTCACCCGGCTCATAGACATGTGGCACAAATCCAAAGGCGTTAAAGCATAAAATAAAAAGTTTTCGTTGTTGTTTAAACCACACTGTTTAGTTACCCCATAAATCATGCAGCGCCTTTTCTCATTCAATTTTAAATTGCACATTTTTTGGCGTATGTGTTATTAAAAAAATAGTAGCTAGTTAGATTCTAAGTGGTCGGAGGAGTGTTTGCAAAAAAATTATCCTTTTAAAAAAATAATTAAAATTAATGATTATAAAAAAATTAATTAAGTATTTTTTTGCAAGTATTAGTAGTGTTGTAGAAGTACTTATTTTTTATTTTTTTAAAAGTTGTATCTATCAACTTTAAAAAAAAAGTGCGTATAGAGTACATGATATATATCTAAAACACCCCATAATAGTAGAAGTTGATGGTGTTTGTAAAAAAAATTAAAAAAATGTTGATAGTGTTTGCAAAAGTTAATAATGCTTAAAAAATATTCATAAGCTACAAAAAACACTCCCTTTCAACTTTTAGTTTATAACTTTTAAAAGCTTATTTAATCTAATAAAAAAAAAATCAAATTGCTTATACACACAAATCTAAATGATTATAATCACTTATAATTTTTTGCGAATACCCCCGAAATATCGGACGTCATATCATCACAATTTCTCAATTTATAGTTTAATTGGAAAAAAGGTTGTATGAACACAAATTCACAATAAATTATATTTTTAATATCACTGTTATATAGTACAAAATTTATCATTGTTATGCGTAAAAAAATATTGTTATACACAAAAATAATTACTATTTAAAAAATAAATCACTTTTTAAACAATAATATATTTTATATATAATATTGATAGTTTGTAAGTGCATATAAATGTATAGGTTACTCATTTAATTGAGGGTTTTCTGATTAAATACAAATATATTATTGATTAAAATCCCACTCGAAATTTGTCAAATATTATTTGTACCCATCCTATAATCTGATCGCATTAAGGTATATAATTCTTTTTCAACTATTAAATGATATATTTATAAAAAAAGTATAAAAGGAACTTATAATATTTTAAGAAAAATAATAAACGTAGTTTTAATTTTTAAAGAGACAATTGCAATATATAAATGTAATTATTCCTTGGAGTTTTTCTTTTTTCCTTCTTTTTTTCCTTCGTTCTAGGATGACTATGAGAAGCAGGCCGTAGGCCATGTATACTTTCTGCATGTATGAAGCCCAAAATAATTGGGCTCTTTTTTACACCTCAATTTGGGTTTAATTATGTTAACACTGATTTAAACAATAATAAAAAGAGATAATAAAAAGAAGTAGACAATAATATTAATACCCATATGATCAAGCCAATATCCCACCTTATTGTAAAATTAATGGCCAGAGTAATTATCCAAATCCTCAAAATCACTTATAAATGCCATTTTTAATTAATCTATACACCAAATATTTTATGTCAAGCAAACAAATTTTGATTTTGAACAATGTATTTCGATTAAATTCCAAATTATATTGATTAAATTCAAAAGGCTGGTTTTGTTGGATTGAGTGAATAACTAAAATAAGAAGTTGAACAAATCATATAAACACTCAACAAATTAATATTATCACTTAAACTCATAGCTATTTGAGGTGGAAATATGGTTGGGCCACTAATATGGGCCTGACTCGTCCCACCTCGGATCTGGCCCAATCTGACTCGTTAAGCTTTAGAAAGTTTATTTAGCTTGCCTGCCTATAAGTTGGGAGTATACATTTATATAATTTAGTTATTATAATTCAGTTGATGTCTAAATATTATGGAAAAGTAAATTTGATCATATCATCATATGTTTAGAGATTTAAATATTTAAAAAAAAATCGCGAAAATTAATTTCGTAAATTTAAATAGGTTGTCAGGTTGAATATGTATTTAAATGGGCTGGGCCAAGTTTTACTTTCCCTTGCGAAAAATCTACTACATGTGATATGGCCGACTTTAAAACTAGCACATCCATGTAAACTTTTTATAAATTTTGAGGATAAAACTAAAATTTATCCTAAAGATTTTAATATACCTACATTCAAATGAATAATGGGGTCAATTATTATTGGAGGGAAGTTCATAGGACAAATTGATGAATTATTTCAGAAAATAATTTAAAAAACAAAATAACATAACATTACACAATAACAATTATTTTAAAATGGATATAAATTTTTTGTGGAGCTAATCTTATTTTCTTGGACAGAAAAGTAAATAACTTTATTAAAAGCTGGAATCAACCAAATTTGGATAATCGGATAAATGAAGGAACAGATCCCCACGAGTGCTTATCTGTACAAGTATTTTTAACATAATAGGTCGCCGAAGAGCAGATATACACCATAATATCTTTCAATACTCAATTAAAATGGGAAAAAATGGTCAAAAATACTATACTTGGCAAAAGAATTATATTTTCAAATCATTTCTTCAATGAAAGAGTCAAGAAAATAAAAGTAAACTCTAAATTTTCTTACAATACTAATAATGAAGAAATGAAAGCATACATTATAGCATCATTATTTTAACCTACTATTCGCCTCTTCTATTCGGTTGCTATAAGTAGCCCCGTTCATTTGCCATCTCCACCACCTACGCTTTTGATTTTGAAGCGTAGATCTCTCTCTCTCTCTCATCTACGCGTTTTCATCTATTCGTCAATTTAGGTTGAGAGAAAGAGAAAGAGAAAGAGAAAGAGAAAGAGAAAGTGTTTCTCTAGAGAGGCGGAAGTGCTTTTCTGTACGCGACCTATTTTATTTCGGAAAATTCTGCGGTAACTACTTTCGTGCTCTAATTTTGCATTGTTAATTTGATATATCCGTCGATTATTTGTGCGTATGAGGTTTTTTAATTTCTAGATCTACATGAAAGCACTCGAGAATTTGTGGTTTAATTTGTTGTGGTTATTTGAAGTAATCTGTTAGGGCTTCGGGTTATGATTTTTGGGTGAATAGCTTATGTGAATGTGTTTCGTGCGAGGTTTATTGGTTCTGCTCTCAATTGTTTGCTTTTTTTCCTCGATTTAGATGTTTATTTGCTATTCACGTGAGTTATAAAGTAATAAAGCTTTTTGGTGTATAAATTGCGGATTGGCGTAAATGCAATTTATCAAAGGCGCATGATATTTTACTCTTTTTCAATAGTTGGATAAGACGATGTGTTTGGATGGCTTTTGGCTTTTCTGGGTGAAGGAATAGGAAACGTAATTTCATTGAAGAAAGTTACACGAGTGTTGAACAAATATTGGCTGGTTTTATGTTAGTTATTTGAGTGTCAGCTAATTCTGGGATGCAATTATGATTTACTCTCTTTCTTATCATATGTGTAATTTATTAATCTGGAATATTAGCAGGAAAGTCGAATTTCTTTCATGTTGCATTTCATATTTGATTTATCCTTTAGTTTGAGCCATTTATTTCTGTAATTGTTACTGGACACATCTCTTATCCTTCATAACAAGAGTGATAAAATGCTTTTAGTGTGCATTTCTGATCTTTATTTCTCAGTTGTGTTTTTTGATGCCAGGATATTCAATAGAGTATCTTTGAAATGGCAGCTACTGCTCCTGGTATACAATATGCGCCTGAGGATCCCACCCTCCCAAAACCATGGAAAGGTCTTGTTGATGGTAAGACTGGATACCTTTACTTCTGGAATCCGGAGAGCAATATGACCCAGTATGAGAGACCTGTGGCCTCTATTCATGAAAGCTCTGCACCGTCTCACAAATTATTGAGTTCTTCAGTTCAAAAGATGCCCCAAGTACCCCACAATGCTCATGATGACTGGCGAAAATAGATATGACAAAGCTAGCAATGGATCCACAAGGGCTCCTGTAACAGGATTTCAGGTGTGTCGTGGTGCTTTGATAATTTTTAATATTAATCATGTGAAACATAAACATTCCTTTTAAACATAGGTATATATGATAAGATAAGTCACTGATTATACTGACCCTCCTACCTACCCCGAATTGTATTAGGCTGCCAGAAGCAGGTCAGATTATCCACGGAGTGATGCAGAGCTGAAGACCAGTCTTGGAAACGGTTCACTTGCTTCAAATGGTGGAGAAAGTAACCTGTCCGCTGAATCTTATAGACAGCGACATGAAATTTCTGTTACTGTGAGCATCTGTATAATTAATGTCGTTAATTCTTAGTTAGAGTTTGCGTGTTTCAGTTACTTTCGTATGACCCTTGGACATTTAAAATGTTATTTGTACCTTTTTGTTCCTGCTGAACTTGGTTTTTCTAATAATATCAGTTTGGTATTTGTTCTCTTTCCTGTTCCTTTTCATCTGTGTGTGAGATATTTTGTTTGCTCTATGCAAATTCTAACTTTGTTTCCTGCCTTTCATTGTGTAGGGAGACAATGTCCCTCCACCTTTCTCCTCATTTGAAGCCACTGGCTTTGCTCCAGAGATTCTAAGGGAGGTAAGGAATTAATTTTCTCTGTAGTCTGTTCAAGTTCCACTATTAGAGACATTTGTGTGACTGTTTTTTGAGTCAACTTTCTTTGTTTTTGAAATACTATGGATCCCCGTTGCGGAGATTAAAGCTCATGCTCAATTTTTTCCATCTGTACTTTGTCGCAGGTGCGATATTTGCTCCAGGAGGAGCCAAATGTCGTACACTGTGCCGCCCTTGTGCGGGAGTTTGCATGTATTTGGAGCACCCTTAAATGATGGACCAATTATGTGAGGGGCTTTCCGAATCATCCAAGCTTGGCTGGGACTTCTGTTGGTAGTGATTCAGTCTGCCCCTTGGTCCGAGTAGAAGAAGAGGCGCCCTCCGACTATTGCTTGCTTCAGCAAGCAGTTTCTGACCCGTTGGGGGATGATGCTTCTTCTTTCCTTGGCCACTTTCTAAAATCCAAAAGACCCAGCCAGAAAATTTGAAGCACCACATATGTTTATGAGGATGTGGGCGTTTTGTTTCATTTTACAGGTGCAACATGCTGGTTTTTCTGCTCCTACTCCAATACAGGCACAGTCATGGCCAATTGCTATAAAAGGCCGTGATATAGTAGCCATTGCAAAGACAGGCTCTGGGAAGACTTTGGGTTACTTGATTCCTGGCTTTATTCATTTGAAACAAAAGCGTAGTAATCCAAAATTAGGTCCAACAGTTTTGGTGCTATCTCCAACTAGAGAGTTGGCGACTCAGATACAAGATGAAGCTGTGAAGTTTGGAAGGTCATCTAAGATATCTTGCACGGTATGGTTTTAAACAATACCTTTATTAGCATTTCGTAGAATTGATTTTCTTTCCAGTGTGGAATCACATAACAACCTTTTAGAGCCAACGTATGTCAGTGTAGTTATTACTCCTGAATCTGTTGTCTCTTGTTACTGATTTTTTTCCTTCTATTGCAGTGCTTATATGGAGGTGCACCTAAGGGACCTCAGTTGAGAGACGTAGACAGAGGTGTGGATGTGGTGGTGGCTACACCTGGTAGATTGAATGATATTCTGGAGATGAGAAGAATTAGCCTCCATCAAGTATCGTACTTGGTGTTAGATGAGGCAGACAGGATGCTTGACATGGGATTTGAGCCCCAGATAAGGAAGATTGTGAAGTCTATTCCTACTCGTAGGCAGACCCTGATGTACACAGCTACATGGCCGAAGGAGGTGCGCAGAATTGCTGCTGATTTATTGGTTAATCCTGTTCAGGTTAACATCGGAAATGTTGATGAGCTTGTAGCAAACAAGGCAATTACCCAGGTATAGTTTAGAATTATCTATTACTCCCTCAAATACTTTTTTAAATGTCATTTTTGCCTTTTGAAATATTTGTATAATAAATGCCGTTCTAACATTTTCTCCCCTCATTATCTCATGTATAGCCCTAAAATGATTATTTAAATTTTCAAATTGCCTACAAATGTGCCGTGTGAATAATTTTCCAGCCAATAGTAATAATTATTAAGAATTTTTAGATTAACTAAGGTTTTTGGCATAAAAATATCCTTAATTTGTCTGAAAAAAACCCATAATGGCATCTAAAAAAAATTAGGAGGGATTATTATTTAATTATGGCAATTTACTTTGCCTGATACTTGGAACGACAGAACTTGGGTGGACTAATTTGGACTTAATTGCATGACATGGATCCCTTGAAGAGTGTTCTGATTAAAATTATCCAACACTTGAATAGTTCATACTGCACTCACAATCTGTTAATGCCCACTTGAAACAGAAAGTGAATGATTACTTTCATTCATTTTTACTTTGATAACATAGTGTATTTTCTTTTTTGGCTGCAGTATGTTGAAGTTTTGTCACCAATGGATAAGCGTAAGCGTCTGGAGCAGATATTGAGATCTCAAGAACCGGGATCAAAGATCATAATTTTCTGCTCTACAAAGAAAATGTGTGACCAACTTGCTGGTTACTTAACCCGACAATTTGGAGCAGCTGCTATTCACGGAGACAAATCCCAGGGTGAGAGGGATCATGTGCTGAATCAGTTCCGATCTGGAAGGTCCCCAGTGCTTGTAGCCACTGATGTTGCTGCTCGTGGTCTGGACATCAAGGATATCAGGTTTGTTGCTTGTTATATGGCACTTTTTAGGAGGAGCTAGTTATAATCTTTTCACTCTTTTTTCTTTCTGTTATGTCTTCTAGTACCTATACTTGTTCACTTATGAGTCAGATTTTTGTCCACACTTTGTAACAAGGAGGAATATGTGGATGCGCTAGATTAAAACCCTGTATCTCTGTTTAGTGGTGATGTCTAGTACCTGGTTACCAGCTCCCGTGATGATTGTTTATTTATAAATGTGATATGATTTCTGATAGGCAAAAACTTGAGTGATACTCACAAACTAGCACAAATTTTGTTAAAGCGTCATTCCCAAACTATGCTTTGTGTCACCGTGAGACGGTCTCAAACAGGACCTTCTCTTTCTGATATGATTACTCATTGGGAGTTCTTATTGTAACTATGTGATTAGATTTTATGTTCTACAAGTTTCACTCCTATCCCAAGTTGTGTTTTGCTATTGTGATTTATCTCATTCGATGATGGTGTCTTTATCACAGGGTTGTTGTAAATTATGACTTCCCTACTGGAGTAGAGGACTATGTTCACAGAATTGGTAGAACTGGACGGGCAGGCGCAACTGGCGTGGCATATACTTTCTTTTGCGATCAGGATTCAAAGCATGCATCAGATCTCATCAAACTTTTGGAAGGGGCCAATCAGCGTGTTCCTAACGAAGTTCGTGACATGGCTTCACGTGGTGGTGGAATGGGGCGGGGAAGACGTCAATGGGGGTCCGGCCCTGGTGGAGGTCGTGGTGGTGGACGTTATGATTCTTCATTTAACGGCCGTGGTGGATATGGTCGCGATAGGTATGACATTTTTTTTTCTTGGAACCCTAAATTTGTCAGTATTATGCATAATTTGTGCTCAAATTGCATAAAATTGTGAGTTGTGAAATTGCAATTATCTCCCGTTTTATGTCAAGCCTGTGGTCTAAAAACCCTTGTTTTTGTATGGTACGATAGGCATGTTTTGGGGCCCGTTAATGGGTATGCGACTAATACCCCTGGAAGCTTCCATGAGAGCATGGCTAAAAATAGAGGCAGAAGTCGTAGCAGAAGCCCTAGAAAGACTTCAGGATGGGGTGAGAAACCTCGTAGCCGTAGTCGTAGTGCTGAGAGATTTCATGGAGGCGCTCTCCCTAAATGAAGTTACCATGAATCTGTTACAGTCGTCTGGGTCCCACCCATGGATTCCGGATGGTGTTAGCAGAAGTGAGGGCTGACTTGGGAGGATAGTGATTCATTAAAAGCTGCAAATTGATGATGGGCGTCTTCATTAGGTGCGTCGTTTCTGTCTCCGTGTGTCGATGGTTGAATTGCTTTTGCTCTTTAGTGTTGTAGTAGCTGGTGATGGGGGACTACTTATTTATATCTTGTTAGGTCTATATACAATATTTTTCTTGATTGTGTTTTCCCCCCTGGAAATAGCAAAATTTAGGAGGGTGGCCAATTTTGCCATACAAATGTGTTGTGTAGTGTGGTGTACTGTTATAGACTACAACTCTAATTTTATGGACAATTATTATTATTATTTATTATTGTTCTTTCGTTGAAGATTTTGCTATTATGTTTGCTTATGAGATTGTTCAATTGAATTTTTTTTTAGAAACTCTTATCTGAATCATTTTGGATAGTATTATTTATTGTTTTCACACCAGTTCCTAGTGTGTGTATGAGTGCGTCATGTGTGTGGTTGTTCAACATCCAAAATTTATAGTGTCAGGACTTTCAGTGTTGAATTCAAGGATGTTTGAAAATAGAGTTTTTTTTTTTTTAATTGAATATTTCGATTTTTAAATATACCAGATGCACTTTAATATAATAATGATCTAATATTATTTTATAAAACTAATTTATTCAGTACTATGGTTTAAGCTCGGAACGCCTAATATCAACCACAAATAACTAAAATTCCGAGTTGTAGAAAAGTTATGGTAATGGGTTTTGAGTTGATGTTTGGATTTTCAGACATTCCTGACAATTTTCATGTTTAATATATAGTATTAATGATCTAGTGCTAGTAAACTCAACTTGAAAATAGTTTTATTCAGTTGTATTCAATACGAATATATATCTTAATATGAACTCATTCAGTTCGAATATATATCTTGACGTGGTAGTAGGAATCAATATCAAGAAGATCATGTTTCTTTTAGAATGGGGAGATCTGGATGGGGATGGGTTTTTTAGGTATTTTAAACACTTAAAAATAGTTTTTTTAAAATTTTAATTTTAAAAAAGTTCTCCTTTTCACAGTTTTTCAAAAATAAGTGATTATTAAACTCATTTTAAGTGTTTCAAAACACACCTTCCTCATCCAGATCACTTTTTGAATTTGCACATTCAATTCTCCATTCAAATATTCATCTACTCCTATTATATGCCTACATCTTAAAATTATCACATTCACCCTTATTATACACTTATTCATACTCAAAAAATGTATTCTTCCACAATATAGTGATAATCTTGAAATAAGGATCACTACTCATTTTGTTTTCTAAAAATATAAAAATACTACAAAAATAAATTTATTACTCTTGGACTATTAAAAATGGTACTTGAAGTTTTTACGAATTACAATGTGATATTTATTCTTTTTTAACTGTCACGTCAAAAACGAAATATGTAACACATGCTTTTCAATCATGGAATATATGTACGTAGAAAGAACAATATGTTAATGAGTAGGTTCGGTGTGAAAATTTTTATGTATGAAAATCTATAAAATTGTTCTAAATTAACCATCTACACCCTAAACACTAAATAATAAACTCTAAATTATGATTCTGGCCGGGTGAACCATGAACCACTTGGGCTCAATTTTATCTTACCTTCACCAATTACAGAATTTAATTGTAAATTAAAGTTTTTTAATGTACGAAAATTTTCATACTAAACTTTCTCCATGTTAATTTGCTTACCAAAAAAATTGGCTTTCACATCCAGATATCCCAGCGTCACCGCAAAGAAACCCCACTTGGCCTGCTCAAATTTTATAATAATTTCTTTAATTATTTGACATGAAATTAATATAAATTCTATTAAATTGGCTAATTACCTTGAGAGGTTTATTTGTGTAAAGAATATAGCTTCCATAGACCAATGACAAGAGTATATAATTCAACACACACTGTGTTGCTGGGGCATCAAATCCTATTCAGAGGCAAATTAATATTAATTGTATAAAGTCGTGATAATCAGGAAATTAATCAAAAGAAAAGAATTAAGAAAAAACCTTTGTTTGCAAGTTGAGAAGATGTGAATCCAGCAAAAGTGACCAAAAGAGAGAAAAATTGTCCCAACCCTATGGCCAGCAGTGTGTTTTTTTTCACCATTTTTTTCTTTCTTTCTTTATGATCAAATCACAGTTAATTTCTTTCTCAGATTTTTCTTTTATCACAGTTTAAAACTCGTTAAGCACGCACGTCGTATTAATATATAAGGATAGGGATTTGAATTGGCAACAATACTGGGCCCAGCTCAAAGACGGATGTAAAATTAATATAAAATAAATTAATTTATTCTGATTCGGTAACTTCATTCGAATTCTATGTTTTAAGGAATATTCCAGCAAGAAATCACGTTAGTAGATTTTCTTAAGATTTTTTTAAAAAAATATAGTTATTTGAAAGATTTTAAAGAGATATATCTAGTCATATCTACGCAAAATTTCATACATAATTTTTTCAGATAAATATTTATTATATAAAATCTTTGAAAATAAAATTTAATTATTTGTATATTTTACAAAATCTTTAGAATATCTAATTTTTTACTAATTTTAAATAGTTATAACTAATCATATCTACACAAGATTTGATATATAATTTTATCATTGAAATTTTTAATTGTTATACTAAGTATTTGGTATATAAACATAACTCAAATTATTTATCTCAATACTCCCGACAATATATACAAAACATGAATATTAATTGCTATTAACAAAAAAAAAAAACTCATCCACAATTAATTCAGCACTCAAATTACTTACCTCAATATTCTATGCAATATAAAAAAAGGTCCATGCAATATACAAAATAATTACACAATTGCAAATAAACATTCATAACGAATTCGTAACTCAAATAAGTTACCTCAATATTCTCTGCAATATATACAAAATGCCTCAAATTACTTATACAAAATGCCTCAAATTACTTACCTCAATATTCCCTGCAATATATACGAAATGTGAATTTTAATTGCTATGAACATATTTGAAAAAAATTCACCACAACTAATTCAACACTCAAATTACTTACCTCAATACTACGTACAATATAAAAAAAAAACTTTTTGCAATATACAAAATATTAAAATAATTACACAATTGCAATAAACATTCATAATCAATTCACAACTCAAATTACTTACCTCAATATTTCCTGCAATATAAAATCAAATTATATATACAACATAAAATTAGATTTAAAAAATCATAGAATTAGAAATGAATTCATAACTTAAATTACTTATTTCAATACTCCCTGCAATATATACAAAACGTGAATATTAATCGCTATGAACAAATAAAAAAAAAACTTATCCACAATTAAATTAACATTCAAATTACTTGCCTCAATTCTTCTTGCAATATAAAAAAACCTCTCTATTTATTTTTTAAAGCATATATAAATTGTAAATAACTTATTTTTAAATTTACAAAATGGTGGATTTCAAAATTGATATATATCCTAATCCTACTCCCTCGGCAATAAAGTGACAAATTGGTTCGAGCAAAAATTACATTTAATTTGTATATTATATATATAAAATTTTCAAATATTGAAAAACGAAGAATATAATCTAATATAATAATATCAAAAGGAGAAAACAATTGAAATTAACTAATACCAAATTTTCTAAATAACAAAAATTGAGAATCAAATTAAACCCAAGACATAGATAGAGTATGAAATTAAAACGTTCTATAACTACAAAAATGAACATAGCACAACTGCAAAACATCGAATAGGAAATGAAGATAAACAGACATCAGAAAAAGAATAACACACAAGCGTTCACAAACAAAGGACCAGAAAAAGAGGGCCCAATTTATAACATAAAAATTTAAATGCACTTTAGAATTTTTATATAAAAAAATTATTTGGACTAAACATCTTTTATATTAAAGAGTCGAATATATTTATATGTATATTGAAAATGTGAATTATACATATTCTTTCTCACCTAAAAATCCAACATTTTATTTATAGAGTGTTGATGATTAATAATAGTGGTGTACATTGAACATGATGCACATAATACTTTTGTTTAAAGGAACTACATTCTTATGAGATGGTTTTTATACATGATATAGGGTATAATTTATAACACAAATAATACTCATCCTTCCAAAATATTAGGCGTTAATACACAATTTATCTTGGCGCTTTAGAATATGCCTCCATACGGATATATCTTAATTATAAATGTATATATATATAAGAAATTCAAATGACCCAAATTAAAAAATCACTGCACACAAATAGCACTATATCAAAAAGATTATCACATTATATCACTGTCTGCAATCCTTATTATAGCACAAAAATAGGAAGAAAATAATAACAAATTTACAAATTAATTACATCACTACTCCATGCAATATACAAAATAAATTATTAATTTAATTACATTCTAAATTAAAATTTTAATTTAATTACACAATTGCAAGAAACATTCACAACCAATTTAAAACTCAAATTACTTAATTCAATACTCCCTGCAATATACAAAATAAATTATTAATTTAATTACACAATTGCCAAAATTGCAATAAACAATCATAACCAGTTTAGAATTCAAATTATTTACCCCAATACTTTCTGCAATATACAAAATAAATTTTAAGTACACAATTGCAATAAACATTCATAACCAGTTTAGAATTCAAATTACGTACCTCAATATTCCATGCAATATACAAAACAAAATCATATTAATAAATTCTTCAAATTAGAAGAAATTACTTGTCTAAATACTTCCTCCACTATACAAAATTAAATTAAATCAACAAATTTATTAAATTAGAAAAATTGTTATTGTTATTAACAGCCGTAGATTGAGTATGGGTTGAACGTGATTTTTGCACTCTTTTTTTATTTTAGTACTCTTTGTATCCTTATTTAATATCAATTAGATTAATTTATGATGATACACTTTCATGATATATGAAATTTTATAAATATGATGTATCGTGAATATACATAAATGACAAAGTTTAGGATACAAATTTGTATACATACAAATCCCAATTGAGACTCAATTTCACTTTACACAACCCATCCTTGACCCATGTATATGCTAAAAATTGAAAACTTAATTTATACGTGCATATGATTTGATTTCTTAAGAAAATATGTTTTTGTATTAAGATTAAAATTAAAATTAATATCTTTATATTTTCCTATAATGCATATAATATAATATAATAGATCAAATATACAAAGATATACTCTAGTGAGTACGTAGTGTGTATATCGTGGTTCCGCCACATAGACTGAATCAAGTTTACCAATATATAGTATTAAGATTAGTTTAGGTTTAATCAAATTTATTTTGCAAAATAAATAAATCAAAAGTACAAGATTCAAACATATCCCAATTTATATTTTATATAAAAGTGAAAATTAAGAAAAAAAAATTATATT
Organism: Stenogyne calaminthoides; assembly: GCA_037126765.1. NCBI lineage: Eukaryota > Viridiplantae > Streptophyta > Magnoliopsida > Lamiales > Lamiaceae > Stenogyne > Stenogyne calaminthoides. Next base: position 479,258 of record JBBCBC010000027.1, read on the forward strand.
GTGTATATAGATGTTAATTAAGAGAAAAAGTGTAAATTAAGAAAAAAATATAATTATATTGTGTATATAGATGTTAATTAAGAGGGGAAAAAAAAAAGAGAATCGAACATAGGTCCGATGTAGACATACCATTACCATAGCATTCCACTGAGCTATACTTGTCGTTTGTAATTATTAAGACGAAATTATATATATAATATAGATATATACATAAAAATTAATTATCTAAAATTTGTGATTTTTCGAGCCTTAGTCGATCATTTTCGAGCAACACTGGGAGCAGCCCTGCACTGATTATATATAATCTGAATTCATATTTTCAAAAACAATAAACACTATAGCCATAGGTGCTTGAGCTTATGTTCACTTTTCACCCCTGCTTCAAACACTGAAATTAATATGGATAATAAATAAGCTCTAGTTAGAATCACAAGATGACATCAAAAAATGAAATCCCAAAAGCTACAAACTGATCCAAAACCTGCTTTCATGCATGTAATCTGAAGAAATAATAATTACATTTGATTCCTTTTTTTTTTTTAATTTTTCGTATTCTTTTGGTGTTTCATTCTATTCTATTGAATCACTTTATTGAATCTTTAATGCATAAACTTATAATATGGTGGTCCGTAGTATATTTTTTATGTGTAATGCTGAGTGGATGATAATATAAGAGTATTTTCGATATTTCAGGTGGTGTATTGATTATTTTATCCTTAATGGAACATTTTTATAAATTAATGGAGCCCTCAGTCGTTAGGAGTAAATTAGAAAAAAACACAATTCACCCCGGATAAATCTGACCTAATAGCAACGTTCATTTAGGTGCAACCTGCACTTATAGTGCATTTTAGAAACGTGTGACGTGTTATACTAAAAAGTGCAACTCATTTACACTAAATCGTGCAACTATTAATATAGAAAAATAGTTGCACGGTTCAGTCTAACTAAATTGCACTTTTTAATATAACAAGTTGCACGTTTCCAAAGTGCACAGTGCACCTGGGTGTACATGAAACCCATTCTATGTGATATTTATTCATATTATAAAATACAAAGTTGAACACCAATTATTAAATATGTGATCTCATTCCCGTTACATTTGTAACGCATGGGTTTTAAAAAAATAGTTGTTTATCATTATTAAAATAAATAAAATTATTATTTATGGGGTAAAATGATAAAGTAGTGGTATTTGTGTAAATTAAATGAAATAAAAGTTAACTTTAATGTTGAAAAAATAATAGCATTGATTGTAATAGTAAGATGTTTATGAGGTATAAATAATAGAGAAAAAGTTTGTTTTAAATAATTTGTAAAAATAGTCATTTAAGTTTGGGACGGACCTTTTAAAAAATGTTCTATTGAATTTGAGACCGAGAACTACCTAAACAAATAAAATAATTTACATATATCAACCTAAAAATCACAAATACTAATTCAAATAATTCTCATCGGTTTTATTAGCGCCTTTTTTTTTTTTTTTTTATAAGAGAGTTTTGCTGTTGAATGTAATTATATCGATCGCTATATAAGGCTCACAAAACACACAATTAATAAAAGTAAAGTATACTGTAACTGTTGAGGGAAATTAAATAAATAGATTATTTTCGATCCTCTCTATAAGCTCGAGCTTTTAGATGAAACGGAATTCTTTCACGGTATCAAAGCCCAAGTTGTGGGTTCGATTCCCGTGGAAGCACTCCACCCATTAAAATTGTCCATTCTGTTGGGCCTCCTCTCCCAGAAGAGGAAAGATGATTACTACCAGTGAGGAGTGTTGAGGGAAATTAAATAAATAGATTATTCCCGATCCTCTCTACAAGCTCGAGCTTTTAGATGAGACGAAATTCTCTCAGTAACACTGATAATATACAAGTTCGACAAAAAAGTCATGTAGACCAAACGAGAGTAGTAAGGAAATATGAAGTCACGATTATTAGTCTATTTTACAGTAATATACAGATTTATTCAATAACACTCAACAAAATTTGATAACATTCCTTGAAAAAGTAAATTATAAAAAGGGTCAAAGGAACCCATAACTAATTATGAATCAATAATTATCATAAATGTTAATATTTCAAGAGTCAAAAGCTCAATTTAAGCACTCCTATTTTGAATCATGAATATTTATGTAAAAACATAAATATAATTTATCACCACCATTGAGGTAAAATTTAGAGTGCCAACTCATCTTTTTTAAAAGTTTTATTACGATATTAATCCCGTAGTTAAAAGAAATGGTTTTTTCATCATCAAGAAAATTAATATTCAACAAAACATTATCCGAACTACATATAAGAAAAACATCCAATAACATTAGTTTATTTAATTGAATTTTAGCTGGACATGCATGAACCATTATAGAAGAAAACGAATTTCACCGTGAAAAAAATATATTTATTTTATTATCTACATTGTACTAGCCTATTAATATATACGAGCTAACACTCAATATGTATAAAGCTTCCAATTTATTTATTTTTTCCACAGCAAGTTTCTAATTTTATTTAAGACACAAAAATAAAATCTATAACTTAGATTATATATGCACTAGCTACATATATATAAATCAAACATGTAAGTATGTAACGCATGGAAAAAAAAAAAGAGTAGTAAATGGCCGCCACGTGGCAATCAGCCATCAAAACACAAGCTAAAAGCCCAAAAAAAGAAAAAAAAAGACAAAGTATAGTGTGAACAAGTTTTACGGTGAAACTGGTTAAAGAGTGTGACTTATATTACTAAAGTGTGTGACTTTTTACTGTAAAGTGTATGACTTTTTACTATAAAGAGTATTACTCATAAAAGTGAAGGGTGTGACTTATATTATAGAAAGAGTGTCAGAAAGTGATAATCAAGAAAGTGTGTGACTAGTATTCTAAAGTGTGGGACTTATATTACTAAAGTGTATGTTTGTAAAAAAAAAAAATCAGTTTGACGGTGAACAAGTTTCACAGCATACCAACTCAAAAAAAAAAAAAAAAACTCCCTTAAATCGCAATTTCCTCAATTTTTCTTTTTCTTTACAATCGTGAATCTCAATAGTCACCCCACTCCCGAATTCTCCACCGTCGGATCACCCTCCAAAATCAACGGTCATAAATTTAACCCAAACTCGCCTCATTACTAGGCATGCTTACGGTTCGGAATCCACCAACCGGCGGTTCCAAAAGTTTCGGAACCGAACCTCAAGGCCGGTTCGGTTCTCGAACCCGGTTCGATTTTCCATCGGTTTTTTTTTTTTTTTTTTTTTTTTTCATATATTTTTTCTTGTGTTTCTTAGTTTTTTTGGATCTAAAATTTGAAGGAATGTATAGATAGATCATGAAATTGGACATTGTTATTGTTAATATGAGGATTTAAATTGAAGATTACATTAATAATTGAACTATTATAAATTAGTAGCCTAATTTATTACAAAGTAATTGAACTATTACAAAATAGTAATTTTAACTTAAAATAAGTTAGTAATCTACTATTACAAATTAATTGAACTATTACAAATTTTCAAATTACAAAGTGAACTATATCGAATTAGTAATTACAATTACAACTTAAAATTTTAAACTTTACAAAATAAATTTGGGTTTGGGGGGATTTTAAGAAATTGGACTTGAGCTTAAATTTAAGAAATAAACTTAGAAATTCTAATTTTGAAACTTAAAATTAAGTTGCCTACGATATCAAATAGGAATCAAAGTCCACGTAGTTCTCTTTACCTCAAACTTACCTCGTTGATTTGGATCGATTCGATTCTTCATGCATCACTTCAGATGGTAGTTTTTCTTGAGCTATCTTGATCATCATTATCAACAAATTCTTGAGGGGCTCTTACCCAATCATCAAGCAAGCATTGGTTTTCCACGTTTTCAACGGTCATATTCGATCTCGTTGCATCCAAAGTGTAGCCTCCCAAACTAAAAAGCTTGTTCAATAAAGAATCAGAGGTTGAGGGCAATGGAGATGCAAAAATTTCTTTTCTAGCATTGACAATATTGGATAGATATTTTTCATCCTCGACCACCACTTTAGTATATTAAAAGTAGCGTTGTCTTCATCTTCATCAAGCCGAGCAAATGAAGAGGATAAATAATGATCAAGTTAAGTAATAAGGGTTTTAAGTAGACCTTGAGTTTTTTTAGAACGTTCATCATAAAAAAGTTAATATATCTTCTTCTTGACTCATAGAAGAGCCACCACCACCAAAATTTTCTTCAAAACCGGGACCACTATATTCTCTAAATAAAGACATTAAAGTAACTTTAATCCGATTACCAATCTCTTCCGGATTAGGATATACATCATCTTCACCCGCCATGACCATATGTCTATTAGGAAATAAATAATTATAATACATATTTAACATCATTATTAATCCATCCAATCTTACTCTAGGATCAAAAACACTTTAGCAACCAATAATAGATCGGGAATATTTGTAAAATATTTTTTCCATTTTGCATCATATAAAAAGTAGCACCACTTAATAAAGGGATTTGTAATATTTTCATTTAACACATGAGCAACTTTAATACAATAATTTTAAATTACACGTGGGATAATAAACACCGGATAACACTTTTGTGGAATCATTAAAAATTCCCAAAATTTTACACAAAGAAGTGCATGAATCCCAATATTGAGGATATAAACGAATACCACAATTTTCTTGAGTAAAAAATGTACATAAAGCTTCTTTATAATCCATAGACTCCTTTAACAATTTATATTGGAATTCCAATTCAGTTGACACATCAAGAGAATTTTTTTTTGGGATGCATATTGTATGTTCTACAAAAAACTTTCCATTTTTTCAACAATTTTGAATGTCTCGACATATAATAAATAAGCGGATCTAATAGGACCAACTTGTTCTTTCAAAGCATCTAAACCATCTTGAACACATAAATTTAAAATATGACACATACATCTAACATGAAAAAAAATTTCCACCAAGATATGGTTGACAAATATTTGTAAGATCTTCAATAGTAGCCATAATTTATTTGCACTAGCATTATCAAAACCAATAGAAAATTTTTTTTAGTAAGAGCATATTCATTTAAAATATCATGCAATTTATCTCTAATATTAACGGCATTGTGTGTATCAAAATATCTATAAGCAATCAATCTTTTGTTAAGAGTAGGAATCATCAATCCAAGTGCATGTAACTCCTATATAACTATGCTTTTGAAAATTATCACTCCAAATATCCAACATATACAAACTTTAACATTTAAATCGGCAAATAGATTAATCAAAGCATATTTATACTCATAAACAACTTTAGCAACATCACGAGTAGTAGTATGACGTGAAACTTTTTTTGCCGTTGGGTTGAAGACCAAGGTTAACAAAATCATTCCAAGAAGAATTATCGCAAATTGAAAAAAGGTGTTGTGTGCACACAAATTTAGCTAACAATTTTCTATATTTCATTTGATCAAATGTAAATAGAGAAGTGGGGGTTATTTACCTCGCCTTGAACTCCACCACCGGGTTGACGTAAATCCATGAAGTTGTGCTTGGTTTGAACTAATTCCAACTCTATCCGGATGAATTTTTTTCAAATGCTTCTCGAATGTTCCATATCCTCCTCCTTTGAAAAAAGAATATATTTTGTCACAATAGTTCAAATGAACTTTAATAGTATCATCCTCGTTGATCACTTTATTAAAGTGGCGTGCAAAAATATCCGACTTAAGTTGAGCTCGACTTGAGTTGGCTCGGCATTGGACTCGGTTGGGTGGTTTTGGCTTTCTTGAGTAGGACGCCGTGGTATAGCATCATCTTCAAGAGGATTCTTAACCGGGACCAAGTGTGGCCTCAATATCATCTAAACTCCACTCGATGATGAGCCGGTGGATGTGGGAAGACAAACGGAAGAGGTGGAAGAACTTTGCCTTTACCCTTACCCTTGCTTTGATGGCTTGCCATAATAATAATATGTATGTAAGTATATGTAAATATAATATATGTATGTAAGTGTAGTGTAATGTAATATGTATGTAACTATGTAAGTGTAGTGTAATATACTAATATGTAGTATAGTACTATAGTAGTATACTAGTATTAGTATAGTGTAATATATAGTGTATATAATATATAGTGTAGTATAAATATAATATGTAGTGTATAGAGTATAGTTACTATAGTATGATATATAGTGTAGTATAAATATAATATGTAATGTAAATAATATGTAAATAATAAACTTTGAGAATTGAGTGAGAGTTGAGACTTGAGAGTTGAGAGAGAGATGAATAAACTTTGGTGTGAATTTTGGAGTGGAATGAGTTGGTATTTATAGATGAAATATTGAAAAAAAAAAAAAAAAAAAAAAAACCGCCCGGTTCGAACCGAACCGGCGGTTCCAGGTTCGAACAGCCCGGTTCCTTCAACGGCTCTTTGATCTTTGGATCTCAACAACTTTTTTAAATGGGCCGTTGGATCTCAACGGCTAGTTTATTTTTCAAATTTTGGGGCGGTTCCGTTGAACCCGGCGGTTCGAAAAAAACCGGCGGTTTCGGTTCGAACCGGCGGTTCCCGGTTCTGGTTTTGCTAGAACCGGAACCGAACCGTGGGATTTACGGTTTCGGTTCGGTTCCGGAACCGAACTTGAATAAATGGAACCGGGCGGTTCGGTTTTTTTTGAGCATGCCTACTCATTACTCAATAAAAATCCATCACACTGCACATTTCTCTCACTCAAACCTCACATCTCCCTCACTTTCCATCTTTCTTTCTTTTTCTCTCTTTTTTCTTTTTTTTCTATGCATGGATTTTGATAACACGCTTCATAGGGTCGACAATTTCGGCCTCTACGCTAAGCTTTATGAGGAAACTCCGTATATACCAAAGATGGATAATAATAATAATCATAATAACAATAATAATGAGGGGTTTTCATCTTCTTCTTCGTCCAATTCTTCTTCCAGAATATTCTCATTTGATCATAATTTCATGGTGGATAGTCCCTTGACTTCGCTTTACTGCGGATTCTACGATCCGTTTGCGCCTAATAATTCATTCAACGGCTTGGATCATCATTTGAGTAATTCTGGCTACATGCATGGGTTTCAGAGTAGGAGTTGTTTTCAGCCGTTGGATCATCATCATCAGTTTCAGATGAGTGGTCATGATTTTTTGGAGAATGAGGGGTTCAATGATGAGGCAAATCGGAGTGGGGAGGGAGTTAAGGGGGGGCAGAATAAAAGGAAAAGAATTGTTGATAAGGAATCCGAGATTGTTAAAGGGCAATGGACTCCAGAAGAAGATGGGTATTTTTTTTTATTTTATTTTTTCATTTTTAGATTTTTTTTAATTAATACAAGTAAATAAATTAACATTTTTGTTGATGATTTTAGGTTGCTGGTTGAGTTGGTGGAGAAGCATGGGATAAGAAAATGGTCTTCAATTGCTCAAATGCTACCGGGGAGAATTGGGAAGCAATGTAGGGAAAGATGGCACAATCATTTAAAACCAAACATCAAGGTTTTATTTTCTTCCTTTTAGGTCATTTTATGTTCCATTTATATAATTATAATTGCTCCATAATTTTAATTTACATTACTTAGGACTAGCAATTGGGCAAATTTTTATCTCTTTCCAAAATTGATATATTAAAAAGAAAATAGTGATGCTTGAAATTTTATCATCAAAACCCTTAATGTGTGCATATTATGTCTTTTGCACATAATCAATAAAGATTGTAATGATACATGTTCTTGAGAATGTGTTCTTTCAAATATATTAATATTATTATTATATAGCGCGTGTAATTCATTAAAATTGATCACTCAACGACGGTTTCAACTCGAAATCCTTAAAAAAATGGATCAAATATCAATGTAAGGAAATACTTTAACTGCCACCCATCATATCAACATGTGTGTTGCATGCAATTTATTGAGAAAAAATATATATGAAATTTTATTTTGTACCATTATATAGTCACCACCATTTTATCCCTAAAAATCTCATAATTTATAGTTTTTCTTCTTTGGTCTTATCTATATAAAGAGAAATTAATTATCTCAAAGGAAAATTTGTTTGATGAATGTGAAATGTGCCCTATTCCTACTAGTGTATAAAGATTATTAACATTTTAAAATAGGATTACTATTAATTTGCAACACACTCTATAACACCCTTTACTCCACTTGCAATTTGTACAATTTTTTTTAAACGTACGAAATTGACCACTTGCAACCTAAATTATATTTTTGCGTTATTTAGAAAGACCGATGGTCTGAAGAAGAATATAGAATTCTGATAAAAGCCCACAAAAAACTCGGCAACAAATGGGCAGAAATTGCACGGAGCTTGCCAGGTAGGAGCGAAAACACGATCAAGAACCACTGGAACGCGACTAAGAGAAGGCAACTCTCGTCGCGTAAGAATTCCGATTCAAAGTCCAACACGCCCCTCCAGAGCTACATCAAGAGCGTGATTTCCAGCCTAGACGACAAGGGTAGTTTGGACACTTCATCTTCTACTACTACTACTGCCGCCCCAATTATGAGTTGCTCAAATTTGAAACCTAAGGATGAAGAAAGCGATGATGAGAGGTTGAAGATGCAAACGACGTCGTTGGAGACGCAAATGCATGTGCAATTTGATATACAAAAAGAGATGGATTTCATGGAAATGCTCTCGTACGGCTACATTTGAGCTGCTTTATTATAATTTACACGTGGTTTTGAATTTTGCTAAACATATGGTTTGAAAATTGTTTAATGGTTTTGGATTTTGAATTCATTGGTTTGTGAATTTGGTCATTAGATGATTTTTTATGTCAAAAATAAATAAATCGTTGGCTTTCTTCATCCAATTTGAAATATTGATTGGACTAATTAATTGGGTCACTTGATTGAACTGTTTTGAATCTAGTACCTAAGATCAAGGGTTTGTTGTAAAATCGATATTTAAGGCGGATATATAGAATTAAGCGCTAGTAAAATCTAGGCGGGGGACTAAATTTGTTTTTTTTTTAAATTTTTTCATCTAAATGAGTTTTATTTACTACTTATCGATATATTATAACAAAATTGCACTTCAAAATTAATTAACAAATTCATTATACAACCACCTAAATCTTGATAACAATTGAAACACCTTTTTTTATATATATTATCCATTATAGAGTACAAGAAAATTAATTTAACATAAAAAAACTAAACAAATTTGTATTTTGGAATTTTAGTGTAGTGAAAATTATCAATTTTTATCTTATCATCAATTTATTCTAAGAACAAAGTCTCTCATTATTAAATAATATCTTCTTGGACATTGACTCCCGACTTTCTACTTCGATTAAATCTAAGCGTTTGCCTGGGAAAAAATCGAATAACGACGACGACCGCTAAAGCACAGGGAGCCGCAAGCAAGCGACTAGTCGGGACTTTTACATCACTGCCTAAGATACAAGTACTTAGTTCCCATGCATACATATGAATATGATTGGCCCATTATGTTGTTGTATATGAATATGATTTGGCCCATTATAATGTATGGGCTTTAGAAGTATATAGGTTGTGCTTAAGTGTTAATATACTGGCCCAACAACATATATTGGCCCACAAATATCAAATATTTACATTATATAATTTTTATTTATCGATAATAAACTAAAATTGGACAGCAACTAATAATTTCAATAATTTAATCTATGAATTTCAGCAATGTTCTAGAAGGATTTGAATGGAAATGCCCCATCTTAACCACTACCTACCTCTTTAATACTATCACATAAATTTTCTTTCTTTAATTGTTTTTATGTTATTTTAAAATGTTGAGATCGGATCTTGGGACAGTGATAATAATTATAAAATAATTTAACATAATATAATAATGATCTTATTTTGATTACGTGTCACCTGGATTTCAAGCCATCTTCTTGTTCAGGTCCAAATGCACTTGCTAGAAGAGATTAGGAGCCCGATGAATTTGAGAATAGTAATAATAATGAATATTATTGTGGAGTCAATTACTAAAAGTTATTTATTGCATTGTTGTTGTTTAGTTAGAATATTAATAATGAGTATCATATGAGACGAATTAAGTGAGTAAGGGTAATAAATTATTTACTTATATTCTCATTATTTGTGTATCACAACTAACAAACAACATCAATAGAAGAAATTTCATTACCACTTCCATTACCGTCAACCAAGCGACCCTAATATTTTAGTTTAGAATTAGCTAGTTAGAAGGTTGTGCATTGGCCCCTTTGACTTCATTTTGGATTTTTACGTGCGATATAATCCCTCCATCCCAATATGACTGTAACACTGAAAACGGCTGTCACAGACATTAATCTTACACCACCAGATGATGTTGCAACTAAGGAGGAATGAGTGGTGTTAGGGTTTTCTGAAGATAATAAAGAGGGAAAATATGATTTTTTGGTACCTGGAGAGGTTTTGTCTTGCCTCAGGTGGATTTTTTTCTTGAGCTTTGAGGGTTTTCTCTTGAGCACGAGGGTTTTCTACTGAGCCTCAGGTGGTGTTTTCGTCTGAGCCTCAGGTGGGGATAAAGGAAATTGGGCCTGAAGAGTTTGCCAACAAATGGGCCCAGAAATAATTAAAGTGCATGAGGATGCAACCCAGTATTTCATTTAATTGTTTTTCAGTATCTTTATTTTCCTAAAATTGTGATAAGCCCCTATGGTCCCCACTTCTCTGATTTAAGGGACGGTTTGTTGCAGAATTTTGTTATGCAGAAAAATATTCTAACTTCTCACCTGTTTTCTCTCTCTTCTCTCATCTTTCTCTCATCATCATTCTTATCTTATTCATATTGTCCTTGTTCTTCGTGACGTTTACCCGAAAAATCATACAAAAATTACAATTTACATTCCATATATATTTCCAGACATTACATTTGGTATCCAGAGAGCGGGGTTTTTCTCATCACCATGGTTGAAAACACCCGTTTGAAAGTCTGCAAGAGACACAAAGCGAAATTAGAGCAACTTCTTCTTTGAATCCACGAAATGGAAAGCTATCGATGATAAAATGCAGGATCTTTATAAATACTTTTTCTACTGAGAGGTTGATAACAAGTTTCTTTGGTATGAGTGGAGAACTTTCCATGATGGGAGATAAGTTTGACAATGTTCTTCGCAATTTTGGATGGCCCTCATGACTTGAGTTTAGAATTTTGATAGAGGAAAAGGTCTTAGAAGAATGGCCCTTCTATTCAGGAAGCCCTAGTTTTTTGGTTTTTAGGGGGCTCCTCGACCTTTCATGGTTTCGACTCTTCAAATGGAAGGTTAATTCCCAATCCTACTCCTATTTCCATTCACACCTTATTCCTAAAGTTGAGTTTCCTAAATTTGATGGATCTAACCTAGGGGTTGGGTTTTGAAATGCAACAATTATTTTCAATTAATCCCTAATGTTCCCGATCCTAAGAAGATTAACATTGCTTCTATTCACATTGAGGGTAGAGTGTATCATGGTTTCGAATTTTTGCTTTGAAACCCTCGATCTTTACTTGGGATCGGTTGTGGAGATAATTTACGTGAGATTTGAAGAGATAAGGGATATTTCTATTATTCTTTGAGTTTAATAAGCTCAAGCAAACCGGGGCTTATATGGATTATGTGGAAAAGTTTGAGGAACTTCGAGCTAGTTTGATTCTTAAATTGGGTGATCATTTTTCCGAACACTATTTTGTGGAGAGCTTCATTAGTGGGTTGATACCGAGTTGCAATCGCTTTCTAAATATGTTTGCACCCACTTCTTTTACAAAGAAGCTATTGTTCGGGCAAGAAAGCGAGGGAATACACCATGGATACTCTAACTAGAAAGTTCAAGCCTCCTTATAGGGGCTCTAACTCTAACCCTAACCCTAACCCTAACCTTAACTTTGTTCCTTGGAAGAAATCTGATTTGTCAATCCCACCTCAACAGAAACCACCTTTAAACTCTCTCAAACCTCCCATTAAACTCCTTACTCCTCTTTAAAATGGTCGCTAGAAGGGGGAGAGAAATGGTTGTGTTATAATTGTGATGAAAGCGGTTTACAAGGGGCCATAAGTGTAAACAAAAGATTACTTACATGATTTTGGCTGAGGACATTTCATATGAATCTTCTGACTATGTTCCTACTGAGGTCACACAAGAAGCTGATCCTGAACAAGTGCCTATGGAAGAGGTTCAGATGACCCTGATCTTTATGTCGAGCACTTCGATGTCACTACAATGAGGATTATTGGGGATTGTGGGGTCATACACTTCATATATTGATTGATACAAAAGACAATCAATCGACTTTATTAAAGGCAAACTCTCATCAGAATAAATTGAATCGCCTTCTTTCCCTACCACACCTATTTCGTTAAGGTGACAAATGGGCAAAAGATAGTCGACTCAACCGGTGGATTCTTTTTTTGGTCTATGCAATTCCGATTTTCAATATCCTTTGAGATTATCGATACCGAAAGTTGTGATTTGATTTTGGGAGGTGATTGGTGAAATCTTGCACCCCAATTGAATTGGACTACAAGCACATGACAATCACAAAGGTGTCATTACTTGGCAAGAGGGTTAAACTACGTGCACTTACTTCCAATCGAGAATTGTCAACTCATTTTCGAGCTCTCTTTTCCAAATGTTACATTTGGACAACCCCTCTTGGCCCAAGATTTCTATGTGGTCTACTTGGCTACTCTCTATTGGGGAGAGTGATTCAGATTATCTGCAATCTTAGATGATTATGCCGACATTTTTGAAGAGCCTCTGGGATTACCTCCATCAAAGGGTATTGAACATCAAATCATCTTGAAACCGGATAGTGTTCCTAAACAACGGTTTCCCCTACTTGACTTCTCACTCCCACAAGGAAGAAATTGAGAAGATAAAGGAAAAGAGTTGTTACACTCACGGTACTATACATCATAGCAGAGCCCCTTTTGCTTCACAGTCATTTTGGTCAAGAAAAAGGACAATTGGAGGATGTGTGTTGATTATAGATACTTAAATGATCTTACAATCAAACACAACTACCCCATTCCTATAATTGAGGAATTGTTGGATGAATTACAAGGTGCAAGGTTCTTTTCTAAGATTGACTTTAGATCTGGTTATTTCCAGATCTTAATGAAACCAGAGCACATGTTTTTAACAGCATTTAGAACTCATAATGGCCATTATGAGTTCTTAGTCATGCCTTTTGGGCTTTGCAATGCCCCTGCTACTTTCCAGTCCTTAATGAATTAAATTTTCAATGATTTTCTAAGGAAATTTTTCTGGTCTTTTTTGATGATATTTTGGTCTATAGCTCCACTTGGGAAGAGCATTTACACCATCTATCTATTGTTTTGGGTATCCTAAGGGCTAATCAATTGTATGCAAAGAGGAGTAAATGTAATTTTGGCCAACTTGAAATTGAATATATAGGCCATATTATTTCTCATATGGGTGTGGCTACAGATCCTGAAAAAATTGCTTGCATGGTTAATTGGCCAACTCCAAAAACTCTCAAACAGTTAAGGGGTTTTTTGGGTTTGACTGGCTACTATAGAAAATTCATCAAGGGCTATGGCCTTATTAGCAGACCACTCACCACCTTGTTGAAGAAAGATGGATTTCATTGGAATTCATGGGCTGATTTAGCTTTTTCTGAATTGAAGAAGGCTATGGTTTCTGCCTCTGTTCTTGCCCTACCAGATTTTACTAAGCCTTTTGTTGTGGAAACTGATGCAAGTGGAACAGGGATTGGAGCTGTGTTGATGCAAGAGGGTAAGCCTCTGGCATTCATGAGTAAGGTTTTGTGTCCCAGAAGCCAGGCTCTATCCATCTATGAAAGGGAATTTTTGGCTGTCATAATGGCTGTCCAAAAGTGGACACATTATCTACAAGGTCACAGGTTCATTATTAAGACTGATCAACAGTCTTTAAGATACCTATTGGATCAGAAGATCATGACTCCTCTCCAACAGAAGTGGATCACAAAGCTTTTGGGTTTGGATTATGATATCCAGTACAAGAAAGGTTCTGACAACAATGTAGCTGATGCTCTATCTAGAAGATTGGATACTGAGGTTCTTTTCACTTCTCTTACTACTGTTGTACCTAAGTGGATTGATCAGGTTTTATCTACTTATAAATCGGATGATTTCATTACTAAGGTCATTGCTGCTAAAGCAATTGACTCCTCTAGTTATCCTCAGTTTACAGTTGTTAATGGGTTGGTGAGGTATAAAGACAGAGTTGTTATTGGAGATGCTCCTGATTTCAGGAAACTAATTGTTTCTGAGATGCACCATTCTGCTTATGGTGGCCATTCTGGCATCTTAGGTACCTATATGAGGTTGAAGAGGGTTTTCTATTGGCTCAAGATGAAGGTTGATGTTATTCAATGGATTCAAGGGTGTGATGTGTGTGCAAGAGCCAAACCCGATCAAGGTCCTTACCTGGACGACTACTCTGACCTTTACATGTTCCCTCTCAAGCTTGGACTCATATATCAATGGATTTTTTGGTGGGGCTCCTAAGTCTTGGGGGGAAAAGATGTTATTTTGGTAATTGTGGACGGTGTTCACAAAATATTCACATTTTATTGCCCTCTCTCACCCTTTTTCTTTGCAAACAAACAAAGGGCTAAGTGTTTTTTGGATGTGATTTACAAGTTCAGATGGGCTACCTATCGTAAGATTCTAACCGATAGGGACAAAATCTTTACAAATTCTTTTTTGGAAAGAATTGTTTCATCTCATGGGCACTAAACTAGCCATGAGTTCAAAGCCTATCATCCACAATCTGATGGCCAAACTGAGAGATTGAAAAAACCAATGCTTAGAACACTATCTTAGGTGTATGGTTCAAGATACACCTAAGCACTAGTCAAGTGGTTACCCCCGGTCAATTTTGGTATAATACCAACTACCATACAAGCTTGAAAACAACACCCTTCCAAACTTTGTATGGATATCCTCCTCCTTCTCTCGACTATGGGATCCTATTTGGACTCTACCAATCTAGATGCTCTTCGCTCGGGTTCAACAACGTCCATCAGTTTTCGAGTTGATTCGAGATAATCTCATCAAAGCTCAAGATAGGATGAAAGGGTTTCTTCGATAGACATAAAAGCAGACTTTTTCGAAGTGGGTGACCTTGTCTCATCTTAAGCTACAACCTTTTAGGCAAAATTCCCTACATCTGCGAAGGAATCTCAAACTTTCTTCAAAGTACTTTTGGTCCATACAAAGTGCTTGAGAAAATTGTCGGTAGCCTACAAACTAGATCTATCTCCTAATTCGAATTCATCCGATTTTCACGCTCTCTGTTGAAAAAGAAATTATGTGAAAAAATTGTACCTTCTACAACCTTGCCCATAGGTGGACTTGAATGGTGCATTCCACATCTTTTCTAGGTAAATTTGTCGTTAAAATCCACAGATCCGCCTCGCATCGCATGAAACAAGTTCCTGAGGTTAGTGTTTTGTGGGTATGTGAAGAATGGGATATTCATTCGATTGGAAGATCTGATTTTCCTTCGCAACTTTTTTCGACACGCTCTATCCTTGGGGACAAGGATTCTCCGCCCTCGAATCTTATCACACAGACATTAATCTTACACCACCGGATGATGTTGTAACCAGGAGGAAAGAGTGGTGTTAGGGGTTTTCTAAAGATAATAAAGAGGAAAGTATAATTTTTGGTACCGAAGAGGTTTTGTGCGAGCCTCGGTGGGATTTTCTCTCTTGAGCACGAGGGTTTTCTCTTGAGCCTCGGGTGGTGTTTTTCGTCCGAGCCTCGAGGTGGGGATAAAAAATTGAGCTCAAGAGTTTGCCAACAAATGGGCCCGAAATAATTAAAGTGCATGAGGATCACCAAAGATTTCATTTAATTATTTTTTTCAAGATCTTTATTTCCCTAAAATTGTGATAAGCCCCTATGGTCCCCTAAAACCTGCGATTTAAGGGACGGTTTGCTGCAGAATTTTGTTATGCAGAAAAATATTCTAACTTTCCACCTGTTTTCTCTCTCTTCTCTCATCATCATTCTTATCTTATTCATATTGTCTTTGTTCTTCGTACGTTTACCCAGAAAATCATACAAAAATTACAATTTACATTCCATATATATCGGTACATTACAACGGCATGCAAACTAAAAAAAAAAAGTAACAAACGAGTTTGAATGTAATAAAGAAGGAGTATTGCGGGTAATTCAAGATGGAGATGTTGACTTTTAGTGAGTTTGGATTGAAATAAATAAGAGACTTGAGTGACAATTTTGAAAATAAAGTGATGTTGTGAGGATTTAGTACTGTGTGTTATTTTCATTTTGAAAGTATTGCAATAATATTGAGACGATTAACTAAGACAAGTATTGCAGTATGCACAATATGCACGAAGGGAGTATAACTTATAACTTGGTACCACAAATGACAAAATAAAATTCAAGGAAAAAGGTAGAAGTGTGGGTTATGGACAACTTCCAAGAAGATGACATTTTAGACCAAATAACGAGGGCACAAGTTCCACGAGTACAAACAAATAAGTTCTTATGTTTCCAATATTTTACCAAATCCATATTTTATATTTCATTTAATAGTACACGAGTTGCAATAATATTGACGTGGTCATATTTTGCGAGTGCTAACTCAATATGACTAGTTGAGTAATCTCTTTGTTTGTTTGTTTTTTATATTAAAGTAAGCAATTATAATAACTTTCTAAAATAATAATTTATAATAGTTTCTTCTATCATCATGTATATAGCATATTTTTTTGTCTTGTTATAAATTAAAACCACAACCATTAGCTCACCATAAAAGGAGGACCAACCTGAATCCGCAATCATCACTAGAGAGGGGCCATGACCCCACCACAAAAGGGACCACCACAAAAAAGAAATACATTTTTCGTCTCTATGTCTCGAACCCAAAATCTCAGGGTTTTAGGGCAGTGGAGTTCTCTAACCACTAAATACTCATAACAGCCTTATTCATATTAGCACAGATTCTCTGAAATCAGTAAATGCGAAAATGCAAAATGGATATAACGCCGGTAATCAACACCAAGTGTAGGATAACACAGCATAACACCACCAAACCAACAAACACCAAACACCGAAAATTATGACCATTGATGTCATGAGTTATGAGTTACAGCAAACACCAAACACCAAAAAGGCTGTTATGAGTTATGAACAGAGATGGAGATTGGATTCATTTGGAAGAATATTATGGAACTCGTTTAGTTTACGCCTAAACCATTGATGTTGGATGATTAACCACTGAGTGAATGCTTGGAGAGTAAGATTTGTGTACGAGTTGCTGGGTTTTGTGCTTAAAATTCAGCAATGAATTGCATGATGTTTTGCTGTGGAACTGGAATAGTGGCCCAAGGAAGGAAGATAGAAATTCGTGTAGTACCATGATTAGAAAGTACTAATTGTATTTCGTTCAGTTGTCCATTAATCCACATATGTTACGAGTGTTTTCTGAAATTAGAAAGAGCAGTAAGCTGAAACTGGTTTCCGTCTTTGTACATGTATGATACTTCCATTTTTGCTAGTTTATGTACATATAGTACTGTGTGATCTAGTTATTTTCATCTGATTAAAATGCCTATGTTATTTATTTTTTTCACTTTTAACTTCTTTATAATCAGGCAAGCTGTTGCTTTCCTTTCTTTGTTTCACGGTATTGAGCAAACCATTTTGGCACAGTTTTTGTAACAGGATGCTGCTGCTTGTGGGGGAAGAGACTAATACCTTGAGTTATTGGTTGAATTGGAGAGTGTTTCTTTGTGCAGTATGGGTGGTTGCACCCATGATCGCTGCATCATTTATAATATGGAAATATGAATGTTCAGGCAATTCAGAATCCAATGGGAGGAGGACCCAACAAGAGAGCTCACTTGTGCACTATGATAAATCTTGGAAACCTTGTATAAAAGGAATTCACCCCATTTTTTTGATGGTCTTTCGAATGATTGCTTTTTCTTTGCTTTTAGTAGCTTTGATTTTTGATCTTGCCATTCACGGAGCTGAATTATTTTACTACTATACCCAGTAAGTCCTTCTCCGTTGAGAGTCTATACCCCCACCCCCCCCCAGCCCAAAAGAAAAAAGTTTATTATGATTTCAATCTTTGAAGCCTCTATTTGTTTACTTATTTCTTATTGAATCATAGAAGTCTTTCTGATGTCTCTTGCTACTTTTTCCTTTCGACTTATTTTGCGTGTTTCTCTTACAGGTGGACTTTCACTTTAGTAACCATCTATTTCGGGGTATGTTTTGTGATTTCTGTTGTAACATAAAGTACAGATGAAAAGAGTGCATAACAATGATGTTACTGCCACTAACATTTCACTTGTCAACCTTCTGCAGTACCTTATTCGACTTTTGATGATTGTCTCATCATGTCTTATCTTCTCTAATTCTTGTGCAGCTTGCTTCACTGCTTTCTGTACATGGGTGTTATTACCACCACAAAAACAATAGCAACAGTGGTTTCAATTCATCAGGGGATATGGAACAAGGATTATATGTGCCCCTAGCTCATGATGTGAACAAAAATGGAGTGAAGTTAGTAGATAAACCGGACCATCCTGGAAAACTACATGTTGTACTGACATCTGGGTTTTGGGACAATCTGCTTCAAGTTTTGTACCTGGTAATTTGAGAGGACGACTAAATTTTGCTCTGGAATATTGTATGCCTGCAATAAATAAAATGAATGTCTTGTCTCAAACTTATTTTCATGAGACTTCCCTGTTCTTTCTTTTCAGTTTATTGTTTAATTTGTTCTCTTTTTCAAAGCTGCTAAGACTGTATCATATTCTTCCTTAATTGATATTCATATCAATATATAATCTGCGAAACTAGGTTGTTAAATATGTTTCGATGTGCTTAGTTTCTCTTGAGAATTCAAGGTGGTTTAGAAAAGTTGTTGTTGCTTCTATTCTCGTATATGAATTTAATGCCTTGGTCGTTCTTTAGTTCTGTAAAAATATTATGACTTCACATACACATGTTATTTTAACTATTCCACAATTCAATGATGTTTTTGGTTGAGCAGATGACAGCTGGGGCAGTAACTCTGACTGATGTTGTTTACTGGTGTATGATATTTCCATATTGTGGTACTTTTAGTTTCATGCATATATTTTTGGTTTTTTCCATTTCAAGAATTCAAACACTCATTTCATGCATATCTACTATTTTTCTAATTTTCGGTATCACATCTTCAATTTTAGTAAAATATGTCTACTTCTTTTGTTAGCTGACAGTTGTAACACACTCACTTAATGGTATCTTGCTCCTTGGGGATACAGCAATGAATAGCCTGGTGAGCTGCTGGATATCTCTCTGTTTTTATGTTCTTAACTATTTCATCATCATAATCTAATATTATATGGTTTTACAATAATCTCGGAATTTTCGGTTTTCTTACTTCGTTCTGTTGACGGGTATTTATGTCCTCTTTCAGTGGATTGTTCATGCTTGCGTCTCAATTTGGTAATTATAGTTCCTTTTAGTTTTACCTGCATTGAAGGAAATCTTGCTTATGATTTTCTGGTGATTGTTTTTCTGTTTTAGGTGGCCCTATCCTTTTCTTGATTTGTCCGCACCACATGCTCCAACTTTTCACGGTAGTGTATCTCTCTCTCTCTCTCTCTCTCTCTCTCACACTCTAAAACGAAACCATGGTTATAAGATAAAGGATGAAAATAACATGAGAATAGAATAGGTAACCAAAACAAGTATGAAGTATAGAAATAGAGATTGAAACGAAGCAAAACAAAACACTTCCTAATAATTTCTATTGCATTCTTGATTTCCACATTAAAATACGACACTTTTTCCCTCTGATTTGCAGGTATTTGGCGATAGCAGTAATGCACATTCCCTGCTACTCGATATATCTATTGGTTGTGAAAGTAAAACATTTCATACTATCAAGATGGTTCCCTCATTCATATCAGTTATAGCCCATATGGTTTGACAGCAGCAACATTATTCCAAGAAAATCATACGATTCATCGACAAATTTCTGCTAAATATCACAGATTACACGATGGGTTTGTCTGAGGAGAAAATTGTGACAAGTACGGAAGGATCAAGGACTTACCTTCTTTCTAACAAAAACATATGAGGAAAAAAAAAAGAACATATAAAAATTTCAAAATCCCAAAAAAGTTTTTTGTTGATTCATGTGGAGTTCTGTTACTGAAATTTTTGTATAAATGATCATTTTTGACATATTGCTAGTTTTTTGTTGGTTCTAATTTGAAATCGTTTGCAGGATTAAGTCAAGGGACTGGCAAGTAACAAGGTAAGGACTAGGGACAGTAGCCCCTTCAATTCTGTGAATTTTAATTTATTAAAAGAGTTACCCTTTAAACTTCGTCTATTTACCAATACCATTGACAAAAACTCGTATGAGACAGTCTCATACATGAGACGAGATTCAAACTAGCACAAATCAACACTAACCTCCCAAAGTGTTAAAGTGTCATTGCCAAATTATGCTCCGTCTCACCGTGAGACCGTCTCATGCAAGTGTGTCTTATACCAAATATATATAACTATATATATAGCTATATTTTGGCATTGCAAATACAATCTTTATCTATTCATCTATTGCAAACACCATCTTAAAAGGCTTGGTTATTCTTATGCAGTTAGTTACATATCCCCCTCTCTAGATGCGATTAGTCTATAAAAGTTAGTGTCAACTGTGGTATGTGTAATTGACATGCACCTTATGGTGCTCAGTTGGATTTTCCCTTTAAAAATGGTGCTTTTCAGTAATAAATTTGAAAAAAAAAAGGTATTTTACAGATAAGCTAATCATTGAAATTGTAGTGTATAATGCAACCACGCCCTCGTAATTTAATTTCAAATAAACTCTTTTAACAATAATAACCACAGAGGTTCCAAGTCCAACTATGTAAATGCTCGACTACTTATATACTAAAATAGTACTCATGTCATACTACACTTATCAATTGATATCATTACACTTATAAATTAAAATCACATAGTATTAAAAGCTATTTGTATGAGTTTATATCAGTTTATAAGTATACTGACATAGACTAAGCGGCGATAAACTATACCGACCTGAAACCACTTTCTCTTGTATATTATGAACCTCTTTAGAATTTAACTCGAAACTTTCAGGACAGAATGAATAGAATGAACCCAAAGCCACTTTCTTGAAACCGATGGGGTGATCCCTTACAAACAACAAACAAGGGGTATTCTAATTTATCTATTATAGGGGTCCTCAGCTGATGATTGAACCAGGACGAATTCAACTGAGGGCGCAAAGCAGTACTCTTTCTTTCGTTGATTTTACAAGCCGGTTGAGGAACCTTTTTATCACTTCGTAGGAGCATACTTTCGAGTCATATTCCAAAGGCGACCAACTTTCCACTCCTTCGGACCCTTATGCTACCATTTTTCCAATATTATTGAATAGCATGGACTGGGGCTAAGATAACTCAAATGGGAGAGCCGTGTTATGGGTGACTTTATTGCCCGGTTCAGAAAGGGCATATGTATAGAACCTTTCAACGAGATAGTGTTTTTTCAACTCTCTCAAAATGGAATCTATTCCAAACAAGGCTGGCCTACCCAAGGAAGAAATCACAACGAATTGCCCGCCAATTATGGACGGTTAAGCCACGTTGATGGCTTCGGGTTGGTGATTTTTCTTTGTGTATCATATTATGAACAAGTGTTGCAATAAAGATTTTGTGTTCGGATATACAGTATAATGTCTATAAAGTAATACAGTTGGGACCGGAAAAAATATTAATTTTAGAGAGGTATTAATTAATCGATAAATTAATTTATTAATTTAAAGAGGTATTCTATATTCATTTAATTTAAAATAATTACATCAGAATTTATGAATTTAAATTCAATTAGATAGATATATTAATGAGTATTAAATGTTACCGTAAAAAAAAAAGAGTATTAAATGTTAGAAACTTGAATCATCTTATTTAATGTTTAAAATTCATATGTATGTTCAATAAAAACTTGAATCATCTAATTGCTTTCTGCAGTCAACGAACGCCACACTAGAGCTTTTAAGTACCGTGAGAAAAGTGAGATGAGATTCATTTTGATTTGAATTTCAATAGAAAACAATCAACACTAGAGTCATATTTTACTAAGTTGTCTTAGTTATCTTTGTAATTTTATGAGATTATTAAGTTATGATGTTGATGGGACTCTTGTATTATATATAGGTTTTTA